>CAWUFW010012722.1:0-523011 GCA_963921515.1 Calotriton arnoldi
AAAGGAACAGAGGTGCAGAAAGAGGCAAGATGGGTGCAGGAAGAGGGAAGAGGTTGCAGAAAGAGGCACAAGGGGTGCAGAAAGAAGTAAGAGAGGTGCAGATAGAAGCAACAGAAGTGCAGAAAGAGGCAAGAGGGGTGCAGAAAGAGGGAAGAGGGGCGCAGAAACAGGCACAGAGAGTTGCAGAAAGAAGGGACAGAGGTGCAGAAAGAAGCAAGAGAGGTGCAGAACACAAGCAACAGAGGTGCAGAAAGAAGGAATAGAGGGTGGAGAAAGAAGCACAGAGATTCAAGGGGGACAGGGTGGAGGAAGTGGCAAGAGGGTGCAGAAAGAAGCAAGAGAGGTGCAGAAAGAAACAAAAGAAGTGCAGAAAGAAAGAGCAGAGGTGCAGAAAGAGGCAAGAGGGGTGGAAAGAGGCAAAGGAGCAGAAAGAGGGAGAGGGGTGCAGAAAGAAGCACGAGTGGTGCACAAAAAAGCAAGAGAGGTGTAGAAAGAAGCAAGAGGAGTGCAGATAGAAGCAACAGAGGTGCAGAAAGATGCAAGAAGGGTGCAAAAAGAGGGAAGGGGGTGCAGAAAGAGGCACGAGAGGTGCAGAAAGAAGCAAGAGACGTGTAGAAAGAAACAAAAGAAGTGCAGAAAGAAGGAATAGAGGTACAGAAAGAGGCAACAGAGGTGCAGAAAGAGGGAAGAGGGGTGCAGAAAGAAAGAAAAGAAGTACAGAAAGAAGGAACAGAGGTGCAGAAAGAGGCAAGAGGGTGCACAAAGAGGGAAGGGGGTGTGAAAGAGGCATGAGGAGTGCAGAAAGAAGCAAGAGGAGTGCATAAAGAGGGAAGAAGGGTGCAGAAAGAGGCACGTGGGATGCAGAAAGAAGCAAGAGATGTAATTGTAATTGTAATTTGCATTTATCAAGCGCGTTATCACCAGCAGGTCTCTAAGCGCTACCAGAGGGACATATAACCTAGTGAGTGGTGAAATGGCAGGGGTTAGATGATGCCCCCGGCTTCTAAGAAAAGTACTGTCTTCAGCTTCTTTCTAAAAGGGAGTAGGTACAGTTCCTTGCGTAAGTCTACCGGGAGACTATTCCACAGCCGAGGTATTGATGCTGAGTAGGCTCTTCCTCCAACTGAGGACAAGTTAAAATGAGGGCAAACCATTAGGCAGGCCTCAGCTGACCGAAGCACCCTACTAGGAACATAGTTAGCGAGACGGTCTTTAATATAGCTAGGGGCTTGGCCATACATGGCCTTGTGGGCAATGCAGAGACCTTTGAACTTTATTCTCTGCCTGACCGGGAGCCAATGTAGCTCGTGTAGTAGAACAGTGGCATGGACTCGCCTTGGCTTTCTGAAAATTAATCTAGCCGCGTCGTTCAAAACAACCTGAAGTCTAGCCAACAGTTGTTGCGGCAGACCAATATACAGAGAATTGCCATAGTCCAGGCGCGACAGTATCATAGCAGAGACTGCCCGTCTGAGTGTAGCAAAGGTAAGAAGTGGGGCCAGTTTCCGCAACTGCCTTAGCAGGCCAACACAGGTTCCCACCACTGCTGACACCTGTTGTGACATAGAAAGCTTGGCATCGATTTTGATGCCCAAACTTTTCACGGCACCGGCCGGTTCCGGAAAAGGGCCAAGTTCATGTGGCCAAAAAGATCATTCCAAGGATTGGATGCTGTGGTGACGGCCAGTACCTCAGTCTTGACTGGATTAATTTTAAGTGAGTTGGCCGTCATCCAATTAACCTTGAATTTTAAAAATGTTTTGCATCCTCAAATGGGCCATCGGTGAGCTGTTAATCTGGATAATGATTTGGGTATCGTCGGCGTAATTAAAAATCCTGCACTCCATCATGTTTAGTGCTGATATCAAGGGCTGAAGGTACGCATTAAAAAGGAGGGGTGACAAAGCCGAGCCCTGAGGTACCCCACATGAGAGTGTGCCTAGGTCAGATACCAGGTCAGCCAGCTGAACTCTCTGTGACCGATCTCTGAGAAAGGATGAAAGCCAGGCCAGGGCCGTGCCCTGGATTCCCAGATCCGAAATCCGCGACAGTAATTGATCATGATTGACCGTATCAAATGCCGCGGACAGGTCCAGTAAAACCAGGGCACAAGGCTTTTTCTTATCCGCACTCGTCTTAATTCATCCAGCACGGATAGCATAACCAGTTCCGTGCTGTGATGTGCCCTAAACCCTGCCTGGTTAAATTCAAGAAGGTGGTTGTTTTCCAGATGGCCTGAGAAAGAGTGGAGTACATGCTGTTCTAGTACTTTAGCAAGGAAAGGTAGCTGCGAGATAGGCCTAAAATTCTTTAGGTTCTTGATGTCTGCCCCAGGTTTCTTTAGGAGCGGGCAACCCCGGGCCTCCTTAAAGCTGACAGGGACAAGCCCTGTTTCCAGGGACTGATTGAGCAGCGAGAGCATTCTCGCTATCAATTCCGGGGAGGGCTATCTTGAAGATCCTTGGCGGGCAAGGATCTGCTGGTGAGCCCGATTTCACCCGGCCCATTAGGAGTGCCAGTGAATCATTTGTGAGTAATGGCAGAGAAGTTAGAGGGTCCAAAAACGAGGGGCTGGACAGGTGAATCCTGTAAGGCCGGGAAAAGTCGGGGTACAGTGAATTTCCTTCAGGAGGTCCTCTATTTTTTAGTAAAAAGGACTGAAATTTATTACAATCATCCTGACAGAAAGAAGGCACCTGTCCCTTATTTTTCTTAGCTCGTTCAAGATCCTAAAGGTCTCCTTCTGAGGATTAGTTGCTGCAGCAATCCTAGCTTCGAAGTATTCTGCTTTCCTTAACAGAATAGCCTTTTTATAAGAGGCTAACATTGACACGTAATCTATCCGGGCACAGGGTTCATACGCTTTACGCCAGGCTCTCTCACATTGGCAAAGTGTTTGTTTCAGAGTCCTAAGTGCATCATTAAACCAAGGTGCCCCTTGTCCCTAGTTCTTACTTCACGCGCTGGTGCTACCACATCGATGGCCATCTTAAGCCTTGTTGATAGAGAAGAGCTAGTGCCATCGAGGTCCCCTTGTAAAGTCCTTGTAGGAGCAGAAGATCGTAGAGTATCTACCAGATCTTCTGCTCTAATCCTGTTCCAACTTCGCAGTGTTTTCCACTCTGGAAGAGAAACTGCTTTTAGATTGATACAAGCGATTCTGCCGTGGATTAAATAATGGTCTGACCAAGCACAGGGAGTGGCAGCTATAGGGCCAGTTAGCAGGTGAGATGACCAGACCAAATCCAATGTGTGGCCCTTCTCATGCGTGGTACATCCACAAGTTGGCAGAGTTCTAAGGAGGTCAATGCCTCATCTAGCTGTTTTGCTCTGGCTATCTTTGGGAGTTTGCTCCCTAATGAAAGTTAAAATCCCCCATCACCAACAGCTTTAGGTAGCGTGAACGAAGATCTTGGACTAATTCCAGAAAGAGTTCCATGAACCTGGGCGGCGTACGAGGTGGGCGATACACTAATAAAATAACTAGGCAATCCAAGGGGGAACAAAACTTGACCCCCAGTACATCCGCACCCTCCAAGCTTTCAGAACAGAGAGTTTCTGTCTTTAATAGACAATTATAGAGAATTGCGACGCCTCCTCCTCTGGAACTGCCCGGTCTATTATGATGGAGAGCTGCATAGTTCGGGTGAGTGTAGCAACCAGGTCCTGGGGTGGAGGACTCTTCCAACCAAGTTTCAGTGACCCCTGAATGTCCAAGTTGTCCTCTTGAAGGAGCGAAAAGACCTCAAGGCAATGCTTCTGCAATGAGCGTGTATTCAGAGTGGCGAAGCTGAGTCCACCAGGGCGAGAGGGCCGAGACAGCCTCGGTGGAGGTAGGCAGTGGCTTAACCTCCTCGTACTAGCCAATGACCTCAGAAGCCCATCCCCCCTGAGCGTGGCTATAACTTTGTTATGCAGAGGCCGCATCCGTTGATTTAAGGATTTGAGCTCCTGAGATGAATACATAAGGCGGCGACCAGGGGTCTTGGCCCCTGGTCCCGGCTGGGCGCGGACGGGCGCAGACGGGCTTGCCTTAGGCGCGCCAGCGGCGCGCCCGCTGCACACGCGCGCTGCGCGCTTGCTCCAGCTTGGTTTTAAAGCCAGGAGACTCCTCCCACCCACCACTCAGCCCTGCTGTGCAGCGGCTGCCTATTCCAAGCACTAGACCGTGCCAATCTCGGAAGTGCAAAAGGCGGAAGTGAGGGGCGCTGGGAGCGAGCACAAATACAATCACAAAACAGATAAAATTCTTAAAATTTTAAAATGTCACCAGTGCAATAAGCAGCTTTTTTAACAGCAATTAGGAGGCCAAGTACAACGGTAACCGAAGCAGCCTACCACCACTACCGGTGCAGCCCTCTGGTCCCGCGCGCTTGCTCCAGCTTGGTTTTAAAGCCAGGAGACTCCTCCCACCCACCACTCAGCCCTGCTGTGCAGCGGCTGCCTATTCCAAGCACTAGACCGTGCCAACCTCGGAAGTGCAAAAGGCGGAAGTGAGGGGCGCTGGGAGCCAGCACAAACACAAACAATCACAAAACAGATAAAATTCTTAAAATTTTAAAATGTCACTAGTGCAATAAGCAGCTTTTTAACAGCAATTAGAGGCCAAGTACAACGGTAACCGAAGCAGCCTACCACCACTACCGGTGCAGCCCTCTGGTCCCGCGCGCTTGCTCCAGCTTGGTTTTAAAGCCAGGAGACTCCTCCCACCCACCACTCAGCCCTGTCAGTGCAGCGGCTGCCTATTCCAAGCACTAGACCGTGCCAATCTCGGAAGTGCAAAAGGCGGAAGTGAGGGGCGCTGGGAGCGAGCACAACACAAACAATCACAAAACAGATAAAATTCTTAAAATGTTAAAATGTCACCAGTGCAATAAGCAGCTTTTTTAACAGCAATTAGAGGCCAAGTACAACGGCAACCAAGCAGCCTACCACCACTACCGGTGCAGCCCTCTCGCCCCACGCGCTTGCTCCAGCTTGGTTTTAAAGCCAGGAGACTCCTCCTCCCCACCACTCAGCCCTGCTGTGCAGCGGCTGCCTATTCCAAGCACTAGGCCGTGCCAATCTCGGAAGTGCAAAAGGCGGAAGGCGGAAGTGCAGAAAGAAAGAACAGAGGTGCAGAAAGAGGCAACAGGGGTGGAGAAAGAGGGTGGATGGGTGGAGAAAGAGGCAAGGGGGTGCAGAAAGAAGCAAGAGAGCTGCAGAAAGAAACAGAAGAAGTTGCAGAAAGAAGGAACAGAGGTTCAGAAAGAGGCAAGAGAGCTAAGCAGAGATGCAGAAAGAGGGTAGAGGGGTGCAGAAAGAGGCAAGAGGGGTGCAGAAAGAAGCAAGAGAGGTGCAGAAAGAAACAAAAGAAGTGCAGAAAGAAGGAACAGAGGTGCAGAAATAGGCAAGAGGGGTTCAGAAAGAGGGAAGAGGGATGCAGAACGAGGCACAAGGGTTGCAGAAAGAAGGGACAGAGGTTCAGAAAGAAGCAAGAGAAGTCTAGAAAGTAGCAACAGAGGTGCAGAAAGAGGGATGAGAGGTGGAGAAAGAGGCAAGAGAAGTGCAGAAAGAAGCAACAGAGATGCAAAAAGGGGGTACAGGTGTGGAGAAAGTGGCAAGAGGGGTGCAGAAAGAAGCAAGAGAGGTGCAGAAAGAAACAAAAGAAGTGCAGAAAAAAGGAACAAATGTGCAGAAAGAGGGAAGAGGAGTGCAGAAAGGAGCAACAGAGGTGCAGAAAGAGGCAAGAGGGGTGGAAATAGAGGGACGATGGGTGCAGAAAGAGGTACGAGGGTTGTAGAAAGAAGCAATAGACGTGCAGAAAGAAACAAAAGAGGTAAAGAAAGAAGGAACAGAGGTGCAGAAAGAGGCAACAGGGGTGGAGAAAGAGGGAAGAGGGGTGGATAAAGAGGCAAGGGGGTGCAGAAAGAAGCATGAGAGCTGCAGAAAGAAACAAAAGAAGTGCAGAAAGAAGGAACACAGGTGCAGAAAGAGGCAAGAGGGATGCAGAAAGAGGCAAAAGTGGTACAGAAAGAAGCAAGAAGTGCAGAAAGAAAGAAAAGAAGGGCAGAAAGAAGGAACAGAGGTGCAGAAAGAGGCAAGAGGGGTGTGAAAGAGGCACAAGGAGTGCAGAAAGAAGCAAGAGGACTGCAGAAAGAAGCAACAGAGGTGTAGAAATAAGCAAGAGGGGTGCAAAAAGAGGGAAGAGGGGTGCAGAAAGAAACAAGAGATGTACAGAAAGAAACAAAAGGAGTGCAGAAAGAAAGAACAGAGGTGCAGAAAGAGGCAACAGGGGTGCAGAAAGAGGGTGGATGGGAGGAGAAAGAGGCAAGGGGGTGCAGAAAGAAGCAAGAGAGCTGCAGAAAGAAACAAAAGAAGTGCAGTAAAAAGGAACAGAGGTGCAGAAAGAGGCAACAGGGATGCGGGAAGAGGGGTGTGAAAGAGGCACGAGGGGTGCAGAAAGAAGCAAGAGAGGTGCAGAAAGTGGGAAGAGGGGTGGAGAAAGAAACAAGAGAGGTGTAGAAAGCAATAAAAGAAGTGCAGAAAGAAGGAACAGAGGTGCAGAAAGAAGCGCAGGAGGGGTGCAGAAAGAGGCAAAAGGGGTGCAAAAAGAAGCAAGGGGTGCAGAAAGAAAGAAAAGAAGTGCAGTAAGAAAGATCAGAGGTGCAGAAAGAGGCAAGAGGGGTGTGAAAGAGGCACAAGGAGTGCAGAAAGAAGCAAGAGGAGTGCAGAAAGAAGCAACAGAGGTGCAGAAAGACGCAAGAGGGGTGCAAAAAGAGGTAAGAGGGGTGTAAAAAGAGGGAAGAGGGGTGCAGAAGGAGGCAAGAGGAGTGCAGAAAGAGGGATGACGGGTGCAGAAAGAGGCACGAGCGGTGCAGAAAGAAGCAAGAGAGATGCAGAAATAAGCAAAAGAAATGCAGAAAGCAACAGAGATGCAGAAAGTGGGAAGTGGGGTGGAGAAAGAGGCAAGAGGGATACAGAAAGAAACAAAAGAGGTGCAGAAAGAAACAAAAGAAGTGCAAAAAGAAGGAACAGAGGTGCAGAAAGAGGGAAGAGGGGTGCAGAAAGAGGCACAAGGGTTGCAGAAAGAAACAAGAGAAGTGCAGCAAGAAGCAACAGAGGTGCAGAAAGAGGGATAGAGGTGAGAAAGAGGCAAGAGAAGTGCAGGAAGAGCAACAGAGATGCAGAAAGAAAGCAAGAGGAGTGCAGAAAGAAGCAAGAGAGGTGCAGAAAGAGGCAAGAGGGTGCAGAAAGAAAGAGGTAGAAAGAAGCAAGAGAAGTGCAGAAAGAAGCAACAGAGGTGCAGAAAGAGGCAAGAGGGGTGCAGAAAGAGGGAGGAGGGGTGCAGAAAGAGGCACGTGGGGTGCAGAAAGAAGCAAGAGATGTGCAGAAAGAAACAAAAGAAGAGCAGAAAGAAGGAACAGAGGTGCAGAAGAGGCAAGAGAGGTGCAGAAAGAGGGTGGATTGGGTGGAGAAAGAGGCAAGGGGTGCAGAAAGAAGCAAGAGAGCTGCAGAAAGAAACAAAAGAAGTGCAGAAAGAAGGAACAGAGGTGCAGAAAGAGGCATGCAGAAGAGAGGGTGCAGAAAGAGGCGAAGAGGCAGAAGAGTAGGTCAGAAAGAGGCAAGAGGAGTGCAGAAAGAAGCAAGAGAGAGTGCAGAAAGAAGCAACAGAGGTGCAGAAAGAGGCAAGAGGGGTGCAGAAAGAGGAAGAGAGGTGCAGAAAGAGGCAGAGTGGGGTGCAGAAAGAAGCAAGAGCTGTGCAGAAAGAAACAAAAGAAGTGCAGAAAGAAATAACAGAGGTGCAGAAAGAGGCAACAGGGGTGCAGAAAGAGGGTGGATGGGTGGAGAAAGAGGCAAGGGGTGCAGAAAGAAGCAAGAGAACTGCAGAAAGAAACAAAAGAAGTGCAGAAGAAGGAACAGAGGTGCAGAAAGAGGCAAGAGGGGTGCAGAAAGAGGGAGGAGGGGTGCAGAAAGAGGCAAAAGGGGTACAGAAAGAAGTGAGAGGTACAGAAGGAAACAAAAGAAGTGCAGAATGAAGGAACAGAGGTGCAGAAAGAGGCAAGAGGGGAGCAGAAAGAGGGAAGAGGGTGCAGAAAGAGGCACGAGGGGTGCAGAAAGAAACAAGAGAAATGCAGAAAGAAGCAACAGAGGAGCAGAAAGACGGATGAGGGGTGGAGAAAGAGGCAAGAGGGATACAGAAAGAAGGAACAGAGATGCAGAAAGGAACAGGTGCAGAAAGTGGCAAGAGGGTGCAGAAAGAAGCAAGAGAGGTGCAGAAAGAGGCAAGAGAGGTGCAGAAAGAAGGAAGAGAGGTGCAGAAAGAGGCAACAGAGGGAGTGCAGAAATAGAGGGATGAGGGGTGCAGAAAGAGGCAAGAGGGTTGCAGAGAGTAGCAAGATATGTGCAGAAAGAAACAAAAGAGGTGCAGAAAGAAGGAATAGAGGTGCAGAAAAAGGCAACAGGGGTGGAGAAAGAGGGAAGAGGGGTGGAGAAAGAGGCAAGAGGGTACAGAAAGAAGCATGAGAGCTGCAGAAAGAAACAAAAGAAGTGCCGAAAGAAGGAACAGAGGTGCAGAAAGAGGCAAGATGGGTGCAGAAAGAGGCAAAAGTGGTACAGAAAGAAGCAAGAGGTGCAGAAAGAAAGAAAAGACGTGCAGAAAGAAGGAACAGAGGTAGAGAGGCAGAGGGGTGCACAAAGAGGCAAGAGGGGTGCAGAAAGAGGCACGAGGAGTGCAGAAAGAAGCAAGAGGACTGCAGAAAGAAGCAACAGAGGTGCAGAAAGAGGCAAGAGGGGTGCAAAAGAGGAAGAGGGTGCAGAAAGAGGCATGGGGTGCAGAAAGAAACAAGAGATGTGCAGAAAGAAACAAAAGAAGTGCAGAAAGAAAGAACAGAGGTGCAGAAAGAGGCAACAGGGGTGCAGAAAGAGGGTGGATGGGTGGAGAAAGAGGCAAGGGGTGCAGAAAGAAGCAAGAGAGCTGCAGAAAGAAACAGAAGAAGTGCAGAAAGAAGGAACAGAGGTGCAGAAAGAGGCAAGAGGCAAGAGGGTGCAGAAAGAGGGAAGAGGGGTGCAGAAAGAGGCAAAAGGGGTGCAGAAAGAAGCAAGAGAGGTGCAGAAAGAAACAAAAGAAGTGCAGAAAGAAGGAACAGAGGTGCAGAAAGAGGCAAGAGGGGTGCAGAAAGAGGGAAGAGGGGTGCAGAAAGAGGCACAAGGGATGCAGAAAGAAAGGACAGAGGTGCAGAAAGAAGCAAGAGAGGTGCAGAAAGAGGCAACAGAGGTGCAGAAAGAGGACAAGAGTGCAGAAAGAAGCAAGAGAAGTGCAGAAAGAAGCAACAGAGATGCAAAAAGGGGAACAGGGGTGGAGAAAGAGGCAAGAGGGGTGCAGAAAGAAGCAAGAGAGGTGCAGAAAGAAGCAAGAGTAGTACAGAAAGAAGCACCAGAGGTACAGAAAGAGGGAAGAGGGGTGCAGAAAGAAGCAACAGAGGTGCAGAAAGAGGCAAGAGAGATGCAGAAAGAGGGAAGATGGGTGCAGAAAGAGGCAAGAGTGGTGCAGAAAGAAGCAAGAGAGGTACAGAAAGAAACAAAAGAAGTGCAGAAAGAAGCAACAGAGGTGCAGAAAGAGGCAAGAGGGGTGTAGAAAGAGGGAAGAGGGGTGCAGAAAGAGGCACGAGGGGTGCAGAAAGAAGCAAGAGAGGTGCAGAAAGAAGCGAGAGGTGCAGAAAGAAACAAAAGAAGTGCAGAAAGAAGGAACAGAGGTGCAGAAAGAGGCAAGAGGGGTGCAGAAAGAAAGAGGGGTGCACAAAGAGGCATGTGGGGTGCAGAAAGAAGCAAGAGATGTGCAGAAAGAAACAAAAGAAGTGCAGAAAGAAAGAACAGAGGTGCAGAAAGAGGCAACAGGGGTGCAGAAAGAGGGTGGATGGGTGGAGAAAGAGGCAAGGGGGTGCAGAAAGAAGCAAGAGAGCTGCAGAAAGAAACAGAAGAAGTGCAGAAAGAAGGAACAGAGGTGCAGAAAGAGGCAAGAGGGGTGCAGAAAGAGGGAAGATGGGTGAAGAAAGAGGCAAGAGGGGTGCAGAAAGAAGCAAGAGAGCTGCAGAAAGAAACAAAGGAAGTGCAGAAAGAAGGAACAGAGGTGCAGAAAGAGGCAAGAGGGGTGCAGAAAGAGGGATAGAGGGATGGCAGAAAGAGGCAAGAGGGGTGCAGAAAGAAGCAAGAGAGGTGCAGAAAGAAACAAAAGAAGTGCAGAAAGAAGGAACAGAGGTGCAGAAAGAGGCAAGAGAGGTGCAGAAAGAGGCAAGAGGGTGCAGAAAGAAGCAAGAGAGTGCAGAAAGAAAGAGAAGTGCAGAAGAAGACAGAGGTGCAGAAAGAGGCAAGAGAGGTGCAGAAAGAGGCAAGAGGGGTGCAGAAAGAGGCAAGAGGGGTGCAGAAAGAGGCACGAGGGGTGCAGAAAGGAGCAAGAGAGGTGCAGCAAGAAACAAAAGAAGTGCAGAAAGAAGGAACAGAGGTGCAGAAAGAGGCAACATGGGAGAAGAAAGAGGGAAGAGAGTGGAGAAAGAGGCAAGGGGGTGCAGAAAGAAGCATGAGAGCTGCAGAAAGAAACAAAAGAAGTGCAGAAAGAAGGAACAGAGGTTCAGAAAGAGGCTAGAGGCAAGAGGGGTGCAGAAAGAGGGAAGAAGGGTGCAGAAAGAGGCAAGAGAGGTGCAGAAAGAAGTAAGAGAGTGTACAGAAAGAAACAAAAGAAGTGCAGAAAGAAGGAACAGAGGTGCAGAAAGAGGCAAGAAGAGGGCAGAGGGATGCAGAAAGAGGCAAAAGGGGTGCAGAAAGTAGGGACAGAGGTTCAGAAAGAAGCAAGAGAAGTCTAGAAAGTAGCAACAGAGGTGCAGATAGAGGGATGAGAGGTGGAGAAAGAGGCAAGAGAAGTGCAGAAAGAAGCAACAGAGATGCAAAAAGGGGGTACAGGTGTGGAGAAAGTGGCAAGAGGGGTGCAGAAAGAAGCAAGAGAGGTGCAGAAAGAAACAAAAGAAGTGCAGAAAAAAGGAACAAATGTGCAGAAAGAGGGAAGAGGAGTGCAGAAAGGAGCAACAGAGGTGCAGAAAGAGGCAAGAGGGGTGGAAAAAGAGGGACGATGGGTGCAGAAAGAGGTACGAGGGTTGTAGAAAGAAGCAAGAGACGTGCAGAAAGAAACAAAAGAGGTACAGAAAGAAGGAACAGAGGTGCAGAAAGAGGCAACAGGGGTGGAGAAAGAGGGAAGAGGGGTGGATAAAGAGGCAAGGGGTGCAGAAAGAAGCATGAGAGCTGCAGAAAGAAACAAAAGAAGTGCAGAAAGATGGAACACAGGTGCAGAAAGAGGCAAGAGGGTGCAGAAAGAGGCAAAAGTGGTACAGAAAGAAGCGTAGAAGTGCAGAAAGAAAGAAAAGAAGGGCAGAAAGAAGGAACAGAGGTGCAGAAAGAGGCAAGAGGGTGTGAAAGAGGCACAAGGAGTGCAGAAAGAAGCAAGAGGACTGCAGAAAGAAGCAACAGAGGTGCAGAAATAAGCAAGAGGGGTGCAAAAAGAGGCAAGAGGGGTGCAGAAAGAAACAAAAGATGTGCAGAAAGAAACAAAAGGAGTGCAGAAAGAAAGAACAGAGGTGCAGAAAGAGGCAACAGGGGTGCAGAAAGAGGGTGGATGGGAGGAGAAAGAGGCAAAGGGGTGCAGAAAGTAGCAAGAGAGCGGCAGAAAGAAACAGAAGAAGTGCAGAAAGAAGGAACAGATGTGCAGAAAGAGGCAACAGGGGTGCAGAAAGAGGGTGGATGGGTGGAGAAAGAGGCAAGGGGGTGCAGAAAGAAGCAAGAGAGCTGCAGAAAGAAACAAAAGAAGTGCAGTAAAAAGGAACAGAGGTGCAGAAAGAGGCAACAGGGATGCGGGAAGAGGGGTGTGAAAGAGGCACGAGGGGTGCAGAAAGAAGCAAGAGAGGTACAGAATAAGCAACAAAGGTACAGAAAAAAGGGAGAGGGGTGGAGAAAGAGACAAGAGAAGTGCAGAAAGAAGCAACAGAGAGGCAGAAAGGGGGAAGAGGGGTGGAGAAAGAAACAAGAGAGGTGCAGAATGCAATTAAAGAAGTGCAGAAAGAAGGAACAAAGGTGCAGAAAGAAGCACAGGAGGGGTGCAGAAAGAGGCAAAAGGGGTGCAAAAAGAAGCAAGGGGTGCAGAAAGAAAGAAAAGAAGTGCAGTAAGAAAGATCAGAGGTGCAGAAAGAGGCAAGAGGGGTGTGAAAGAGGCACAAGGAGTACAGAAAGAAGCAAGAGGGGTGCAGAAAGAGGCAACAGAGGTGCAGAAAGGAGCAAGAGGTGCAGAAAGAAGCAAGAGAAGTGCAGAAAGAAGGAACAGAGGTGCAGAAAGAGGCAAGAGGGGTGCAGAAAGAGGGAAGAGGGTGCAGAAAGAGGCACGAGGGTGCAGAAAGAAGCAAGAGAGTGCAGAAAGAAACAAAAGAAGTGCAGAAAGAAGCAACAGAGGTGCAGAAAGAGGGCAGAGGGTGCAGAAAGAGGCAAGAGGGGTGCAGAAAGAAACAAGAGAGTGCAGAAAGAAACAAAAGAAGTGCAGAAAGAAGGAACAGAGGTGCAGAAAGAGGCAAGAGGGGTGCAGAAAGAGGGAAGAGGGGTGCAGAAGAGGCACAAGGGTTGCAGAAAGAGGCAAGAGAAGTGCAGAAAGAAGCAACAGAGGTGCAGAAACAGACAGGAAAGGTGCAGAAAGAGGCAAGAGAGGTACAGAAAGAGGGAAGAGGGGTGCAGAAAGAGGCAAGAGGAGTGCAGAAAGAAGCAAGAGAGGTGCAGAAAGAAACAAAAGAAGTGCAGAAAGAAGGAACAGAGGTGCAGAAAGAGGCAAGAGAGGTGCAGAAAGAAGCAAGAGAGGTGCAGAAAGAAGCAAACAGAGGTGCAGAAAGAAGGAACAGAGGTGCAGAAAGAGGCAAGAGGGGTGCAGAAAGAGGCAAGAGGGTGCAGAAAGAAGCAAGAGAGGTGCAGAAAGAAACAAAAGAAGTGCAGAAAGAAGGAACAGAGGTGCAGAAAGAGGCAAGAGAGGTGCAGAAAGAAGCAAGAGAAGTGCAAAAGAAGCAACAGAGGTGCAGAAAGAGGAAGAGGTGCAGAAAGAGGGAAGAGGGGTGCAGAAAGAGGCACGAGGGGTGCAGAAAGAAGCAAGAGACGTGCAGAAAGAAACAAAAGCAGTGGAGAAAGAAGGAACAGAGGTGCAGGAAGAGGCAAGAGGGGTGCAGAAAGAGGCAAAAGGGGTGCAGAAAATAGTGAGAGGTACATAAAGAAAGAAATGAAGTGCAGGAAGAAGGAACAGAGGTGCAGAAAGAGGCAAGAGGGGTGCAGAAAGAGGCACGAGGAGTGCAGAAAGAAGCAAGAGGAGTGCAGAAAGAAGGAACGGAGGTGCAGAAAGAGGCAGAGGGTGCAAAAGAGGGAAGAGGGTGCAGAAAGAGGCACGTGGGTGCAGAAAGAAACAAGAAATGTGCAGAAAGAAACAAAAGAAGTGCAGAAAGAAAGAACAGAGGTGCAGAAAGAGGCAACAGGGGTGCAGAAAGAGGGTGGATGGGTGGAGAAAGAGGCAAGAGGGTGCAGAAAGAAGCAAGAGAGCTGCAGAAAGAAACAAAAGAAGTGCAGAAAGAAGGAACAGAGGTGCAGAAAGAGGCAAGCAGGGTGCAGAAAGAGGAGAGGTGCAGAAAGAGGCATGAGAGGTGCAGAAAGAAGCAACAGAGGTGCAGAAAGAGGCAACAGAGGTGCAGAAAGAGGGAAGACGGGTGCAGAAAGAGGCAAAGAGGGTGCAGAAAGAGGCACAAGGGGTGCAGAAAGAAGCAACAGAGGTGCAGAAAGAAGCAAGAGAGGTGCAGAAAGAAGAAACAGAGGTGCAGAAAGAGGGATAGATGGGTGGAGAAAGAGGCAAGAAGGGTGCAGAAAGAGGGATGAGGGGTGCAGAAAGAGGCAAGAGGAGTGCAGAAAGAAGCAAGAGAGGTGCAGAAAGAAGCAAGAGAAGTGCAGAAAGAAGCAACAGAGATGCAGAAAGAGGGAAGTGAGGTGGAGAAAGAGGTAAGAGGGTTACAGAAAGAAGCAAGAGAGGTGCAGAAAGAAACAAATGAAGTGCAGAAAGAAGGAACAGAGGTGCAGAAAGAGGCAAGAGGGGTGCAGAAAGAGGGAAGAGGGTGCAGAAAGAGGCAAGAGTGGTGCAGAAAGAAGCAAGAGAGGTGCAGAAAGAAGCAAGAGGAGTGCAGAAAGAAGCAACAGAGGTGCAGAAAGAGGCAAGAGGGGTGCAAAAGAAGGAAGAGGGTGCAGAAAGAGGCATGTAGGGGTGCAGAAAGAGGCAAGAGATGTGCAGAAAGAAACAAGAGAATTGCAGAAAGAAGGAACAGAGGTGTAGAAAGAGGCAACAGAGATGCGAGAAAGAGGGAAGATGGGTGGAGAAAGAGGCAAGAGGGATGCAGAAAGATGCAAGAGAGTTGCAGAAAGAAACAAAAGAAGTGCAGAAAGAAGGAACAGAGGTGCAGAAAGAGGCAAGAGGGTGCAGAAAGAGGCAAGAGGGGTGCAGAAAGACACGAGAGTGCAGAAAGAAAGCAAGAGCGTGCAGAAAGAAGGAACTGAGGTGCAGAAAGAGGCAAGAGGGGTGCACAAAGAGGGAAGAGGGGTGCAGAAAGAGGCAAGTGGGGTGCAGAAAGAAGCAAGACATTGTGCAGAAAGAAACAAAAGAAGTGCAGAAAGAAAGAACAGAGGTGCAGAAAGAGGCAACAGTGGTGCAGAAAGAGGGTGGATGGGTGGAGAAAGATGGCAAGGGGTTCAGAAAGAAGCAAGAGAGCTGCAGAAAGAAACAGAAGAAGTGCAGAAAGAAGGAACAGAGGTGCAGAAAGAGGCAAGACGGGTGCAGAAAGAGGGAAGAGGGGTGCAGAAAGAGGCAAAAGGGGTGCAGAAAGAAGTGAGAGGTGCAGAAAGAAACAAAAGAAGTGCAGAAAGAAGGAGCAGAGGTGCAGAAAGAGGCAAGAGGGGTGCAGGAAGAGGGGTGAAGGAGGCATGAGGGTGCAGAAAGAAGCAACAGAGGTGCAGAAAGAAGTAAGAGAGGTGCAGAAAGAGACAAGTAGAAGTGCAGAAAGAAGCAACAGAGGTGCAGAAAGGAGGAAGAGGGGTAGAGAAAGAGGCAAGAAGGTTGCAGAAAGAAGGAACAGCGGTGCAGATAGAAACAAAAGAAGTGCAGAAAGAAGGAACAGAGGTGCAGAAAGAGGCAGGAGGGGTGCAGAAAGAGGGAAGAGGGGTGCAGAAAGAGGCAAGAGGAGTGCAGAAAGGGGGATGAAGGGTGCAGAAAGAGACACAAGGGGTACAGAAAGAAGCAAGAGAGATGCATAAAGAAGCAACAGAGATGCAGAAAGGGGGAAGTGGTGTGGAGAAAGAGGCTAGAGGGATACAGAAAGAAGCGAGGGAGGTGTGGAAACAAACAAAACAAGTTCAGAAAGAAGGAACAGAGGTGCAGGGAGAGGCAAGAGGTGTGCAGAAAGACGGAAGAGTGGTGCAGAAAGAGGCACAAGGGCTGCAGAAAGAAGCAAGAGAGGTTCAGAAAGAAGCAATAGAAGGGCAGAAAGAAGCAAACAGAGGTGCAGAAAGAGGCAAGAGGGTGCAGAAAGAGGCAAGAGAAGTGCAGAAAGATGCAACAGAGATGCAAAAAGGGGAACAGGGGTGCAGAAAGTGGCAAGAGGGGTGCAGAAAGAAGCAAGAGAGGTGCAGAAAGAAACAAAAGAAGTGCAGAAAGAAGGAACAGAGGTGCAGAAAGAGGCAAGAGGGGTACAGAAAGAAGGAAGAGGGGTGCAGAAAGAAGCACGAGTGGTGCAGAAAGAAGCAAGAGAGGTGTAGAAAGAAGGAAGAGGATTGCAGAAAAAAGCAACAGAAGTGCAGAAAGAGGCAAGAGGGGTGCAAAAAGAAGGAAGAGGGGTGCAGAAAGAGGCAAAAGGGGTACAGAAAGAAGCAAGAGACTTGCAGAAAGAATCAAAAGAAGAACATAAAGAAGGAACAGAGGTGCTGAATGAGGCAAAAGGGGTGCAGAAAGAGGGAAGAGGGGTGCAGAAAGAGGGAAGAGGGGTGCAGAAAGAGGCAAAAGGGGTGCAGAAAGAAACAAAAGAAGTGCAGAAAGATGTAGCAGAGGTGCAGAAAGAGGCACGAGGGGTGCGTGAAGAGGGGTGTGAAAGAGGCACAAGGGGTGCAGAAAGAAGCAGGAGTAGTGCAGAAAGAAGCAACAGAGGTGCAGAAAGAGGCAAGAGTGGTGCAGAAAGAGAGCAAGAGGGGTGCAGAAAGAGGCACAAGGGCTTGCAGAAAGAAGGGATAGGTGTGCAGAAAGAAGCAGGAGAAGTGCAGAAAGAAGCAACAGAGGTGCAGAAAGAGGGCAGTGGAGTAGAGAAAGAGGCAAGGAGGATTACAGAAAGAAGCAAGAGAGTCTGCAGAATGAAACAAAAGAAGTGCAGAAAGAAGGAACAGAGATGCAGAAAGAGGCACAGAGGGGAGCAGAAAGAGGGAAAAGGGGTTCAGAAAGAGGCACAAGGGTTGCAGAAAGAAGGGACACAGGTGCAGAAAGAAGCAAGAGATGTGCAGAAAGAAGAAACAGAGGTGCAGAAAGAGGGATGAGGGGTGCAGAAAGAGGCACGAGGTGTGCAGAAAGAAGCAAGAGTGATGCAGATAGAAGCAAGAGAAATGCAGAAAGAAGCAACAGAGATGCAGAAAGGGGGAAGTGGAGTGGAGAAAGAGGTAAGAGGGATACAGAAAGAAACAAGAGAGGTGCAGAAAGAAACAAATGAAGTGCAGAAAGAAGGAACAGAGGTGCAGAAAGAGGCAAGTGGGGTGCAGAAAGAGGGTAGAGGGGTGCAGAAAGAGGCAGAGGGTGCAGAAAGAAGCAAGAGATGTGCAGAAAGAAGCAAGAGAAGTGCAGAAAGAAGGAACAGAGGTGCAGAAAGAGGCAAGAGGGGTGCAGAAAGAGGGAAGAGGGGTGCAGAAAGAGGCAACGTGGTGTGCAGAAAGAAGCAAGAGAGTGCAGAAAGAAACAAAAGAAGTGCAGAAAGAAGGAACAGAGGTGCAGAAAGAGGCAAGAGGGGTGCAGAAAGAGGAAGAGGGTGAGAAAGAGCAAGAGGGTGTAGAAAGAGGCACGAGAGCTGCAGAAAGAAGCAAGAGAAGTGCAGAAAGAAGGAACAGAGGTGCTGAAAGATGCAAGTGGGGTGCAAAAAGGGGGAAGAGGGGTGCCGAAAGAGGCACGTGGGGTGCAGGAAAAAACAAGAGTTGTGCAGAAAGAAACAAAAGAAGTGCAGAAAGAAACAACAGAGGTGCAGAAAGAGGCAACGGGGTAGAGAAAGAGGGTGGATGGGTGGAGGAAAAGGCAAGGGGCGCAGAAAAGAAGCAAGAGAGCTGCAGAAAGAAACAGAAGAAGTGCAGAAAGAAGGAACAGAGGTGCAGAAAGAGGCAAGAAGGTTGCAGAAAGAGGGAAGAGAGGTGCAGAAAGAGGCAAAAGGGGTGCAGAAAGAAGTGAGAGGTGCAGAAAGAAACAAAAGAAGTGCAGAAAGAAGGAACAGAGGTGCAGAAAGAGGCAACAGAGTTTCGGGAAGAGGGGTGTGAAGGAGGCATGAGGGGTGCAGAAAGAAGCAACAGAGGTACAGAAAGAGGGAAGAGGGGTGGAGAAAGAGGCAAGAAGGGTGCAGAATGAAGCAAGAGCGGTGCAGATAGAAACAAAAGAAGTGCAGAAAGAAGGAACAGAAGTGCAGAAAGAGGCAGGAGGGGTGCAGAAAGAGGGAAGAGAGGTGTAGAAAGAAGGAAGAGGATTGCAGAAAAAAGCAACAGAAGTGCAGAAAGAGGCAAGAGGGGTGCAAAAAGAAAGAAGAGGGGTGCAGAAAGAGGCAAAAGGGGTACAGAAAGAAGCAAGAGATTGCAGAAAGAAGCAAAAGAAGTACAGAAAGAAGGAACAGAGGTGCAGAATGAGGCAAGAGAGTGCAGAAAGAGGGAAGAGGGGTGCAGAAAGAGGGAAGAGGGGTGCAGAAAGAAGCAACAGAGATGCAGAAAGGGGGAAGTGGAGTGGAGAAAGAGGTAAGAGGGATACAGAAAGAAACAAGAGAGGTGCAGAAAGAAACAAATGAAGTGCAGAAAGAAGGAACAGAGGTGCAGAAAGAGGCAAGTGGGGTGCAGAAAGAGGGAAGAGGGGTGCAGAAAGAAGCGAGAGTGGTGCAGAAAGAAGCAAGAGATGTGTAGAAAGAAGCAAGAGGAGTACAGAAAGAAGCAACAGAGGGGCAAAAGAGGCAAGAGGGGTGCAAAAAGAAGGAAGAGGGGTGCAGAAATAGGCACGTGGGGTGCAGAAAGAAGCAATAGATGTGCAGAAAGAAACAAAAGAATTGCAGAAAGAAGGAACAGAGGTGATGAAAGAGGCAACAGGGGTGCAGAAAGAGGGAAGAGGGGTAGAGAAAGAGGCAAGAGGGTGCAGAAAGAAGCATGAGAGCTGTAGAAAGAAACAAAAGAAGTGCAGAAAGAAGTAACAGAGGTGCAGAAAGAGGCAAGAGGGGTGCACAAAGAGGGAAGAGGGGTGTGAAAGAGACACGAGGAGTGCAGAAAGAAGCAAGAGGAGTGCAGAAAGAAGCAAGAGGAGTGCAGAAAGAAGCAACAGAGGTGCAGAAAGACGCAAGAGGGGTGCAAAAAGAGGGAAGAGGGGTGCAGAAAGAGGCACGTGGGGTGCAGAAAGAAACAAGAGATGTGCAGAAAGAAACAAAAGAAGTGCAGAAAGAAAGAACAGAGGTGCAGAAAGAGGCAACAGGGGTGCAGAAAGAGGGTGAATGGGTGGAGAAAGAGGCAAGGGGTGCAGAAAGAAGCAAGAGAGCTGCAGAAAGAAACAGAAGAAGTGCAGAAAGAAGGAACAGAGGTGCAGAAAGAGGCAAGAGGGGTGCAGAAAGAGGGAAGAGGGGTGCAGAAAGAGGCAAAAGGGGTGCAGAAAGAAGTGAGAGGTGCAGAAAGAAACAAAAGAAGTGCAGAAAGAAGGAACAGAAGTGCAGAAAGAGGCAACAGAGTTTCGGGAAGAGGGGTGTGAAGGAGGCATGAGGGGTGCAGAAAGAAGCAACAGAGGTGCAGAAAGAGGGAAGAGGGGTGGAGAAAGAGAAAAGTGAAGTGCAGAAAGAAGCAACAGAGATGCAGAAAGGGAGAAGAGGGGTAGAGAAAGAGGCAAGAAGGGTGCAGAATGAAGCAAGAGCGGTGCAGATAGAAACAAAAGAAGTGCAGAAAGAAGGAACAGAGGTGCAGAAAGAGGCAGGAGGGGTGCAGAAAGAGGGAAGAGGGGTGCAGAAAGGGGGATGAAGGGTGCAGAAAGAGACACAAGGGGTGCAGAAAGAAGCAAGAGAGATGCATAAAGAAGCAACAGAGATGCAGAAAGGGGGAAGTGGTGTGGAGAAAGAGGCTAGAGGGATACAGAAAGAAGCAAGAGAGTTGCAGAAAGAAACAAAAGAAGTGCAGAAAGAAGGAACAGAGGTGCAGAAATAGGCAAGAGGTGTGCAGAAAGACGGAAGAGGGGTGCAGAAAGAGGCACAAGGGTTGCAGAAAGAAGGGACAGAGGTGCAGAAAGAAGCAATAGAAGTGCAGAAAGAAGCAACAGAGGTGCAGAAAGAGGGATAAGGGGTGCAGAAAGAGGCAAGAGAAGTGCAGAAAGATGCAACAGAGATGCAGAAAGAGGCAAGAGAGGTGCAGAAAGAAGCAAGAGAGGTGCAGAAAGAAACAAAAGAAGTGCAGAAAGAAGGAACAGAGGTGCAGAAAGAGGCAAGAGGGGTGCAGAAAGAAGGAAGAGGGGTGCAGAAAGAGGCACGAGTGGTGCAGAAAGAAGCAAGAGAGGTGCAGAAAGAAACAAGAGAAGTGCAGAAAGAAAGCAACAGAGGTGCAGAAAGAGGCAAGAGGGGCGCAGAAAGAGGGAAGATGGGTGCAGAAAGAGGCAAGGTGGTGCAGAAAGAAGCAAGAGAGCTGCAGAAAGAAACAAAAGAAGTGCAGAAAGAAGGAACAGAGGTGCTGAAAGAGGCAAGAGGGTTGCAGAAAGAGGGAAGAGGGGTGCAGAAAGAGGCAAGAGGGGTGCAGAAAGAAGCAAGAGAGGTGCAGAAAGAAACAAAAGAAGTGCAGAAAGAAGGAACAGAGGTGCAGAAAGAGGCAAGAGGGGTGCGAAGAGGGAAGAGGGTGCAGAAAGAGGCACAAGGGGTGCAGAAAGAAGCAAAGAGAGTGCAGAAAGAAGCAACAGAGGTGCAGAAAGAGGCAAGAGTGGTGCAGAAAGAGGGAAGAGGGGTGCAGAAAGAGGCACAAGGGTTGCAGAAAGAAGGGATAGTGGTGCAGAAAGAAGCAAGAGAAGTGCAGAAAGAAGCAACAGAGGTGCAGAAAGGGGGAAGTGGAGTAGAGAAAGAGGCAAGAGGACTACAGAAAGAAGCAAGAGAGTTGCAGAAAGAAACAAAAGAAGTGCAGAAAGAAGGAACAGAGGTGCAGAAAGAGACAAGAGGGGAGCAGAAAGAGGGAAAAGGGGTTCAGAAAGAGGCACAAGGGTTGCAGAAAGAAGGGACAAAGGTGCAGAAAGAAGCAAGAGATGTGCAGAAAGAAGAAACAGAGGTGCAGAAAGAGGGATGATGGGTGGAGAAAGAGGCAAGAAGAGTGCAGAAAGAGGGATGAGGGGTGCAGAAAGAGGCACGAGGTGTGCAGAAAGAAGCAAGAGAGATGCAGATAGAAGCAAGAGAAATGCAGAAAGAAGCAACAGAGATGCAGAAAGAGGGAAGTGGAGTGCAGAAAGAGGCAAGAGGGATACAGAAAGAAGCAAGAGAGGTGCAGAAAGAAACAAAAGAAGTGCAGAAAGAAGGAACAGAGGTGCAGAAAGAGGCAAGTGGGTGCAGAAAGAGGGAAGAGGGGTGCAGAAAGAGGCAAGAGGGTGCAGAAAGAAGCAAGAGAGTGCAGAAAGAAACAAGAAGAGTGCAGAAAGAAGGCAACAGAGGTGCAGAAAGAGGCAAGAGGGGTGCAGAAAGAAGGAAGAGGGGTGCAGAAAGAGGCAAGTGGTGTGCAGAAAGAAGCAAGAGACGTGCAGAAAGAAACAAAAGAATTGCAGAAAGAAGGAACAGAGGTGCTGAAAGAGGCAACAGGGGTGCAGAAAGAGGGAAGAGGGGTAGAGAAAGAGGCAAGAGGGTGAAGAAAGAAGCATGAGAGCTGTAGAAAGAAACAAAAGAAGTGCAGAAAGAAGGAACAGAGGTGCTGAAAGATGCAAGTGGGGTGCAAAAAGGGGGAAGAGGGGTGCCGAAAGAGGCACGTGGGGTGCAGGAAGAAACAAGAGTTGTGCAGAAAGAAACAAAAGAAGTGCAGAAAGAAAGAACAGAGGTGCAGAAAGAGGCAACAGGGGGGCAGAAAGAGGGTGGATGGGTGGAGAAAGAGGCACGGGGTGCAGAAAGAAGCAAGAGAGCTGCAGAAAGAAACAGAAGAAGTGCAGATAGAAGGAACAGAGGTGCAGAAAGAGGCAAGAAGGTTGCAGAAAGAGGGAAGAGAGGTGCAGAAAGAAACAAAAGAAGTGCAGAAAGAAGGAACAGAGGTGCAGAAAGAGGCAACAGAGTTTCGGGAAGAGGGGTGTGAAGGAGGCATGAGGGGTGCAGAAAGAAGCAACAGAGGTGCAGAAAGAGGGAAGAGGGTTGGAGAAAGAGACAAGTGAAGTGCAGAAAGAAGCAACAGAGATGCAGAAAGAGGGAAGAGGGGTGGAGAAAGAGGCAAGAGGTGCAGAAAGAAGCAAGAGAGGTGCAGAAAGAAACAAAAGAAGTGCAGAAAGAAGGAACAGAGGTGCAGAAAGAGGCAGGAGGGGTGCAGAAAGAGGGAAGAGAGGTGTAGAAAGAAGGAAGAGGAGTGCAGAAAGAAGCAACAGAGGTGCAGAAAGAGGCAAGAGGGGTGCAGAAAGAAGGAAGAGAGGTGCAGAAAGAGGCAAGAGGGGTACAGAAAGAAGCAAGAGACTGTGCAGAAAGAAGCAAAAGAAGAGCATAAAGAAGGAACAGAGGTGCAGAAAGAGGCAAAAGAGGTGCAGAAAGAGGGAAGAGGGTGCAGAAAGAGGCAAGAGGGGTGCAGAAAGAGGCAAGAGAGTTGCAGAAAGAAACAAAAGAAGTGCAGAAAGAAGGAACAGAGGTGCAGAAAGAGGCAAGAGGGGTGCAGAGAAGAGGGTGTGAAAGAGGCACAGAGGTGCAGAAAGAAGCAGAGAAGTGCAGAAAGAAGCAACAGAGGTGCAGAAAGAGGCAAGAGTGGTGCAGAAAGAGGGAAGAGGGGTGCAGAAAGAGGCACAGAGGGGTGCAGAAAGAAGCAAGAGAGTGCAGAAAGAAGCAAGAGAAGTGCAGAAAGAAGCAACAGAGGTGCAGAAAGAGGGAAGTGGAGTAGAGAAAGAGGCAAGAGGATTACAGAAAGAAGCAAGAGAGCTGCAGAAAGAAACAAAAGAAGTGCAGAAAGAAGGAACAGAGGTGCAGAAAGAGACAAGAGGGGAGCAGAAAGAGAGAAAAGGGGTTCAGAAAGAGGCACAAGGGTTGCAGAAAGAAGGGACACAGGTGCAGAAAGAAGCAAGAGATGTGCAGAAAGAAGAAACAGAGGTGCAGAAAGAGGGATGATGGGTGGAGAAAGAGGCAAGAAGAGTGCAGAAAGAGGGATGAGGGGTGCAGAAAGAGGCACGAGGTGTGCAGAAAGAAGCAAGAGAGATGCAGATAGAAGCAAGAGAAATGCAGAAAGAAGCAACAGAGATGCAGAAAGGGGGAAGTGGAGTGGAGAAAGAGGCAAGAGGGATGCAGAAATGAAGCAAGAGAGGTGCAGAAAGAAACAAATGAAGTGCAGAAAGAAGGAACAGAGGTGCAGAAAGAGGCAAGTGGGTGCAGAAAGAGGGAAGAGGGGTGCAGAAAGAAGCGAGAGTGGTGCAGAAAGAAGCAAGAGATGTGTAGAAAGAAGCAAGAGGAGTATAGAAATAAGCAACAGAGGTGCAGAAAGAGGCAAGTAGGGTGCAAAAAGAAGGAAGAGGGTGCAGAAAGAGGCACGGGGTGTGCAGAAAGAAGCAAGAGAGCTGCAGAAAGAAACAAAAGAAATGCAGAAAGAAGGAACAGAGGTGCAGAAAGAGGCAAGACGGGTGCAGAAAGAGGGAAGAGGGTGCAGAAAGAGGCAAAGAGGGTGCAGAAAGAAGCATGAGAGGTGCAGAAAGAAACAAGAGAAGTGCAGAAAGAAGGAACAGAGGTGCAGAAAGAGGCAGATGAGGGGTGCACAAAGAGGAACAGAGGTGTGAAAGAGGCACGAGGAGTGCAGAAAGAAGCAAGAGGAGTGCAGAAAGAAGCAACAGAGGTGCAGAAAGACGCAAGAGGGGTGCAAAAAGAGGGAAGAGGGTGCAGAAAGAGGCACTAGGGTGCAGAAAGAAACAAGAGCTGTGCAGAAAGAAACAAAAGAAGTGCAGAAAGAAAGAACAGAGGTGCAGAAAGAGGCAACAGGGGTACAGAAAGAGGGTGGCTGGGTGGAGAAAGAGGCAAGGGGTGCAGAAAGAAGCAAGAGAGCTGCAGAAAGAAACAGAAGAAGTGCAGAAAGAAGGAACAGAGGTGCAGAAAGAGGCAAGACGGGTGCAGAAAGAGGGAAGAGGGGTGCAGAAAGAGGCAAAAGGGGTACAGAAAGAAGCAAGAGAGGTGCAGAAAGAAACAAAAGAAGTGCAGAAAGAAGGAACAGAGGTGCAGAAAGAGGCAAGAGGGGTACAGAAAGAAGGAAGAGGGTGCAGAAAGAGGCACGAGGGTTGCAGAAAGAAGCAAGAGAGGTGCAGAAAGAAGCAAGAGGAGTGCAGAAAGAAGGCAAGAGAGGTGGCAGAAAGAGGCAAGAGGGGTGCAGAAAGAAGGAAGAGGGGTGCAGAAAGAGGCACGAGAGGTGCAGAAAGAAGCAACAGAGGTGCAGAAAGAAGCAAGAGAAGTGCAGAAAGAAGTAAGCAGAGGTGCAGAAAGAGGCAAGTGGGGTGCAGAAAGAGGCAAGAGAGGTGCAGAAAGAAGCAAGAGAAGTGCAGAAAGAAGCAACAGAGGTGCATGAAAGAGGCAACAGAGGTGCAGAAAGAGGGAAGAGGGGTGGAGAAAGAGGCAAGAGGGTGCAGAAAGAAGCAAGAGAGCTGCAGAAAGAAACAAAAGAAGTGCAGAAAGAAGGAACAGAGGAGTGCAGAAAGAGGCAAGAGGGGTGCACAAAGAGGAAGAGGAGTGTGAAAGAGGCACAAGGAGTGCAGAAGAAGCAAGAGAGTGCAGAAAGAAGGAACAGATGTGCAGAAAGAGGCAAGAGGGGTGCAAAAAGAGGGAAGAAGGGTGCAGAAAGAGGCACGTGGGGTGCAGAATGAAACAAGAGTTGTGCAGAAAGAAACAAGAGAAGTGCAGAAAGAAAGAACAGAGGTGCAGAAAGAGGCAACAGGGGTGCAGAAAGAGGGTGCCTGGGTGGAAAAAGAGGCAAGGGGTGCAGAAAGAAGCAAGAGAGCTGCATAAAGAAACAGAAGAACTACAGAAAGAAGGAACAGGGGTGCAGAAAGAGGCAAGAGGGGTGCAGAAAGAGGGAAGAGGGGTGCAGAAAGAAGCAAAATGGGTGCAGAGAGAAGTGAATGGTGCAGAAAAAAACAAAAGAAGTGCAGAAAGAAAAAACAGAGGTGCAGAAAGAGGGATGACGTTGGAGAAAGAGGCAAGAGGAGTGCAGAAAGAGGGAAGAGGGGTGCAGAAAGAGGCACGAGAGGTGCAGAAAGAAGCAAGAGAGATGCAGAAAGAAGCAACAGAAGTGCAGAAAGAAGCAACAGAGGTGCAGAAAGGGGAAGTGGGGTGAGAAAGAGGCAAGAGGGATGCAGAAAGAAGCAAGAGAGGTGCAGAAAGAAACAAAAGAAGTGCAGAAAGAAGCAAGCAGAGGTGCAGAAAGAGGCAAGAGAGGTGCAGAAAGAAGCAAGAGAGGTGCAAAAGAGGCACGAGGGGTGCAGAAAGAAGCAAGAGGGGTGCAGAAAGAAGCAAGAGAGGTTGCAGAAAGAAACAAAAGAAGTGCAGAAAGAAGGAACAGAGGTGCAGAACGAGGCAAGAGGGGTGCAGAAAGAGGGAAGAGGGTGCAGAAAGAGGCAAAGAGTTGCAGAACAGAGGGATGAGAGGTGCAGAAAGAAGCAAGAGAGGTACAGAAAGAAGCAACAGAGGTGCAAAGAGAGGGATGAGGGTGCAGAAAGAGGCAAGAGATAGTGCAGAAAGAAGCAACAGAGATGCAGAATAGGGGAACAGGCGTGGAGAAAGAGGCAAGAGGGATGCAGAAAGAAGCAAGAGAGGTGCAGAAAGAAACAAAAGAAGTGCAGAAAGAAGGAACATAGGAGGTGCAGAAAGAGGCAAGAGGGGTGCAGAAAGAGGGAAGAGGGGTGCAGAAAGAAGCAAGAGTGGTGCAGAAAGAAGCAATGAGGTGCAGAAAGAAGCAAGAGGAGTGCAGAAAGAGGCAAGAGAGGTGCAGAAAGAGGCAATGAGTGGTGCAGAAAGAAGGAAGAGGGGTGCAGAAAGAAGCAACAGAGGTGCAAAAAGGGGGAACAGGGGTGGAGAAAGTGGCAAGAGGGGTGCAGAAAGAAGCAAGAGAGGTGCAGAAAGAAACAAAAGAAGTGCAGAAAGAAGGAACAGAGGTGCAGAAAGAGGCAAGAGGGGTGCAGAAAGAGAGAAGAGGGGTGCAGAAAGAAGCAAGAGAGGTGCAGAAAGAAGCAAGAGAAGTGCAGAAAGAAGGAACAGAGGTGCAGAAAGAGGCAAGAGGGGAGCAGAAAGAGGGAAGAGGGTTGCAGAAAGAGGCACAAGGGTTGCAGAAAGAAGGAACAAAGGTGCAGAAAGAAGCAAGAGATGTGCAGAAAGAAGAAACAGGTGCAGAAAGAGGGATGATGGGTGGAGAAAGAGGCAAGAAGAGTGCAGAAAGAAGTAAGAGAGGTGCAGAAAGAGTCAAGAGAGGTGCAGAAAGAAGCAAGATAGGTGCAGAAAGAGGCAAGAGAAGTGCAGAAAGAAGCAACAGAGATGCAGAAAGGGGGAAGAGGAGTGGAGAAAGAGGCAAGAGGGGTGCAGAAAGAAGCAAGAGAGGTGCAGAAAGAAACAAAAGAAGTGCAGAAAGAAGGAACAGAGGTGCAGAAAGAGGCAAGAGGGGTGCAGAAAGAGGGAAGAGGGGTGCAGAAAGAAGCGACGAGTGGTGCAGAAAGAAGCAAGAGAGGTGTAGAAAGAAGCAAGAGGAGTGCAAAAAGAAGCAACAGAGGTGCAGAAAGATGCAAGAGGGGTGCAAAAAGAGGGAAGAGGGGTGCAGAAAGAGGCACGAGAGGTGCAGAAAGAAGCAAGAGACGTGCAGAAAGAAACAAAAGAAGTGCAGAAAGAAGGAATAGAGGTGCAGAAAGAGGCAAGAGGGGTGCAGAAAGAGGGAAGAGGGGTAGCAGAAAGAGGCAAGAGGGGTGCAGAAAGAAGCATGAGAGCTGCAGAAAGAAAGCAAAAGAAGTGCAGAAAGAAGGAACAGAGGTGCAGAAAGAGGCAAGAGGGGTGCACAAAGAGGGAAGAGGGGTGTGAAAGAGACACAAAGAGTGCAGAAAGGAGCAAGAGGAGTGCAGAAAGAAGCAACAGATGTGCAGAAAGAGGCAAGAGGGTTGCAAAAGAGGGAAGGGGGTGCAGAAAGAGGCACGTGGGTGCAGAAAGAAGCAAGAGATGTGCAGAAAGAAACAAAAGAAGTGCAGAAAGAAAGATCAGAGGTGCAGAAAGAGGCAACAGGGGTGCAGAAAGAGGGTGGATGGGTGGAGAAAGAGGCAAGGGGGTGCAGAAAGAAGCAAGAGAGCTGCAGAAAGAAACAGAAGAAGTGCAGAAAGAAGGAACAGAGGTGCAGAAAGAGGCAAGAGGGATGCAGAAAGAGGGAAGAGAGGTGCAGAAAGAGGCAAGAGAGGTACAGAAAGAGGCAAGAGAGGTGCAGAAAGAAACAAAAGAAGTGCAGAAAGAAGGAACAGAGGTGCAGAAAGAGGCAAGAGGGGTACACAAAGAAGGAAGAGGGGTGCAGAAAGAAGCACGAGTGGTGCAGAAAGAAGCAAGAGAGGTATAGAAAAAAGGAAGAGGAAAGCAGAAAGAAGCAACAGAGGTGCAGAAAGAGGCAAGAGGGGTGCAAAAAGAGGGAAGAGGGATGCAGAAAGAGGCAAAAGGGGTACAGAAAGAAGCAAGAGACTTGCAGAAAGAAACAAAAGAAGAACATACAGAAGGAACAGAGGTGCAGCAAGAGGCAAGAGGGGTGCAGAAAGAGGGAAGAGGGGTGCAGAAAGAGGCAAAAGGGGTGCAGAAAGAGGCAAAAGGAGTGCAGAAATAAACAAAAGAAGTGCAGAAAGAAGTAGCAGAGGTGCAGAAAGAGGCAAGTGGGGTGCAGAAAGAAGCAATAGACGTGCAGAAAGAAACAAAAGAAGTGCAGAAAGAAGTAGCAGAGGTGCTGAAAGAGGCAACAGGGGTGCAGAAAGAGGGAAGAGGGGTGGAGAAAGAGGCAAGAGGGTGCAGAAAGAAGCATGAGAGCTGCAGAAAGAAACAAAAGAAGTGCAGAAAGAAGGAACAGAGGTGCAGAAAGAGGCAAGAGGGTGCAGAAAGAGGGAAGAGGGGTGCAGAAAGAGTCACGAGGAGTGCAGAAAGAAGCAAGAGGAGTGCAGAAAGAAGCAACAGAGGTGCAGAAAGAGGCAAGAGAGGTGCAGAAAGAGGGAAAAGGGGTGCAGAAAGAAGCAAGAGGGTGAAGAAAGAAGCAAGAGTGGTGCAGAAAGAAAGAAGAGAAGTGGAGAAAGAACCAACAGAGGTGCAGAAAGAGGGATGATGTTTGGAGAAAGAGGCAAGAGGAGTGCAGAAAGAGGGATGAGGGGTGCAGAAAGAGGCATGAGGGGTGCAGAAAGAAGCAAGAGAGTGCAGAAAGAAGCAACAGAAGTGCAGAAAGAAGCAACAGAGGTGCAGAAAGAGGGAAGAGGGTGGAGAAAGAGGCAAGAGGGTGCAGAAAGAAGCAAGAGAGATGCAGAAAGAAACAAAAGAAGTGCAGAAAGAAGGAGTAGAGGTGCAGAAAGAGGCAAGAGGGGTGCAGAAAGAGGGAAGAGGGGTGCAGAAAGAGGCAACGAAGGGTGCAGAAAGAGGCAAGAGGGGTGCAGAAAGAAGCAAGAGAGTTGCAGAAAGAAACAAAAGAAGTGCAGAAAGAAGGAACAGAGGTGCAGAAAGAGGCAAGAGGGGTGCAGAAAGAGGGAAGAGGGTGCAGAAAGAGGCACAGAGGATGCAGAAAGAAGGAAGAGAGGTGCAGAAAGAAGCAAGAGAAGTGCAGAAAGAAGCAACAGAGGTGCAGAAAGAGGGAAGAGGGTGCAGAAAGAGGCAAGAGAAGTGCAGAAAGAAGCAACAGAGATGCAGAATAGGGGAACAGGCGTGAGAAAGAGGCAAGAGGGGTGCAGAAAGAAGCAAGAGAGGTGCAGAAAGAAACAAAAGAAGTGCAGAAAGAAGGAACAGAGGTGCAGAAAGAGGCAAGAGGGGTGCAGAAAGAGGGAAGAGGGGTGCAGAAAGAAGCAAGAGGGGTGCAGAAAGAAGCAAGAGATGTGCAGAAAGAAGCAAGAGGAGTGCAGAAAGAAGCAACAGAGGTGCAGAAAGAGGCAAGAGGGTGCAGAAAGAGGTGAGAAGGGTGCAGAAAGAGGCACGTGGGTGCAGAAAGAAGCAAGAGAGCGTGGAGAAAGAAACAAAAGAAGTGCAGAAAGAACTAACAGAGGTGCAGAAAGAGGCAACAGGGGGTGCAGAAAGAGGGAAGAGGGGTAGAGAAAGAGGCAAGAGGGGTGCAGAAAGAAGCAAGAGAGGTTCAGAAAGAAACAAAAGAAGTGCAGAAAGAAGGAACAGAGGTGCAGAAAGAGGCAAGAGGGGTGCACAAAGAGGAAAGAGGGGTGTTAAAAGAGGCACGAGGAGTGCAGAAAGAAGCAAGAGGAGTGCAGAAAGAAGTAACAGAGGAGCAGAAAGAGGCAAGGGGGTGCAAAAAGAGGGAAGAGGGGTGTAGAAAGAGGCACGTGGGGTGCAGAAAGAAGCGAGAGATGTGCAGAAAGAAACAAAAGAAGTGCAGAAAGAAAGAACAGAGGTGCAAAAAGAGGCAACAGGGGTGCAGAAAGAGGGTAGATGGGTGCAGAAAGAGGCAAGAAGGTGCAGAAAGAAGCAAGAGAGCTGCAGAAAGAAACAAAAGAAGTGCAGAAAGAAGGAACAGAGGTGCAGAAAGAGGCAAGAGGGGTGCAGAAAGAGGGAAGAGGGTGCAGAAAGAGGCAAGAGGGTGCAGAAAGAAGTGAGAGGTGCAGAAAGAAACAAAAGAAGTGCAGAAAGAAGGAACAGAGGTGCAGAAAGAGGCAAGAGGGGTGCAGAAAGAAGAAGAGGGGTGCAGAAAGAGGCAAGAGAGTGCAGAAAGAGGGTGAGGGTGCAGAAGAGGCAACGAGGGTGCAGAAAGAAGCAAGAGAGATGCAGAAAGAAGCAACAGAGGTGCAGAAAGAGGGAAGAGGTGTAGAGAAAGAGACAAGAGAAGTGCAGAAAGAAGCAACAGAGAGTGCAGAAAGGGGAAAGAGGGTGGAGAAAGAGGCAAGAGGGGTGCAGAAAGAAGCAAGAGAGGTGCAGAAAGAAACAAAAGAAGTGCAGAAAGAAGGAACAGAGGTGCAGAAAGAGGCAAGAGGGGTGCAGAAAGAGGGAAGAGGGTGCAGAAAGAGGCAAGGTGCAGAAAGAGGGACAGAGGTGCAGAAAGAAGCAAGAGAAGTGCAGAAAGAAACAAAAGAAGTGCAGAAAGAAGGAACAGAGGTGCATGAAAGAGGCAAGAAGGGTGCAGAAAGAGGGAAGAGGGGTGGAGAAAGAGGCAAGAGGGTGAAGAAAGAAGCATGAGAGCTGTAGAAAGAAACAAAAGAAATGCAGAAAGAATATACAGAGGTGCAGAAAGAGGCAAGAGGGATGCACAAAGAGGGAAGAGTGGTGTGAAAGAGACACAAGGAGTGCAGAAAGAAGCAAGAGGAGTGCAGAAAGAAGCAACAGAGGTGCAGAAAGATGCAAGAGGGGTGCAAAAAGAGGGAAGAGGGGTGCAGAAAGAGGCACGTGGGGTGCAGAAAGAAGCAAGAGTTGTGCAGAAAGAAACAAAAGAAGTGCAGAAAGAAAGAACAGAGGTGCAGAAAGAGGCAACAGGGGTGCAGAAAGAGGGTGGATGGGTGGAGAAAGAGGCAAGGGGGTGCAGAAAGAAGCAAGAGAGCTGCAGAAAGAAACAGAAGAAGCACAGAAAGAAGGAACAGAGGTGCAGAAAGAGGCAAGAGGGGTGCAGAAAGAGGGAAGAGGGGTGCAGAAAGAGGCAAAAGGGGTACAGAAAGAAGCAAGAGAGGTGCAGAAAGAAACAAAAGAAGTGCAGAAAGAAGGAACAGAGGTGCAGAAAGAGGCAAGAGGGGTGCAGAAAGAGGGAAGAGGGGTGCAGAAAGAGGCAAGAGGGGTGCAGAAAGAAGCAAGAGAGGTACAGAAAGAAAGAGAAGAGGTGCAGAAAGAAGCAACAGAGGTGCAGAAAGAGGCAAGAGGGGTGCAGAAAGAGGGAAGAGTGATGCAGAAAGAGGCAAGAGGTGCAGAAAGAAGCAAGAGAGGTGCAGAAAGAAACAAAAGAAGTGCAGAAAGAAGGAACAGAGGTGCAGAAAGAGGCAAGAGGGTGCAGAAAGAGGGAAGAGGGGTGCAGAAAGAGGCAAGAGGGTGCAGAAAGAGGCAAGAGGAGTGCAGAAAGAAACAAAAGAAGTGCAGAAAGAAGGAACAGAGGTGCAGAAAGAGGCAAGAGGGGTGCAGAAAGAAGCAAGAGAGGTGCAGAAAGAAGCAAAAGAAGTGCAGAAAGAAGGAGCAGAGGTGCAGAAAGAGGCAAACAGGGTGCAGAAAGAGGGAAGAGGGGTGCAGAAAGAGGCAAGAGGGTGCAGAAAGAAGCAAGAGAGTGCAGAAAGAAACAAAAGAAGTGCAGAAAGAAGGAACAGAGGTGCAGAAAGAGGCAAGAGGGGTGCAGAAAGAGGGAAGAGGTGTGAAAGAGGCACGAGGAGTGCAGAAAGAAGCAAGAGGAGTGCAGAAAGAAGCAACAGAGGTGCAGAAAGAGGCAAGAGGGGTGCAGAAAGAGGGAAGAGGTGTACAGAAAGAGGCACATGGGGTGCAGAAAGAAGCAAGAGATGTGCAGAAAGAAACAAAAGAAGTGCAGAAAGAAGGAACAGAGGTGCAGAAAGAGGCAAGATGTGGTGCAGAAAGAGGCAAGAGGGTGCAGAAAGAGGCATGAGGGGTGCAGAAAGAAGCAAGAGAGGTGCAGAAAGAAGCAAGAGAGATGCAGAAAGAAGCAACAGAAGTGCAGAAAGAAGCAACAGAGATGCAGAAAGAGGGAAGTGGGGTGGAGAAAGAGGCAAGAGGGATACAGAAAGAAGCAAGAGAGATGCAGAAAGAAACAAAAGAAGTGCAGAAAGAAGGAACAGAGGTGCAGAAAGAGGCAAGAGGTGCAGAATAGGGAAGAGGGGTGCAGAAAGAGGCACAAGGTGCAGAAAGAAGGAACAGAGGTGCAGAAAGAAGCAAGAGAAGTGCAGAAAGAAGCAACAGAGGTGCAGAAAGAGGCAAGAGGGGTGCAGAAAGAGGCAAGAGAAGTGCAGAAAGAAGCAAACAGAGATGCAGAAAGAGGGAACAGGGTGAGAAAGAGGCAAGAGGGTGCAGAAAGAAGCAAGAGAGGTGCAGAAAGAAACAAAAGAAGTGCAGAAAGAAGGAACAGAGGTGCAGAAAGAGGCAAGAGGGTGCAGAAAGAGGGAAGAGGGGTGCAGAAAGAAGCAAGAGGGTGCAGAAAGAAGCAAGAGGTGCAGAAAGAAGCAAGAGAAGTGCAGAAAGTAGCAACAGAGGCAGAAAGAGGCAAGAGGGTGCAGAAAGAGGGAAGAGGGGTGCAGAAAGAGGCACGAGGGTGCAGAAAGAAGCAAGAGAGGTGCAGAAAGAGGCAAAGAAGTGCAGAAAGAAGGAACAGAGGTGCAGAAAGAGGCAACAGAGGTGCAGAAAGAGGGAAGAGGTGACAGAAAGAAGCAAGAGGGTGCAGAAAGAAGCAAGAGAGCGTGCAGAAAGAAACAAAAGAAGTGCAGAAAGAAGGAACAGAGGTGCAGAAAGAGGCAAGAGGGGTGCAGAAAGAGGGAAGAGGGGTGTAGAAAGAGGCACGAGAGTGCAGAAAGAAGCAAGAGGAGTGCAGAAAGAAGCAACAGAGGTGCAGAAAGAGGCAAGAGGGTGCAAAAGAGGGAAGAGGGGTGCAGAAAGAGGCATGTGGTGCAGAAAGAAGCAAGAGTGTGCAGAAAGAAACAAAAGAAGTGCAGAAAGAAAGAACAGAGGTGCAGAAAGAGGCAAGAGGGTGCAGAAAGAGGAAGATGGGTGGAGAAAGAGGCAAGAGGGTGCAGAAAGAAGCAAGAGAGCTGCAGAAAGAAACAGAAGAAGTACAGAAAGAAGGAACAGAGGTGCAGAAAGAGGCAAGAGGGGTGCAGAAAGAGGGAAGAGGGGTGCAGAAAGAGGCAAAAGGGGTGCAGAAAGAAGCAAGAGAGGTGCAGAAAGAAAGCAAAAGAAGTGCAGAAAGAAGGAACAGAGGTGCAGAAAGAGGCAAGAGGAGTGCAGAAAGAAGAACAGAGGTGCAGAAAGAGGCAAGAGGGGTGCAGAAAGAGGGTTGAGAGAGGTGCAGAAAGAGGCAAGAGAGGTGCAGAAAGAAGCAAGAGAAGTGCAGAAAGAAGCAACAGAGGTGCAGAAAGAGGGAAGAGGGGTGCGAGAAAGAGACAAGAGAAGTGCAGAAAGAAGCAACAGAGATGCAGAAAGGGGAAGAGGGGTGGAGAAAGAGGCAAGAGGGGTGCAGAAAGAAGCAAGAGAGGTGCAGAAAGAAACAAAAGAAGTGCAGAAAGAAGGAACAGAGGTGCAGAAAGAGGCAAGAGGGGTGCAGAAAGAGGGAAGAGGGGTGCAGAAAGAGGCACAAGGGGTGCAGAAAGAAGGAAGAGAGGTGCAGAAAGAAGCAAGAGAAGTGCAGAAAGAAGAAACAGAGGTCAGAAAGAGGAATGAGGTGCAGAAAGAGGCAAGAGAAGTGCAGAAAGAAGCAACAGAGATGCAGAATAGGGGGAAGCAGGGTGGAGAAAGAGGCAAGAGGGGTGCAGAAAGAAGCAAGAGAGTTGCAGAAAGAAACAAAAGAAGTGCAGAAATAAGGAACAGAGGTGCAGAAAGAGGCAAGAGGGGTGCAGAAAGAGGGAAGAGGGGTGCAGAAAGAAGCAAGAGGGGTGCAGAAAGAAGATAGAGAGGTGCAGAAAGAAGCAAGAGGAGTGCAGAAAGAAGCAACAGAGGTGCAGAAAGAGGCAAGAGGGGTGCAGAAAGAGGGAAGAGGGGTGCAGAAAGAGGCAAGTGGGGTGCAGAAAGAAGCAAGAGAGTGCAGAAAGAAACAAAAGAAGTGCAGAAAGAAGGAACAGAGGTGCAGAAAGAGGCAAGAGGGTGCAGAAAGAGGGTAAGAGGCGTGGAGAAAGACGCAAGGGGTTCAGAAAGAAGCAAGAGAGCTGCAGAAAGAAACAAAAGAAGTGCAGAAAGAAGGAACAGAGGTGCAGAAAGAGGCAAGAGGGGTGCAGAAAGAGGGAAGAGGGGTGCAGAAAGAGGCACACGGTGTGCAGAAAGAAGCAAGAGAGGTGCAGAAAGAAACAAGAGAAGTGCAGAAAGAAAGAACAGAGGTGCAGAAAGAGGCAGATGGCTGAGAAAGAGGCAAGAGGGTGCAGAAAGAGGAAGAGGGGTGCAGAAAGAGGCACGAGGGGTGCAGAAAGAAGCAAGAGAGGTGCAGAAAGAAGCAACAGAAGTGCAGAAAGAAGCAACAGAGATGCAGAAAGGGAAGAGGGGTGAGAAAGAGGCAAGAGGGATGCAGAAAGAAGCAAGAGAGATGCAGAAGACAAAGAAGTGCAGAAAGAAGGAGCAGAGGTGCAAGAGGCAAGAGGTGCAGAAAGAGGGAAGAGAGGTGCAGAAAGAGGCACAGAGGTGCAGAAAGAGGGAAGAGAGGTGCAGAAAGAAGCAAGAGAAGTGCAGAAAGAAGCAACAGAGGTGCAGAAAGAGGGATGAGGGGTGGAGAAAGAGGCAAGAGAGTGCAGAGAGAAGCAACAGAGATGTAAAGAGGAACAGGGGTGGAGAAAGAGGCAAGAGGGGTGCAGAAAGAAGCAAGAGAGGTACAGAAAGAAACAAAAGAAGTGCAGAAAGAAGCAACAGAGGTGCAGAAAGAGGCAAGAGGGGTGCAGAAAGAGGGAAGAGGGTGCAGAAAGAAGCAAGAGTGGTGCAGAAAGAAGCAAGAGAGGTGTAGAAAGAAGCAAGAGGAGTGCAGAAAGAAGCAACAGAGGTGCAGAAAGAGGCAAGAGGGTGCAAAAGAGGGAAGAGGGGTGCAGAAAGAGGCACGAGGGTGCAGAAAGAAGCAAGAGACGTGCAGAAAGAAACAAAAGAAGTGCAGAAAGAAGCGAACAGAGGTGCAGAAAGAGGCAAGAGGGGTGAAGAAAGAGGGAAGAGGCGTAGAGAAAGACGCAAGGGGGTTCAGAAAGAAGCATGAGAGCTGTAGAAAGAAACAAAAGAAGTGCAGAAAGAAGGAGCAGAGGTGCAGAAAGAGGCAAGAGGGGTGCACATAGAGGGAGGAGGGGTGTGAAAGAGGCACGAGGAGTGCAGAAAGAAGCAAGAGGAGTGCAGAAAGAAGCAAGAGAGGTGCAGAAAGAGGCAAGAGGGGTGCAGAAAGAGGGAAGAGGTGCAGAAAGAGGACATGCGGAAAAAAGCAAGAGTGTGCAGAAAGAAACAAAAGAAGTGCAGAAAGAAAGAACAGAGGTGCAGAAAGAGGCAACAGGGGTGCAGAAAGAGGGAAGATGGGTGGAGAAAGAGGCAAGGGGTGCAGAAAGAAGCAAGAGAGGTGCAGAAAGAAAAAGAAGAAGTACAGAAAGAAGGAACAGAGGTGCAGAAAGAGGCAAGAGGGGTGCAGAAAGAGGGAAGAGGGGTGCAGAAAGAGGCAAAGGGGTGCAGAAAGAGGGAGTGCAGAGAGAAACAAAGAAAGCAGAAAGAAGGAACAGAGGTGCAGAAAGAGGCAAGAGAGGTGCAGAAAGAAGGAAGAGGGGTGCAGAAAGAGGCAACAGAGGAGTGCAGAAAGAGGGAAGAGGGTGCAGAAAGAGGCAAGAGGGGTGCAGAAAGAAGCAAGAGAGATGCAGAAAGAAGCAACAGAGGTGCAGAAAGAGGGAAGAGGTGCAGAGAAAGAAACAAGAGAAGTGCAGAAAGAAGCAACAGAGATGCAGAAAGGGGAAAGAGGGGTGGAGAAAGAGGCAACAGGGGTGCAGAAAGAAGCAAGAGAGTTGCAGATAGAAACAAAAGAAGTGCAGAAAGAAGCAACAGAGGTGCATAAAGAGGCAATAGAGGTGCAGGAAGAGGGAAGAGGGGTGCAGAAAGAGGCACGAAGGGTGCAGAAAGAAGGCAAGAGAGGTGCAGAAAGAAGCAAGAGAAGTGCAGAAAGAAGCAACAGAGGTGCAGAAAGAGGGAAGAGGGTGCAGAAAGAGGCAAGAGAAGTGCAGAAAGAAAGCAACAGAGGTGCAGAAAGGGGAACAGAGGTGCAGAAAGAGGCAAGAGGGGTGCAGAAAGAAGCAAGAGAGGTGCAGAAAGAAACAAGAGAAGTGCAGAAAGAAGGAACAGAGGTGCAGAAAGAGGCAAGAGGGTGCAGAAAGAGGCAAGAGGGATGCAGAAAGAGGCAAGAGTGGTGCAGAAAGAAGACAAGAGAAGTGCAGAAGAAGAAGAGAACAGAGGTAGCAGAAAGAGGCAAGAGAGTGCAGAAAGAAGGCGAGAGGGGTGCAGAAAGAGGCACGTGGGTGCAGAAAGAAGCAAGAGAGTGCAGAAAGAAACAAAGAAGTGCAGAAAGAAGGAACAGAGGTGCAGAAAGAGGCAAGAGGGGTGCAGAAAGAGGTAAGAGGGGTGCAGAAAGAGGCAAGAGGGGTGCAGAAAGAAGCAAAAGTGGTGCAGAAAGAAGAAAAGTGGTGCAGAAAAAAGGAACAGAGGTGCAGAAAGAGGCAAGAGGGGTGCAGAAAGAGGGAACGAGAGGTGTGGAAAGAGGCAAGAGGAGTGCAGAAAGAAGCAAGAGGAGTGCAGAAAGAAGCAACAGAGGTGCAGAAAGAGGCAAGAGGGGTGCAAAAAGAGGAAGAGGGGTGTAGAAAGAGGCACGTGGGGTGCAGAAAGAAACAAGAGCTGTGCAGAAAGAAACAAAAGAAGTGCAGAAAGAAAGAACAGAGGTGCAGAAAGAGGCAACAGGGTGCAGAAAGAGGGTAGAGGTGGAGAAAGAGGCAAGGGGTGCAGAAAGAAGCAAGAGAGCTGCAGAAAGAAACAGAAGAAGTACAGAAAGAAGGAACAGGGGTGCAGAAAGAGGCAAGAGGGGTGCAGAAAGAGGGAAGAGGGGTGCAGAAAGAAGCAAAATGGGTGCAGAGAGAAGTGAGTGGTGCAGAAAAAAACAAAAGAAGTGCAGAAAGAAAAAACAGAGGTGCAGAAAGAGGGCGATGTTTGCAGAAAGAGGCAAGAGGGGTGCAGAAAGAAGCAAGAGAGGAGCAGAAAGAAGCAAGAGAAGTGCAGAAAGAAGCAACAGAGGTGCAGAAAGAAGCAACAGAGGTGCAGAAAGAGGGATGAGGGGTGCAGAAAGAGGCAAGAGAAGTGCAGAAAGAAGCAATAGATGTGCAGAAAGAAACAGAAGAAGTGCAGAAAGAAGGAACAGAGGTGCAGAAAGAGGCAAGAGAGGTGCAGAAAGAGGGAAGAGGGTGCAGAAAGAGGCAAGAGGTGCAGAAAGAGGCAAGAGGTGCAGAAAGAAGCAAGAGAGTGCAGAAAGAAACAAACAGAAGTGCAGAAAGAAGGAACAGAGGTGCAGAAAGAGGCAAGAGGGTGCAGAAAGAGGGAAGAGGGGTGCAGAAAGAGGCAAGAGGGTGCAGAAAGAAGCAAGAGAGGTGCAGAAAGAAGCAAGAGAAGTGCAGAAAGAAGCAACAGAGGTGCAGAGAGAGATAAGAGGTGGCAGAAAGAGGCAAGAGAAGTGCAGAAAGAAGCAAGCAGAGAGTGCAAATAGGGCAGAAGAGGGTGGATGTAGAAAGAGGCAAGAGGGTGCAGAAAGAAGCAAGAGAGTGCAGAAAGAAACAAAAGAAGTGCAGAAAGAAGGAACAGAGGTGCAGAAAGAGGCAAGAGGGTGCAGAAAGAGGGAAGAGAGGTGCAGAAAGAGGCAAGAGGTGCAGAAAGAAGTAAGAGAGGTGCAGAAAGAAGCAAGAGAAGTGCAGAAAGAAGTAACAGAGGTGCAGAAAGAGGCAAGAGGGGTGCAGAAAGAGGCAAGAGAAGTGCAGAAAGAAGCAACAGAGATGCAGAAAGGGGCAACAGAGGTGCAGAAAGTGGCAAGAGGGGTGCAGAAAGAAGCAAGAGAGGTGCAGAAAGAAACAAAAGAAGTGCAGAAAGAAGGAACAGAGGTGCAGAAAGAGGCAAGAGGGGCAGAAAGAGGGAAGAGGGTGCAGAAAGAAGCAAAGAGGTGCAGAAAGAAGGAAGAGAGGTGCAGAAAGAAGCAAGAGGAGTGCAGAAAGAAGCAACAGAGGTGCAGAAAGAGGCAAGAGGAGCAAAGAAGAGGAGAGAGGGTGCAGAAAGAGGCACGAGGGGTGCAGAAAGAAGCAAGAGACGTGCAGAAAGAAGCAAAAGAAATGCAGAAAGAAGGAACAGAGATGCAGAAAGAGGCAAGTAGGGTGCAGAAAGAGGCAAGAGGGGTGCAGAAAGAAGCAAGAGAGTGCAGAAAGAAGCAAGAAGAAGTGCAGAAAGAAGGATACAGAAAGGAACGAGGTGCAGAAAGAGGCAAGAGGGGTGCAGAAAGAGGTGAGAGGTGCAGAAAGAGAGCACAAGGAGTGCAGAAAGAAGCAAGAGGAGTGCAGAAAGAAGCAAGCAAGAGCAGAGGTGCAGAAAGAGGGAAGAGGGGTGCAGAAAGAGGCATGTGGGGTGCAGAAAGAAGCAAGAGATGTGCAGAAAGAAACAAAAGAAGTGCAGAAAGAAAGAACAGAGGTGCAGAAAGAGGCAACAGAGGTGCAGAAGGAGGGTTGATGGGTGGAGAAAGAGGCAAGGGGGTGCAGAAAGAAACAAGAGAGCTGCAGAAAGAAACAAGAGAAGTGCAGAAAGAAGGAACAGAGGTGCAGAAAGAGGCAAGAGTGGGTGCAGAAAGAGGGAAGAGGGGTGCAGAAAGAGGCAAGAGGGGTGCAGAAAGAAGTGAGAGGTGCAGAAAGAAGCAAGAGAAGTGCAGAAAGAAGGAACAGAGGTGCAGAAAGAGGCAAGAGGGGTGCAGGGAAAGAAGCAAGAGAGGTGCAGAAAGAGGCAAGAGAGGTACAGAAAGAGAGTAAGAGAGGTGCAGAAAGAGGCAAGAGGGGTGCAGAAAGAGGCATAGAGGAGGTGCAGAAAGAAGCAACAGAGAGTGCAGAAAGAGGCAAGAGAGTTCAGCAGAAAGAGACAAGAGAGGTGCAGAAAGAAGCAACAGAGGTGCAGAAAGAGGGAAGAGGGGTGAGAAAGAGGCAAGAGGGTGCAGAAAGAAGCAAGAGAGGTGCAGAAAGAAACAGAAGAAGTGCAGAAAGAGGAACAGAGGTGCAGAAAGAGTGCAAGAGAGGTGCAGAAAGAGGCAAGAGGGTTGCAGAAAGAAGCAAGAGAGAGTGCAGAAAGAGGCATGAGGTATGCAGAAAGAAGCACGAGAGGTGCAGAAAGAAGCAACAGAGATGCAGAAAGGGGCAAGCAGGGGTGCAGAAAGAGGCAAGAGGGGTACAGAAAGAAGCAAGAGAGGTGCAGAAAGAAGCTAGAGAAGTGCAGAAAGACAGAACAGAGGTGCAGAAAGAGGCAAGAGGGATGCAGAAAGAGGGAAGAGGGGTGTAGAAAGAGGCAAGAGGGGTGCAGAAAGAAGCAAGAGAGGTGCAGAAGAAGCAAGAGAGGTGCAGAAAGAAAGCAAAAGAGAGGTGCAGAAAGAAGCAACAGAGGTGCAGAAAGAGGCAAGAGGGGTGCAGAAAGAGGGAAGAGGGTGCAGAAAGAGGCACAGAGGGGTGCAGAAAGAAGCAAGAGAGGTGCAGAAAGAAGCAAGAGAAGTGCAGAAAGAAGCAACAGAGTGCAGAAAGAGGGAAGAGGGTGCAGAAAGAGGCAAGAGAAGTACAGAATAGCAACAGAGATGCAGATAGAGGTAACAGGCAGAGAAAGTGGCAAGAGGAGTGCAGAAAGAAGCAAGAGAGGTGCAGAAAGAGCAAAAGAAGTGCAGAAAGTAGGAACAGAGTGCAGAAAGAGGCAAGAGGGTGCAGAAAGAGGCAAGAGGGGTGCAGAAAGAAGCAAAAGAGGTGCAGAAAGAAGCAAGAGAGGTGCAGAAAGAAGCAAGAGAGTGCAGAAAGAAGCAACAGAGGTGCAGAAAGAGGCAAGAGGGGTGCAGAAAGAAGGCAAGAGAGTAGGCAGAAATAGGCAAGAGAGGTGCAGAAAGAAGCAAGAGACGGCAGAAAGAAGGAACAGAGGTGCAGAAAGAGGCAAGAGAGGTGCAGAAAGAGGGAAGAGGGTGCAGAAAGAGGCACAGAGGGTGCAGAAAGAAGCAAGAGAGTGCAGAAAGAAGCAAGAGAAGTGCAGAAAGAAGCAACAGAGGTGCAGAAAGAGGCAAGAGGGGTGCAGAGAGAAGAGGGGCGAAAGAGGCAGAGCAGAAAGAAGCAAGAGAAGTGCAGAAAGAAGCAACAGAGTGCAGAAAGAGGAAGAGTGCAGAAAGAGGCAAGAGGTGCAGAAAGAGGCAAGAGGGTGCAGAAAGAAGCAAGAGGGGTGCAGAAAGAAGACAAGAAGAAGTGCAGAAAGAAGGAACAGAGGTGCAGAAAGAGGCAAGAGGAGTGCAGAAAGAGGCTGAAGGTGGAGAAAGAGGCAGAGGGTGCAGAAAGAAGCAGAGAGCTGCAGAAAGAAGCAAGAGAAGTGCAGAAAGAAGCAACAGAGGTGCAGAAAGAGGCAAGAGGGTGCAGAAAGAGGAAGATGAGGTGCAGAAAGAGGCAAGAGAGTACAGAAAGAAGCAAGAGAGGTGCAGAAAGAGGCAAAAGAGGTGCAGAAAGAAGCTAACAATAGGTGCAGAAAGAGGCAAGAGGTGCAGAAAGAGGCAAGAGAGGTGCAGAAAGAAGGCAAGTAGAGTGCAGAAAGAAGGAACGAGAGGTGCAGAAAGAGCAAGAGGGTGCAGAAAGAGGCAAGAGAGGTGCAGAAAGAAGCACAAGAGGTGCAGAAAGAGGGAAGAGGGTGCAGAAAGAGAGCAAGAGAAGTGCAGAAAGAGAGCAAGAGAGAGGTGCAGAAAGAGGGAAGAGGGTGCAGAAAGAGGCAAGAGGGTGCAGAAAGAAGCAAGAGAGGTGCAGAAAGAAACAAAAGAAGTGCAGAAAGAAGGAACAGAGGTGCAGAAAGAGGCAGAGAGGTGCAGAAAGAGAGAAGAGAGGTGCAGAAAGAGGCAAGAGGAGTGCAGAAAGAGGCAAGAGAGGTGCAGAAAGAGGCACAGAGGTGCAGAAAGAGCAAGAGAGATGCAGAAAGAGGAGGAGGTGCAGAAAGAGGCAAGAGAGGTACAGAAAGAAGCAAGAGAGGTGCAGAAAGAAGCAAAAGAAGTGCAGAAAGAAGGCAACAGAGGTGCAGAAAGAGGCAAGAGGGAGTGCAGAAAGCAGGGACAGAGTAGAGAGATGCAAAGAGCAGAGGTGCAGAAAGAGGCAAGAGGGTGTAGAAAGAAGCAAGAGAGAGTGCAGAAAGAAACAAAAGAGGTGCAGAAAGAAGCAACAGAGGTACAGAAAGAAGAGCAGAGAAGCAGGAGAAGAGGTGCAGAAAGAGGCAAGAGGTGCAGAAAGAAGCAAGAGAGTGCAGAAAGAAGCAAGAGAAGTGCAGAAAGAAGCAACAGAGGTGCAGAAAGAGGGAAGAGGGTGCAGAAAGAGGCAAGAGAAGTGCAGAAAGAAGCAACAGAGGTGCAGAAAGAGGCAATGAGGTGCAGAAAGAGGCAAGAGGGGTGCAGAAAGAAGCAAGAGAGGTGCAGAAAGAAGCAAGAGAGTGCAGAAAGAAGGAACAGAGTGCAGAAAGAGTAAGAGGTGCAGAAAGAGGTAAGAGGTGCAGAAAGAAGCAAGAGTAGTGCAGAAAGAAGCAAGAGATGTGCAGAAAGAAGCAAGAGAGTGCAGAAAGTGCAACAGAGGCAGAAAGAGGCAAGAGGGGCAAGAGAAGTGAGAGGTGCAGAAAGAAGCAGAGTAGTGCAGAAAGAAACAGAAGTGCAGAAAGAAGGCAAGCAGAGGTGCAGAAAGAGGCAAGAGGTGCACAAAGAGGGAGTAGGATGGCAGAAAGAGGCAAGAGAGTGCAGAAAGAAGCAAGAGAGTGCAGAAAGAAGCAACAGAGGTGCAGAAAGAGGCAAGAGGGGTGCAGAAAGAGGCAAGAGGGGTACAGAAAGAGGCACAGAGGGTGCAGAAAGAAGCAAGAGAGGTGCAGAAAGAAACAAAAGAAGTGCAGAAAGAAGAACAGAGGTGCAGAAAGAGGGCAACAGGGGTGCAGAAAGAGGTAGAGGGTGCAGAAAGAGGCAAGAGGGTGCAGAAAGAAGCAAGAGAGGTGCAGAAAGAAGCAAAGAGAGCTGCAGAAAGAAGGAACAGAGGTGCAGAAAGAGGCAAGAGAGGTGCAGAAAGAGGCAAGAGGAGTGCAGAAAGAGGCAAAAGGGATGCAGAAAGAAGCGAGAGGTGCAGAAAGAAACAAAAGAAGTGCAGAAAGAAGGAACAGAGGTGCAGAAAGAGGCAAGAGAGGTGCAGAAAGAAGCAACAGAGGTGCAGAAAGAGGCAAGAGGGGTGCAGAAAGAGGCTAGAGGGTGCATAGAAAGAGGCAAGAGGGGTACAGAAAGAAGCAAGAGAGGTGCAGAAAGAAGCAACAGAGGTGCAGAAAGAGTGGTAAGAGGGGTGCAGAAAGAGACAAGAGAAGTGCAGAAAGAAGCAACAGAGATGCAGAAAAGAGGGAAGAGAAGGATGGAGAAAGAGGCAAGAGGGAGTGCAGAAAGAAGCAAGAGAGGTGCAGAAAGAAGCAAAAGAAGTGCAGAAAGAAGGAACAGAGGTGCAGAAAGAGGCAAGAGGGGTGCAGAAAGAGGCAAGAGAGGGTGCAGAAAGAGGCAAGAGGGGTGCAGAAAGAGGCTGAGGATGTAGAAAGAGTGCAAGGGGTGCAGAAAGAAGCAAGAGAGGTGCAGAAAGAAGCAAGAGAAGTGCAGAAAGAAGCAAACAGAGATGCAGAAAGAGGGAAGTAGGGGTGCAGAAAGAGGCAAGAGAGGTGCAGAAAGAAGACAAGAGAGGTACAGAAAGAAACAAAGAAGTGGCAGAAAGAAGGAACAGAGGTGCAGAAAGAGGCAAGAGTGAGCTGGCATGAGAGAGAAGAGGGTAGGAAGAGGCAAGAGGGGTGCAGAAAGAGGCAAGAGGGGTGCAGAAAGAAGCAAGAGAGGTGCAGAAAGGAAACAAGAGAAGTGCAGAAAGAAGGAACAGAGGTGCAGAAAGAGGCAAGACGGTGCAGAAAGAGGCAAGACGGGTACAGAAAGAAGCAAGAGAGGTGCAGAAAGAAGCAAGAGAGGTGCAGAAAGAAACAGAAGAAGTGCAGAAAGAAGTAACAGAGGTGCAGAAAGAGAGCAAGAGAGGTGCAGAAAGAGGCAAGAGGGTGCAGAAAGAAGCAAGAGGGGTGCAGAAAGAAGCAAGAGAGGTGCAGAAAGAAGCAAGAGAAGTGCAGAAAGAAGCAACAGAGGTGCAGAAAGAGGGCAGATGCAGGAAAAAGAGGCAAGAGAGTGCAGAAAGAGGAAGAGGGTGCAGAAAGGAGGCATGAGGGTGCAGAAAGAAGCAAGAGAGGTGCAGAAAGAAGCAAGAGAAGTGCAGAAAGAAGCAACAGAGATGCAGAAAGAGGCAATAGGGGTGCAGAAAGAGGCACGAGGGGTGCAGAAAGAAGCAAGAGAGGTGCAGAAAGAAACAAAAGAGGTGCAGAAAGAAGGCAACAGAGGTGCAGAAAGAGGCAAGAGAGTGCAGAAAGAGGCAAAAGGGTGCAGAAAGAGGCAAAGGGGCAGAAAGAAGCAGCAGAGGTGCAGAAAGAGGCAAGAGGTGCAGAAAGAAGCAAGAGAGGTGCAGAAAGAAGCAAGAGAGGTGCAGAAAGAAGCAACAGAGGTGCAGAAAGAGGCAACAGAGGTGCAGAAAGAGGGAAAGAGGGGTGCAAGAAAGAGGCAAGAGGAGGTGCAGAAAGAAGCAAGAGAGTGCAGAAAGAAACAAAAGAAGTGCAGAAAGAAGGAACAGAGGTGCAGAAAGAGGCAAGAGGGTGCAGAAGAAGGAAGAGGTGCAGAAAGAGGCACGAGGAGTGCAGAAAGAAGCAAGAGCATGCAGAAAGAAGCAAAGAGAGGTGCAGAAAGAGGCAAGAGGGGTGCAGAACAAGAACAAGAGGTGCAGAAAGAAGCAAGAGAAGTGCAGAAAGAGGGAAGAGAGGTGCAGAAAGAGGCAAAAGGGGTGCAGAAAGAAGCAAGAGAGATGCAGAAAGAATCAGAAGAAGTGCAGAAAGAAGGAACAGAGGTGAGAAAGAGGCAAAGAGGTGCAGAAAGAGGCGAGAGAGGCACAGAAAGAGGGAGAGAGGGTGCAGAAAGAAGCACGAGGAGTGCAGAAAGAAGCTAAGAGGAGTGCAGAAAGAAGCAAGACAGATGTGCAGAAAGAGGCAAGAGGGGTGCAGAAAGAGGGAAGAGGGTGCAGAAAGAGTGCACGAGGTGCAGAAAGAAGCAAGAGTTGTGCAGAAAGAAACAAAAGAAGTGCAGAAAGAAAGCAACAGAGGTGCAGAAAGAGTGCAAAGAGGGGTGCAGAAAGAGGTAGAGTGGTGAGAAAGAGGCAAGAGAGTGCAGAAAGAAGCAAGAGAGGTGCAGAAAGAAGCAAGATGAAGCACAGAAAGAAGGAACAGAGGTGCAGAAAGAGGAGAATGAGGGATGTGCAGAAAGAGGCAGAGGGCAGAAAGAAGTGAGAGGTGCAGAAAGAAACAAAAGAAGTGCAGAAAGAAGGAACAGAGGTGCAGAAAGAGGCAAGAGGGGCAGAAAGAAGAAAGGAGAGGTGTAGAAAGAGGCAAGAGGGCACAGAAAGAGGCAATGAGGTGCAGAAAGAGGCACGAGGTGCAGAAAGAAGCTAAAGAGGTGCAGAAAGAAGCAACAGAGGTGCAGAAAGAGGCAAGAGAGGTTCAGAAAGAGAGCAAGAGAAGTGCAGAAAGAAGCAACAGAGTGCAGAAAGAGGGAAGAGGGTTGCAGAAAGAGGCAAGAGGAGGCAGAGAAAGCAAGTGAGGTGCAGAAAGAAACAAAAGAAGTGCAGACAGAAGGAACAGAGTTGCAGAAAGAGGCAGGAGGGTGCAGAAAGAGGAAAGAGGGTTGCAGAAAGAGAGGGTGCAGAAAGAGGGTAGAGGTGTACAGAAAGAGGCAACAGAGGTGCAGAAAGAAGCAGGAGAGATGCAGAAAGAAGCAAGAGAAGTGCAGAAAGAAGCAACAGAGATGCAGAAAGGGGAAGTGGGAGGAGAAAGAGGCAAGAGGGATGCAGAAAGAAACAAGAGAGGTACAGAAAGAAACAAAAGAAGTGCAGAAAGAAGGAACAGAGGTGCAGAAAGAAGCAAGAGGACTGCAGAAAGAGGGAAGAGGGTTGTGGAAAGAGGCATGAGGGGTGCAGAAAGAACCAAGAGATGTGCAGAAAGAAGCAAGAGAGGTGCAGTTACAAACGAAAGAGGTGCAGAAAGAGAGAACAGAGATGCAGAAAGAGGCAAGAGACGATGCAGAAAGAGGGTGGCTGGGTGGAGAAAGAGGCAAGGGAGTGCAGAGTGAAGCCAGAGAGCTGCAGAAAGAAACAGAAGAACCACAGAAAGAAGGAACAGGGGTGCAGAAAGAGGCAAGAGGGATGAAGAAAGAAGCAAGAGGGGTGCAGGAAGAGGGAAGAGGGGTGCAGAAAGATTTAAAAGGGGTGCAGAAAGAAGTGAGAGGTGCAGAAAAAAACAAAAGAAGTGCAGAAAGAAGGAACAGAGGTACAGAAAGAGGGATGATGCTTGAAGAAAGAGGAAGAGTGCAGAAAAGAGGGATGAGGTGCAGAAAGAGGCATGAGGGGTGCAGAAAGAAGCAAGAGAGGTGCAGAAAGAAGCAACAGAAATGCAGAAAGAAGCAACAGAGATGCAGAGATTAGAGTGGGGTGGAGAAAGAGGCAAGAGGGATAGCAGAAAGAAACAAGAGGTGCAGAAAGAAACAAAAGAAGTGCAGAAAGAAGGAACAGAGGTGCAGAAAGAGGCAAGAGGGGTGCAGAAAGAGGGAAGAGGGTTTGAAAGAGGCACGAGGGGTGCAGAAAGAAGCAAGAGGCGTGCAAAAGAAGCAAGAGAGTTGCAGAAAGAAACAAAAGAAGTGCAGAAAGAAGGAACAGAGGTGCAGAAAGAGGCAAGAGGAGTGCAGAAAGAGGGACGAGGGGTGCAGAAAGAGGCACGAGGTTGCAGAAAGAAGGGACAGAAGTGGAGAAAGAAGCAAGAGAGTGCAGAAAGAAGCAACAGAGGTGCAGATTGAGGGATGAGGGTGGAGAAAGAGGCAAGAGAAGTACAGAAAGAAGCAACAGAGATGCAAAAGAGGGAACAGGTAGAGAAAGTAGGCAAGAGGGTGCAGAAAGAAGCAAGAGAGGTGCAGAAAGAAACAAAAGAAGTGCAGAAAGAGGGAACAGAGGTGCAGATAGAGGCAAGAGGGGTGTGAAAGAGGGATGAAGGGTGCAGAAAGAAGCAAGAGTGGTGCAGAAAGAAGCAAGAGATATGTAGAAAGAAGCAAGAGAAGTGCAGAAAGAAGCAACAGAGGGGCAAAAGGAGGCAAGAGGGGTGCAAAAAGAATGAAGAGGTGTGCAGACATAGGCACGTGGGGTGCAGAAGGAGCAAGAGACGTGCAGAAAGAAACAAAAGAAGTGCAGAAAGAAGGAACAGAGGTGCAGAAAGAGGCAACAGGGGTGCAGAAAAAGGGAAGAGGGGTAGAGAAAGAGGCAAGGGGGTGCAGAAGGAAGCATGAGAGCTGTAGAAAGAAACAAGAGAAGTGCAGAAAGAAGGAACAGAGGTGCAGAAAGAGGCAAGACTGGTGCACAGAGAGGAAAGAGGGGTGTGAAAGAGGCACGAGTAGTGCAGAAAGAAGCAAGAGGAGTGCAGAAAGAAGCCACAGATGTGCAGAAAGAGGCAAGAGGGTGCAAAAAGAGGGAAGAGGGGTGCAGAAAGAGGTACGTGGGGTGCAGAAAGAAACAAGAGTTGTACAGAAAGAAACAAAAGAAGTGCAGAAAGAAAGAACAGAGGTGCTGAAAGAGGCAACAGGGGCGCAGAAGGAGGGTGGATGGGTGGAGAAAGAGGCAAGGGGGTGCAGAAAGAAGCAAGAGAGCTGCAGGAAGAAACAGAAGAAGCACAGAAAGAAGGAACAGAAGTGCAGAAAGAGGCAAGAGAGGTGCACAATGAGGGAAGAGGGGTACAGAAAGAGGCAAAAGGGGTGCAGAAAGAAGTGAGAGGTGCAGAAAGAAACAAAAGAAGTATATAAAGAAGGAACAGAGGTGCAGAAAGAAGTAAGAGTGGTGGAGGAATAGGGGTGTGAAAGAGGCACGAGGGGTGCAGAAAGAAGCTAGAGAGGTGCAGAAAAAAGCAACAGAGGTGCAGAAAGAGGGAAGAGGTTCAGAGAAAGAGACAAGAGAAGTGCAGAAAGAAGCAACAGAGATGATGAAAGGGGGAAGAGGGGTGAGAAAGAGGCAAGAGAGGTGCAGAAAGAAGCAAGAGAGGTGCAGAAAGAAACAAAAGAAGTGCAGACAGAAGGAACAGAGTTGCAGAAAGAGGCAGTAGGAATGCAGAAAGAGGAAAGAGGTGTGCAGAAAGAGGCAAGAGGAGTGCAGAAAGAGGGATGAGGGGTATAGAAAGAGGCACGAGGGTGTAGAAAGAAGCAGGAGAGATGCAGAAAGAAGCAAGAGAATGCATAAAGATGCAACAGAGATGCAGAAAGGGGAAGTGGTGAGAGAAAGAGGCAAGATGGATACAGAAAGACACAGGAGAGGTACAGAAAGAAACAAAAGGAGTGCAGAAAGAAGGAACTGAGGTGCAGAAAGAGGCAAGAGGACTGCAGAAAGAGGGAAAAGGGTTGTGAAAGAGGCAGTAGGGGTGCAGAAAGAACCAAGAGGCGTGCAGAAAGATGCACAAGAGTTGCAGAAAGAAACAAAAGAAGTGCAGACAGAAGGAACAGAGGTGCAGAAAGAGGCAAACCCGGTGCAGAAAGAGGCACAAGGGTTGCAGAAAGAAGGGACAGAGGTGCAGAAAGAAGCAAGAGGAGTGCAGAAAGAAGCAACAGAGGTGCAGAAAGAGGCAAGATGTGTGCAAAAAGAGGGAAGAGGGGTACAGAAAGAGGCAAGTGGGGTGCAGAAAGAAGCAAGAGATGTGCAGAAAGAAACAAAAGAAGTGCAAACACAAGGAACAGAGGTGCGGAAAGAGGCAACAGGGGTGCAGAAAGAAGCATGAGAGCTGCAGTAAGAAACAACAGAAGTGCAGAAAGAAGGAACAGAGGTGCAGAAAGAGGCAAGAGGAGTGCAGAAAGAGTCAAAAGGGGTGCAGAAAGAAACGAGAGGTGCAGAAAGAAAGAAAAGAAGTGCAGAAAGAAGGAACAGAGGTGCAGAAAGAGGCAAGAGTGGTGCACAAAGAGGGAAGAGGGGTGTTAAAGAGGCACAAGGAGTACAGAAAGAAGCAAGAGCAGTGCAGACAGAAGCAACAGAGGTGCAGAAAGAGGCAAGAGTGGTGCAAAAAGAGGGAAGAGGGGTGCAGAAGGAAGCAAGAGATGTGCAGAAAGAAACAAAAGAAGTGCAGAAAGAAAGAACAGAGGTGCAGAAAGAGGCAAGAGGGGTACAGAAAGAAGGAAGAGGGGTGCAGAAAGAAACAGAAGAAGTGCAGAAAGAAGGAACAGAGGCGCAGAAAGAGGCAAGAGTGGTGCACAAAGAGGGAAGAGGGGTGTTAAAGAGGCACAAGGAGTACAGAAAGAAGCAAGAGCAGTGCAGACAGAAGCAACAGCAGTGCAGAAAGAGGCAAGAGTGGTGCAAAAAGAGGGAAGAGGGGTGCAGAAGGAAGCAAGAGATGTGCAGAAAGAAACAAAAGAAGTGCAGAAAGAAAGAACAGAGGTGCAGAAAGAGGCAAGAGGGGTACAGAAAGAAGGAAGAGGGGTGCAGAAAGAAACAGAAGAAGTGCAGAAAGAAGGAACAGAGGTGCAGAATTAGGCAAGAGGGTTGCAGAAGGAGGGTGGATGGGTGGAGAAAGAGGCAAGGGGGTGCAGAAATAAGCAAGAGAGCTGCAGAAAGAAAAAGACGAAGCACAGAAAGAAGGAACAGAGGTGCAGAAAGAGGCAAGAGGGGTGCAGAATGAGGGATGAGGGGTGCAGAAAGAGGCAAAAGGGGTGCAGAAAGAAGTGGGAGGTACAGAAAGAAACAAAAGAAGTGCAGAAAGAAGGAACACAGGTGCAGAAAGAGGCAAGAGGGGTGCAGGAAGAAGAAAGAGGGGTGTAGAAAGAGGCAAGAGGAGTACAGAAAGAGGGTTGAGGGGTGTAGAAAGAGGCACGAGGGGTACAGAAAAAAGCTAGAGAGGTGAGAAAGAAGCAACAGAGGTGCAGAAAGAGGGAAGAGGTTCAGAGAAAGAGACAAGAGAAGTGCAGAAAGAAGCAACAGAGATGCAGAAAGGGGGAAGAGGGGTGGAGAAAGAGGCAAGAGGGGTGCAGAAAGAAGCAAGTGAGGTGCAGAAAGAAATAAAAGAAGTGCAGACAGAAGGAACAGAGTTGCAGAAAGAGGCAGGAGGGGTGCAGAAAGAGGAAAGAGGGTTGCAGAAAGAGGCAAGAGGAGTGCAGAAAGAGGGTTGAGGTATATAGAAAGAGGCACAAGGGGTGCAGAAAGAAGCAGGAGAGATGCAGAAAGAAGCAAGAGAATGCATAAAGAAGCAACAGAGATGCAGAAAGGGGGAAGTGGGGAGGAGAAAGAGGCAAGAGGGATACAGAAAGAAACAAGAGAGGTACAGAAAGAAACAAAAGAAGTGCAGAAAGAAGGAACTGAGGTGCAGAAAGAAGCAAGAGGACTGCAGAAAGAGGGAAGAGGGTTGTGGAAGAGGCATGAGGGGTGCAGAAAGAACCAAGAGGTGTGCAGAAAGAAGCAAGAGAGTTGCAGTTACAAACAAAAGAAGTGCAGAAAGAAAGAACAGAGATGCAGAAAGAGGCAAGACCGGTGCAGAAAGAGGGTGGCTGGGTGGAGAAAGAGGCAAGGGAGTGCAGAGTGAAGCCAGAGAGCTGCAGAAAGAAACAGAAGAACCACAGAAAGAAGGAACAGGGGTGCAGAAAGAAGCAAGAGGGGTGCAGGAAGAGGGAAGAGGGGTGCAGAAAGAGGGAACAGGGGTGCAGAAAGAAGTGAGAGGTGCAGAAAAAAACAAAAGAAGTGCAGAAAGAAGGAACAGAGGTACAGAAAGAGGGATGATGTTTGGAGAAAGAGGCAAGAGGAGTGCAGAAAGAGGGATGAGGGGTGCAGAAAGAGGCATGAGGGGTGCAGAAAGAAGCAAGAGAGATGCAGAAAGAAGCAAGAAAAATGCATAAAGAAGCAACAGAGATGAAGAAATGGGGAAGTGGGGTGGAGAAAGAGGCAAGAGGGATACAGAAAGAAACAAGAGAGGTGCAGAAAGAAACAAAAGAAGTGCAAGAAGAAGGAACAGAGGTGCAGAAAGAGGCAAGAGGGGTGCAGAATTAGGGAAGAGGGGTTTGAAAGAGGCACGAGGGGTGCAGAAAGAAGCAAGAGGCGTGCAAAAAGAAGCAAGAGAGTTGCAGAAAGAAACAAAAGAAGTGCAGAAAGAAGGAACAGAGGTGCAGAAAGAGGCAAGAGGAGTGCAGAAAGAGGGACGAGGGGTACAGAAAGAGGCACAAGGTTGCAGAAAGAAGGGACAGAAGTGGAGAAAGAAGCAAGAGAAGTGCAGAAAGAAGCAACAGAGGTGCAGATTGAGGGATGAGGGGTGGAGAAAGAGGCAAGAGAAGTGCAGAAAGAAGCAACAGAGATGCAAAAAGGGGGAACAGGGGTGGAGAAAGTGGCAAGAGGGGTGCAGAAAGAAGCAAGAGAGTTGCAGAAAGAAACAAAAGAAGTGCAGAAAGAGGGAACAGAGGTGCAGATAGAGGCAAGAGGGGTGTAGAAAGAGGGATGAAGGGTGCAGAAAGAAGCAAGAGTGGTGCAGAAAGAAGCAAGAGATATGTAGAAAGAAGCAAGAGGAGTGCAGAAAGAAGCAACAGAGGGGCAAAAGGAGGCAAGAGGGGTGCAAAAAGAATGAAGAGGTGTGCAGACATAGGCACGTGGGGTGCAGAAGGAGCAAGAGACGTGCAGAAAGAAACAGAAAAGTGCAGAAAGAAGGAACAGAGGTGCAGAAAGAGGCAACAGGGGTGCAGAAAGAGGGAAGAGGGGGTAGAGAAAGAGGCAAGGGGGTGCAGAAGGAAGCATGAGAGCTGTAGAAAGAAACAAGAGAAGTGCAGAAAGAAGGAACAGAGGTGCAGAAAGAGGCAAGACTGGTGCACAGAGAGGGAAGAGGGGTGTGAAAGAGGCACGAGGAGTGCAGAAAGAAGCAAGAGGAGTGCAGAAAGAAGCAACAGATGTGCAGAAAGAGGCAAGAGGGTGCAAAAAGAGGGAAGAGGGGTGCAGAAAGAGGTACGTGGGGTGCAGAAAGAAACAAGAGTTATACAGAAAGAAACAAAAGAAGTGCAGAAAGAAAGAACAGAGGTGCTGAAAGAGGCAACAGGGGTGCAGAAGGAGGGTTGATGGGTGGAGAAATTGGCAAGGGGGTGCAGAAATAAGCAAGAGAGCTGCAGAAAGAAAAAGAAGAAGCACAAAAGAAGGAACAGAAGTGCAGAAAGAGGCAATAGAGGTGCACAATGAGGGAAGAGGGGTGCAGAAAGAGGCAAAAGGGGTGCAGAAAGAAGTGAGAGGTGCAGAAAGAAACAAAAGAAGTATAGAAAGAAGGAACAGAGGTGCAGAAAGAGGCAAGAGTGGTGGAGGAAGAGGGGTGTGAAAGAGGCACGAGGGGTGCAGAAAGAAGCTAGAGAGGTGCAGAAAAAAGCAACAGAGGTGCAGAAAGAGGGAAGAGGTTTGGAGAAAGAGACAAGAGAAGTGCAGAAAGAAGCAACAGAGATGATGAAAGGGGGAAGAGGGGTGGAGAAAGAGGCAAGAGAGGTGCAGAAAGAAGCAAGAGAGGTGCAGAAAGAAACAAAAGAAGTGCAGACAGAAGGAACAGAGTTGCAGAAAGAGGAAGGAGGGGTGCAGAAAGAGGAAAGAGGTGTGCAGAAAGAGGCAAGAGGAGTGCAGAAAGAGGGATGAGGGGTATAGAAAGAGGCACGAGGGGTGTAGAAAGAAGCAGGAGAGATGCAGAAAGAAGCAAGAGAATGCATAAAGATGCAACAGAGATGCAGAAAGGGGGAAGTGGTGAGGAGAAAGAGGCAAGATGGATACAGAAAGACACAGGAGAGGTACAGAAAGAAACAAAAGGAGTGCAGAAAGAAGGAACTGAGGTGCAGAAAGAGGCAAGAGGACTGCAGAAAGAGGGAAAAGGGTTGTGAAAGAGGCAGTAGGGGTGCAGAAAGAACCAAGAGGCGTGCAGAAAGATGCACAAGAGTTGCAGAAAGAAACAAAAGAAGTGCAGACAGAAGGAACAGAGGTGCAGAAAGAGGCAAACCCGGTGCAGAAAGAGGCACAAGGGTTGCAGAAAGAAGGGACAGAGGTGCAGAAAGAAGCAAGAGAAGTGCAGAAAGGTGTAACAGGGGTGCAGAAAGAGGGATGAGGGGTGGGGAAAGAGGGAAAATAAGTGCAGAAAGAAGCAACAAAGATGCAAAAAGGGGGAACAGGGGTGCAGAAAGAAGCACAAGTTGTGCAGAAAGAAGCAAGAGAGTTGTAGAAAGAAGCAAGAGGAGTGCAGAAAGAATCAACAGAGGTGCAGAAAGAGGCAAGAGGTGTGCAAAAAGAGGGAAGATGGGTACAGAAAGAGGCATGTGGGGTGCAGAAAGAAGCAAGAGATGTGCAGAAAGAAATAAAAGAAGTGCAAACACAAGGAACAGAGGTGCGGAAAGAAGCAACAGGGGTGCAGAAAGAAGCATGAGAGCTGCAGTAAGAAACAACAGAAGTGCAGAAAGAAGGAACAGAGGTGCAGAAAGAGGCAAGAAGAGTGCAGAAAGAGGCAAAAGGGGTGCAGAAAGAAGCGAGAGGTGCAGAAAGAAAGAAAAGAAGTGCAGAAAAAAGGAACAGAGGTGCAGAAAGAGGCAAGAGTGGTGCACAAAGAGGGAAGAGGGGTGTTAAAGAGGCACAAGGAGTACAGAAAGAAGCAAGAGCAGTGCAGACAGAAGCAACAGCGGTGCAGAAAGAGGCAAGAGTGGTGAAAAAAGAGGGAAGAGGGTGCAGAAGGAAGCAAGAGATGTGCAGAAAGAAACAAAAGAAGTGCAGAAAGAAAGAACAGAGGTGCAGAAAGAGGCAAGAGGGGTACAGAAAGAAGGAAGAGGGGTGCAGAAAGAAACAGAAGAAGTGCAGAAAGAAGGAACAGAGGCGCAGAAAGAGGCAAGAGTGGTGCACAAAGAGGGAAGAGGGGTGTTAAAGAGGCACAAGGAGTACAGAAAGAAGCAAGAGCAGTGCAGACAGAAGCAACAGCGGTGCAGAAAGAGGCAAGAGTGGTGAAAAAAGAGGGAAGAGGGGTGCAGAAGGAAGCAAGAGATGTGCAGAAAGAAACAAAAGAAGTGCAGAAAGAAAGAACAGAGGTGCATAAAGAGGCAAGAGGGGTACAGAAAGAAGGAAGAGGGGTGCAGAAAGAAACAGAAGAAGTGCAGAAAGAAGGAACAGAGGTGCAGAATTAGGCAAGAGGGGTGTGGGAAGAGGGGTGTGAAAGAGGCATGAGTGGTGCAGAAAGAAGCAAGAGAAGTGCAGAAAGAAGCAACAGAGATGCAGAAAAGGAGAAGAGGGGTGCAGAAAGAGGCAAGAGGTATGCAGAAAGAAGCAAGAGAGGTGCAGAAAGAAACAAAAGAAGTGCAGAAAGAAGGAACAAAGTTGCAGAAAGAGGCAGGAGGGGTGCAGAAAGAGGGAACAGGGGTGCAGAAAGAGGCTAAAGAGGTGCAGAAAGAGGCTAGAGGGGTGTACAAAGAAGCAAGTGAGGTGCAGAAAGAGGCAACAGAGGTGCAGAAAGAGGTAAAAGAGGTGCAGAAAGTTGAAGAGATTTGCAGAAAGAGGCAAGAGAAGTGCAGAAAAAGAAAGAAAGGTGCAGAAAGAAGCAACAGAAATGCAGAAAGAGGCAAGAGAGGCGCAGAAAGAAGCTAGAGTGGCTTGCTCACCATTAGTACCAATTTAACACCCACATTTAGCAATAAGTAACAGGTGACCATTCTAAGTTTGCAAAGGACCTTCCACCTTGCTGTAACACTTGTTGCTGCATTTTTGGTAACGTTTGAGCCGTTTGAGCTAGAAACAAGGCTTTTTTGGTTCAAATCTGCGGATTAGGCAGCAGATGATGAATTATGTGGCTAATGCGGAAAATATACAATTGTGCGAATGTCGGTGCAGCCAAACAGTTGCATAATTCCAGTGGCCCTGCTCATACCTCTGACTGGGTCCAGAAGTGCTCCTCAGTGATTCCTTCTTTTTTTGTCTCATTGAGTTCATAGTTTAGCTTCTATGGAAACAAGGAAGACTAAACCTGAGGTTACCACTCCACAACACAGACTACCATACAACATAATTCTTCTCCATAACACATAATCCCACTCTACATAATTCCTATACACTAAATACCACATACTTTCTATCCACATAATTTCACTGCACAACATGTCACATAATTCCACTACACACAACGTACATCCACTCCACTCCAAAAAACATAAGTAAAAAACTTTTACATTTACAACGCCAATAGCTTTAACTCTTGCAAATGCGAGATCTATTACATTACAAATACTTCTTTAACTGGTAGTCGCGTTTGCAGAGTGGTGGAGAAAGGGGGCTGGGCCTCCAACCAGTGCTCAGGAATTCCACTGCGTAAGACTTACAGGAGGTACCAGTAGGGCTTCTTGGCCCCCAAAGTCCCTCAAGAGTAAAGTGGACTTCATCCCCAACCCATAGTGTGCCAGGAGGCACGTATGCAGAGTGGTGGAGAAAGGGGGCGTGGCCTCCGAAGACCTCTTAGTAATACCACTGTGTGGGACTTACTGGACGTAACAGGAGAGGTAGTTGGCCCCCAAGGACATCCTTGGGGGCCACCTACCCCTCCTATTACCTCTAGTAAGTCCCACACAGCAGCATTGGTAAGTTCTCAAAGCAGGGCACGCCCCCTTTGCCCACCAGTCTGCAAACGCGCTCCCCGGCACGCTCTTGGATGGGGATTAAAGTCCCCTTCGATGCTGAGGGTCCTTAGAGGTCAACTAGCCTACCTGATACCTCCAGTATGCCGCAGATAGTGAGATTGCTGACAGGTAGACACAGGCCACGCCCCCTTTGTCCACCACTCTGCAAACACGCCTCCTGGTGCACTCTGCGTTGCACAATTAAGTCCTGTTGCCTCCTGAGGGTCCCTGGGGGCCAACTAGCCCACCAGGTACCTCCAGTAATCCCCACACAGCTGGATTGCTGAGAGTGGTCCGAGGCCATGCCCCCTTTTTTACAGCACTCTGCAAATGCGCCTCCTGGCGCACTGCTGCTCGGGGAATGAAGTCCACTTTACTCCTGAGGTCCTCAGGACACAAGAGGACCTCTTTGCCCTACCAGCAATGCGCCATGAGGTGCGTTTGCAGAGTGGTGTAAAAACAGGCATGGCCTCAGACCACCTCTCAGCAATCCCACTGTGTGGGGCTTACTGGAGGTACCTGGTGGGCTAGTTGGCCCCCAAGGACCCTCAGGATTCAAGGGGACTTAATCCCCCAACCCAGAACGCACCAGGAGGTGCATTTGCAGAGTGGTGCAGGGAGGGGGCGGGGCCTCCGGCGAGATGCCGTCTTTTCATTTGTTTTGATATTTTTAGAATGGGGGCTGTGTGGCCCCCCTTCTCTTACTATTTTTGGGCCCTGGGGACCCCATAACCCAGTGCCTGACCCATCTTGTTAAAAAAAATGAAAAAAAAAGGGAAGGGGCCACGCGGCCCCCCTCCCGAGGCCAATTTGGCCCCGGGGACCCCATCCCCTGGGCATGGCCTTGTGTATTTTTTTTAATTTATACGGGAGGGGGGCCACGTGGCCCCCCTTCCCTGGGCCACTTTTGGCCCCGGGGACCCTATCCCCTGGGGCCTGGCCTCGTTTTTTGTTTTTAAACTATGTATACGGGAGTGGGGCCACTATTGGCCCCAGGGACCCCATCCCCTGGGGCCTGGCCAGCCTTTATTTATTTTTTTTATTTTGGAGGGGGCCCATGTGGCCCCCCTCCTAAGGGCAATTACGGCCCCGGGGACCCCATCCACCGGGGCATTGCCCCTCTTTCTTTTTTTTTTATTGATAGTACGGGAGAGGGGCCACGTGGCCCCCTTCCCTGAGCCACTATTGGCCTGGGGACCCATCCCCCGGGGCCTGGCCTTACATTGGGGACCGTGGGGGGAGCCCCAATGTCTCCGAGGTCCCAGCCGCCTCCCCGCCTCCTGCAGGAGCCGGCATTGCTTTTGGAGAAGGGGAGCTGCTAACATGCAGCTCCCCTTGTCCAAAAGCTATTCTGCTTCGCTTCATGGAAGCGAGAGCAGGTTTCCTGCTCTCGCTTCCATGAAGCAACGCAGAGTTTGCAATGACAGGGCGGGAGCGGTGCTCCCGCCCTGTCATTGCAAACTGCAATGCCCAGGGGTGGGCACCCCGGGACATTGCTGGAGCCGGCCCTGGGGGGTGGCGGTGCCCAGGGCCAAGGAGGGCTCCAGGAGGGGGGCCGCGCGGCCCCCCTCCCAACATCCCAGTGGGATTCGTGAACCCAGCGTGAATTCCACCAAAATTGTTTACAAAAATGCTGTTTTTGGCCCTGGGGGCCTAGGGGGTCAGGGTGTTTCTACCCTGGCCCTTTTTCAAGATGGCTGCCAACACTTCCTGGTTTGGAGTGTTGGCAGCCAATCAAAATGAAGCTTGTGATCGGGAGGTTTCGAGAATCCTCCTCGGTCACCAGATAGCAATATTTTTTATTTTTTGAATTTCTCAGGAACTATTGAACGGATTTACACCATTTAAAAAGAAGAACGCTTTCTGAACCAAGACCTACCTTTTTGCCAAATTTGGTGAAATTCCGTTCAGCAGTTCGGGCTGTAGCTTTGTCTACAGTTTCCTATGGAAATTAACATGGAAAAAACGCGTTTTGGGACCCCCCTTTTTTCTCTGCCCCCGTTCGACAAATCACCCTGACACTTTCAAGACAGGAGCTCACCTGAGCAACCCATTAGTTTTGAAAATTTCGTGAAGATTTGTCAAACGATGCCAAAGATATTGGCAAATCAGCAAACGCTTTTCCTATGGAAACTAGGTCCTAACTATAACTACCTCCAGTAGGTAATAAATATATATATATATATTTCCCACGAGGAAGCACAAACCAGGACCTCCCAAACAACTTCCAGTGGCACACCAAAGGACAGGCACAATAGAAATGTTATTGTCTCAAAAAACAGAACAACTCGTTTCGGTGGTGCCTTTGTCAAGTTAGTGACCTGTGCCCAACTGACATACAGTAGAAATACAGGTCAGTGTTAGTAAACAGTGAAAAAACATTACGACTCAGATTGCATTAAAAGAAATTCATGTAAGCATACGATAACATAAATACTAGGCAATATTAAAATTACATTTCCTACTGAATTTAACTCGTCATCAACATGATAATTGACTTCAAATTCAGAATAATCAAAAACAAAAATGGGCAATATCTGACTTGAGAATCAGTCACGTACGGGCAAGTTCGTTGTTGAGAATCAATATAAGCATATCCAGTGTCAGTTATATATCTAAGGTGTTAGAAATGGGGGTCTCTAGTTGGCAATGGCTGGCCACTGTCCAAGTAGGGACCCTTTTTCCTAAGTCAGAGTGAGAGGGCTACCCTCTTTAATACCCCTGCTCAACCCTGTGGTAACGTAGCACGAGCAGGTAGGCTTATCTCAGAGGCAGGGTGTGAAGCATTTATGATCATACACAGTAACACAGTGAGGAACACTACAAAGGGACACCACACAAGTAGTTATTATAAAAAATAAGTATCTTTATATAAAGGCAGATTTATCACAAGACCAATAACTGTAAAAGCCACAATACTGTCAAAAATAGGATAGCTGTTGAAGGGCTGTCAAAAATAGTTCAAAGGTTGCAAAAATAAGGTTCAAGTTCAAAGCAGTGGTCTCTGTGACCCTTTCTTTCACAAAGTACCTGGGTTTAGTAGAAAAACCAACAAAGTGTCGCAAATAAGCTGTAGCGATGATTCTCGGCACGCGAGGCCGGCGATGCGTTGAAATCCTTGCCGCAAGGGAGGATGATGCGCCGATCTGCGGGATGCGTGCGGAGACGATGCGACAAACTTCTGCACGCTGGACCGCCGATGCGATGACTTTCTTGCCGTGTGGGAGAAGTCGATGCAGTGATCCTGTTGCGCTGTGCGATCGTGTTGCGATGCGAAGACAAGACGCTCCGCGAGGGAGCGACGAAATTCGGTGCGATGCGATCAAAGTGGTGAACGCACGGCGTCCGCACTGAGATGTCTCGAAGCGATGATTTCTTTCAGGGTTGCGAGTGCGCGGCGACAGCAGCGCGATGATCTTTTCAGCGTGTCTCGGCTGCAGCAGCTCGCAAAGGGGCGTCAGCGATAGTTTCGGGTTGCGGGCCCTCGGCGGCAGTAGCGCGATGATTTTCCCAGCGCCTCGACTGCAGCGGCCCGCAAAGATGCGTTAGCGTCGATTTCTTACCCTCTTTCTCTGATGCAGACTAGAGGCCCTGGAACTCACAGGAGCCTCCTCAGCAGATAGCAGTCCTCGCAGGGAGGAAGCAGGAGGTTGGTGGTGGAGTCTGATGTGCCTGAGACTCCAGCAGGAGGCTAGCTCTTTCCTAGCCCTTGGGTGATTGCTGTACAAAAATAAAAGTTCTCTCAAGAGTTCCTTTTCTCTTCTTCAAGGTCCAGTGGTCACTGCTGCAGGCCAGTGCAAGAAACAACACACATCACAGGGACAGTCACTTCCTGCAGATTCCTCCAGTGGCACGGACAGAGTTTCCTCTCCAGATCCAAAAGCAATACAAAATGTAGGGGCTTGAGCACAGATATTTATACCCCAAAAGCCTTTGATCCTTGAAGCTACCAGTCACTGAACCTAGCCAGAACCAGTTCTGCTCAGGCCTGGAGCACTTTGTTTACCAGGCTGCATCCTTCCTTTCAGAAAGAGGGGTCTGCTAGCAGACACACAGTGGGAGGTGGAGCCAGCATTCACCTTGCCAGGCACAGCCCTATTCAGGTCAAGGAGTCACCCTCCCCACACTCTAAATGCAGATCTCTCATTCAACCCAGGTCTGACTCAGCCTGTCCTGCCCCTCTAAAACCAGACAGCCAATACACATAACGGCAGAGCACACTGGAAGGCTTAGGCAAGAAAATACCTACTTTCTAAAAGTGGTATTTTCAAACACAGAATATAAAAATAAACTTCACTAAAAGATGTATTTTAATATTCTGAGCTCAGGCATACTAAATTCGTTTTTCTACCATGTTCCTGGGGTCAGTTAGGACTATAGAATGTAATAGTCAAACTGCCCATTCTAGCCTATGAGGAACAGGTAGCCTTACAGCAGTGAAAAACGAAATGGGGCATAATTCACTACCAGGACATGCTACACACACCAAGGCATGTCCTGCCTTACACATACAAGGCACCCTACCATAGGGGTGACTTACAGGATGCCAAGGGAAGGTTCAGGGGCTGGGAAGTGAGTGCACTTTACAGCCAAGATGGCAGTTCTGGACTGCACACAGACACTGCAGTGGCAGGTCTGAGACACACTTTACAAGCTGCTTCTGTGGGTGGCACACATCAGTGCTGCAGGCCCACCAGCAGCATTTGGTTTACCAGCCCTGGGCACACATAGGCCACACTACTAGGGACTAACAGGTAAACCAAATAAGCCAATCAGGGGTATACCAATTCACATAGACATATTTACACAGGAGCATTCGCGCTGTGACACTGAATGGCAGTGGCACAGCGCCCAGAGCATCTAACACCAGTAAAACAGAGGAGACAACAGCGAAAACTGGAAGGGAGACCCACGCCAATGGTGCCAGGTCTAACACACGTCCCCTCCAGCTGAAATGTGGGGAGAACTACCCATCCCTTGGAAGTTCTCATCGCTAAGGCGGAAAAATCTGGACAGACCATCAGCATTGGCGTGTTCTGTACCAGGGCGGTGTTCCACCGTGAAGTCCATACCCTGTAGGGAAATGGACCCCTCAACAACTTGGGATTCTCACCCCTCATCTGCATCAGCCATCTGAGGGGCCTGTGGTCTGTCTGAACCCGGAAGTGAGTCCCAAACAGGTATGGTCTCAGCTTCTTCAGTGCCCAGACCACAGCAAATGCCTCACGCTCAATTGCACTCCACCTCTGTTCCCGTGGAAGTAACCTCCTACTGATGAAGGCTACAGGTTGGTCTAGTCCCTCCTCATTTATCTGTGACAGAACGGCCCCCACCCCATGCTCTGAAGCGCCTGTCTGGACAACAAATTCCTTAGCAAAATTGGGCGCCTGGAGTACGGGTGCTGTACACATAGCAGTTTTGAGGGCATCAAAGGCTTTCTGACAGGTGTCAGTCCAGTTCACAATCTTTGGCCGCTTCTGAAGTCAGCTCAGTCAAGGGTGCAACAATGTTGCCATACCCCTTGACAAACCTCCTGTAATAACCCGTGAGTCCTAAGAAGGCCCTCACCTGGGTCTGGGTCCTGGGGGCTCCCAAGCCAGGATGGTTTCAATCTTGGGCTGCAGGGGCGCCACCTGGCCGCTCCCCACCTGGTGTCCCAAGTACACCACAGAACCCTGCCCAATCTGGCACTTACTGGCCTTGATTGTGAGGCCTGCTCTGCGCAGCGCCATCAACACTTCCCAGAGGTGGCGCAAGTGGTCCTCCCAGGAGGAACTAAACACTGCAATGTCATCCAGGTAGGCGGCACTGAAAGCCTCCAGCCCAACCAACACCTGGTTGACCAATCTCTGGAAGGTGGCAGGGGCATTCTTCATCCCAAAGGGCATCACACGGAACTGGTAGTGCCCATCTGGTGTGGAGAATGCTGACCTCTCCTTGCCCCATCAGTTAAGGCGATCTGCCAGTACCCAGATGTCAGATCATACGTGCTGAGGTACCGGGCAGCCCCTAACCGGTCTAGTGAGCTCATCAGCTCTGGGGATGGGGTGCGCGTCGGTCTTGGTGACCGAATTGAGACCTCGGTAGTCCACACAGAACCTAAGTTCAGGAGTGGCACCAGGCGTCGCAGCTTTTGGTACCAAGACCACGGGTCTGGACCAGGGGCTGCTAGAGGACTCAACCACCCCTAGGGCGAACATTTTGGAGACCTCCTCCTTAATGCAAGCCCTGACCCTGTCAGTTACCCTGTAAGCCTTGGTGACAATCTTGGTGACAATCTCTCTGCTGCTCAGGGGTCAGTGTGGTGGAAAGGATCACACCCTCCACTGACCCATCCTTCTCTTCTGCACACAGGAGGTCAGGGAGAGGCTCACTCTACTCCTCAACCCCATCATCTGTGGCAAGAAGCATGCCCACTTCAGACCTCTCAAAGTGGGGCTTTAGGCGGTTCACATGCAGGACCCGCAAGGGGTTCCTGGGAGACTGAAAGTCCACCAAGTAGGTAACTGGACTTTGCGCTCCACCACCTCAAAGGACCGGTCCACTTATCTTGGAGCGCACAAGGCTCCACTGGGGCCAGTACCCAAACCTTCTGACCAGGTTGAAATTCGACCAGAGTGGCATTCTGGTCGTGCGAACGTTTCATTTCTTCTTGGCTGGCTTCCAGATTTGCCTCAGCAATTTTTCTGAAACGCCGAGTCTGGTTCCTGAAGGCCAACATGTAGCTAAATACATCTTGGGGAGGTTTCCTGGGAGATTGCTCCCAGCCTTCCTTGACCAGAGTCAGAGGTCCTCTAACCGGGTGGCCATAGAGGAGTTCAAAGGGACTGAACCCTAAGGACTTCTGTGGCACCTCACGGTAGGCAAACAACAGGCATGGCAAGAGGACGTCCCACTTACGCCTCAGGGGCTCTTCTAGGCCCATGATCATGCCCTTCAAGGTCCGGTTGAACCTTTCAACCAGACCATTACCTTGGGGGTGGTAAGGAGTGGTGAACTTATACGTTACCCCACACTCCTTCCACAGAGACTTCATGTACTGGGAGATGAAGTTGGTCACCCTGTCAGACACCACCTCTCTGGGGAATCCCACACGGAGAAAATCCCCATCAGTGCACGTCCCACCACGGGGCCGTCACTGTCCTGAGCGGGATGGCTTCAGGGTACCGGGTGGCATGGTCCACCAAGACCAGGATGAACCTGTTGCCCATGGCTGTCTTGGGGTCCAGAGGCCCCACAATGTCAATGCCCACTCGCTCGAATGGGGTACTCACAACTGGAAAGGGCTGGAGTGGGGCCTTGATCTTCCCCCACTCTTCCCACTCTGCCTGGCAAGTCTCACAGGTCCTGCAATGAGAGTCTGAACTCTTGTGCATCTGGGGCCAATAAAAGTGGGCGGCCAGCCTCTCAAAGGTCTTGGTCTGCCCCAGATGTCCTGCCAATGGAATGTCATGAGCCAACCCCAGTAGGAAGGTTCTGAAGCACTCGGGTACCACCAGCACACGGGCTGACCCTGGCTCAGCAACCTTAGGCTCACTATACAGGAGACTGTTCTCCCAATAAATCAGATGTGAACCAGACATGTCACCTTATGCCTGGGCTGCAGCCTGTCGCCGCATACCTTCAAGAGAGGGGCAAACTCTCTTCTGCTCACAAAATTCCTCCCTGGTGGGTCCCCCTTCCTGCTGCCAATGGGTCAGCTCAGGCAGGTCCCCCAGTTCGGTGATCTGCTCCCCGGTAGGCTCCAGGGCATCCCCCTCAGGGTCTGCTCCTTCCTGGGCCGTGGGAACCAAGGGGGCCGGCTTCCGCGCCCCCTGCCCCTTCTCTCTCTAAGGCAGGGATCTGGGCCCTACTCTCAGGCTCCAGATCCTTTTCAACACCCTCCTTGGCTGCCATGGACCGAGTGGTAGCACACGCCCACTCAGGCAGACCCAACATCTCTAAGTGAGCCTTCCTCTCCACCGTAGCCCATGGGGAGTCCTCTAAATCATTGCCCAGCAGACAGTCTACAGGCATGGCGGGCCTCACAGCTACCTGAAGAGTTCCTGAGACCCCCCACTCAAAGGGAACCTGAGCCACCTCACATTGGCTCTCTGAGTTGTCTGCAGACACTACTGGGTAGAATGCATGGGGGACAACCTGCTCTTTGGACACCAACCGGGAGCTGACAGCAGTTACACTGGCCCCTGTGTCTCTTAGAGCCTCCACCCTATGGCCATTGATGGTCACCCACTGCCTGTATTTTTAGTGTTAGCAGGCAGTGCAGGGTTGGGGACCATCTCAAAGTCCCCTAATGAGACAAGGGTCAATTCTACGGGATCCCACCCCTCTTGGGCACCCATCTCCTCCTCTCCCAGGGCTACACTAGCAATCATGGCGGGTGGTGCACGGGAGTGCACTTGCCCCCTTTGGGGGCACTGGGGATCAAAATATCTGTGGCCCACTTGACCACAGTTGTAACACGTGGGGGCCCCCTGGGAACAGGCCTACCTGTTGGGGGCCCGGTCCTCCTTTCTTGGGGGGCTGGGACACCACTGCTTGGTACCCTGGGGGATTACTTTGGGGCCCTCGGTGGAACTCCCTCTGTTGACCCTTGTCCCCCCACTCCTCTGCTGGGGACCCTGCCCACCTTTGGCGACGTCTCCCACTGGACCCTTGCGGACCCGGGTGCTCACCCAGCGGTCCGCCTCCTCAGCAAGCTTTCTAGGGTTAGTCAGCTTGCAATCAATTAGGTGCTGGCGTAGCTCAGGAAAACAATTACTAGATAAATGCTCCCATGCAATCAAATCATAAAACTGTGCAAAAGTTTCTACTTTGCTACCTTTTACCCAGCGTTTCATGGCTCTGCAAAAAAAGGACACATATTCAACCCACGTGGTACCCTCTAGCTTCTTACAGACCCTAAACCTCTGTCTATACATCTCAGGGGTCAAACCATAGCGGGTCATCAATGCTTCCTTCATGTGGGCATAAACCATCCTACTTTCTGGGGGCAGGTCCAACAAGGTATCCCTCCCTCACTCACAAAGCGTCCCCACAACCCCGCTCCCCAATCCTTCTCAGGGACCCGGTGGGACACCATGGCTAATTCATAAGCGGCAAACCATTGCCCAATATCTTCACTTTTGTGGAAATCTTTAATAACCTCCTTGGGTATATACACCCTACTCTCAGGGTGCACTACAGGTACGCTGCCACCAGAGGGGAGATTTCCATGCTCTTAGCTTTAATCTCCAACTCCCTCAATACTCTCTCATGCTCAAGCTTCATCCTCATAATCTCAATTTCTAACTTCTTGTTCTCTAGGTCCCGGTGACCATCCATTTTAAGCTTAGCCATCTCCATATTATGCCGCCTATCTCTCTCCCTGTCCTCCAGCTCCTCTGGGGACAGACCCTTAGCGGACACACTAGAGCCTGGGTTGGAAAGGGCTGGATCTCCTACTAAGTCTACTACATCGCCCTGCTGCTCTCCTCCCTCCACAAGCTCTCCTAGATCCTTAGGGGCATCCCTGGCTTCTAGCCAGGCCTTCAGCGCCTTGTAATACTCCTCCCTTCTAGTGAGACCTGTGATAGGGACTGTGAATTGCTTGCAAAAATATTTGAGCTGCTTGGCATTGTAGGTTTCTATTTTCTCTTCTTCCCAGGAGAGATCTTCTGAGGCATTGGATCTGGGCTTGCCCATTGTAGAAATAACTGGCAATATCAATAAAGGACAGAAGAAAACTTCTCAAAAAATGTAAGCGGGTGAAAAATCACCGGCAATATCAATCACAATATAGGATCCTAAAAACTCTCAGAAATGTGCGTGGGTGAAAAATCACCAGCAATATCAATCACAATAGGGGATCAAAAACTTTCAATAAATGGGCGCGGGTGAAAAATCACCGGCAATATCAATCACAATATAGGATCCCAAAAGCTCTCAGAAATGTGCGCGGGTGAAAAATCACCGGCAATATCAATTACAATAGGGGATCAAAACTTTCAATAAATGGGCGCGGGTGAAGAATCACCGGCAATATCAATCACAATATAGGATCCCAAAAACTCTCAGAAAATGTGCGCGGTGAAAAATCACCGGCAATATCAATCACAATATAGGAGCAAAAAAATTCTCAAAAAATGTATGCGGTACGTTATGGTCTGCACTAACTAGTAGTGTACACTATAATTACTGTATGCGATCATAAATGCAAGTCCAGATCCTCACCGCTGACCACCAATGTTAGAAATGGGGGTCTCTAGTTGGCAATGGCTGGCCACTGTCCAAGTAGGGACCCTTTTTCCTAAGTCAGAGTGAGAGGGCTACCCTCTTTAATACCCCTGCTCAACCCTGTGGTAACGTAGCACGAGCAGGTAGGCTTATCTCAGAGGCAGGGTGTGAAGCATTTATGATCATACACAGTAACACAGTGAGGAACACTACAAAGGGACACCACACAAGTAGTTATTATAAAAAAATAAGTATCTTTATATAAAGGCAGATTTATCACAAGACCAATAACTGTAAAAGCCACAATACTGTCAAAAATAGGATAGCTGTTGAAGGGCTGTCAAAAATAGTTCAAAGGTTGCAAAAATAAGGTTCAAGTTCAAAGCAGTGGTCTCTGCGACCCTTTCTTTCACAAAGTACCTGGGTTTAGTAGCAAAACCAACAAAGTGTCGCAAATAAGCTGTAGCGATGATTCTCGGCACGCGAGGCCGGCGATGCGTTGAAATCCTTGCCGCAAGGGAGGATGATGCGCCGAGCTGCGGGATGCGTGCGGAGACGATGCGACAAACTTCTGCACGCTGGACCGCCGATGCAATGACTTTCTTGCCGCGTGGAAGAAGTCGATGCGGTGATCCTGTTGCGCTGTGCGATCGTGTTGCGATGCGAAGACAAGACGCTCCGCGAGGGAGCGACGAAATTCGGTGCGATGGGATCAAAGTGGCGAACGCACGGCGTCCGCACTGCGATGTCTCGAAGCCGATGATTTCTTTCAGGGCTGCGAGTGCGCGGCGACAGCAGCGCGATGATCTTTCCAGCGCGTCTCGGCTGCAGCGGCTCGCAAAGGGGCGTCAGCGATGGTTTCGGGTTGCGGGCCCTCGGCGGCAGTAGCGCGATGATTTTCCCAGCGCCTCGACTGCAGCGGCCCGCAAAGATGCGTTAGCGTCGATTTCTTACCCTCTTTCTCTGATGCAGACTAGAGGCCCTGGAACTCACAGGAGCCTCCTCAGCAGATAGCAGTCCTCGCAGGGAGGAAGCAGGAGGTTGGTGGTGGAGTCTGATGTGCCTGAGACTCCAGCAGGAGGCTAGCTCTTTTCCTAGCCCTTGGGTGATTGCTGTACAAAAATAAAAGTTCTCTCAAGAGTTCCTTTTCCTCTTCTTCAAGGTCCAGTGGTCACTGCTGCAGGCCAGTGCAAGAAACAACACACAGCACAGGGACAGTCACTTCCTGCAGATTCCTCCAGTGGCACGGACAGAGTTTCCTCTCCAGATCCAAAAGCAATACAAAATGTAGGGGCTTGAGCACAGATATTTATACCCCAAAAGCCTTTGATCCTTGAAGCTACCAGTCACTGAACCTAGCCAGAACCAGTTCTGCTCAGGCCTGGAGCACTTTGTTTACCAGGCTGCATCCTTCCTTTCAGAAAGAGGGGGTCTGCTAGCAGACACACAGTGGGAGGTGGAGCCAGCATTCACCTTGCCAGGCACAGCCCTATTCAGGTCAAGGAGCCACCCCTCCCCACACTCTAAATGCAGATCTTCTATTCAACCCAGGTCTGACTCAGCCTGTCCTGCCCCTCTAAAACCAGACAGCCAATACACATAACGGCAGAGCACACTGGAAGGCTTAGGCAAGAAAATACCTACTTTCTAAAAGTGGTATTTTCAAACACAGAATATAAAAATAAACTTCACTAAAAGATGTATTTTAATATTCTGAGCTCAGGCATACTAAATTCGTTTTTCTACCATGTTCCTGGGGTCAGTTAGGACTATAGAATGTAATAGTCAAACTGCCCATTCTAGCCTATGAGGAACAGGTAGCCTTACAGTAGTGAAAAACGAAATGGGGCATAATTCACTACCAGGACATGCTACACACACCAAGGCATGTCCTGCCTTACACATACAAGGCACCCTACCATAGGGGTGACTTACAGGAAGCCAAGGGAAGGTTCAGGGGCTGGGAAGTGAGTGCACTTCACAGCCAAGATGGCAGTTCTGGACTGCACACAGACACTGCAGTGGCAGGTCTGAGACACACTTTACAAGATGCTTCTGTGGGTGGCACACATCAGTGCTGCAGGCCCACCAGCAGCATTTGGTTTACCAGCCCTGGGCACACATAGGCCACACTACTAGGGACTAACAGGTAAACCAAATAAGCCAATCAGGGGTATACCAATTCACATAGACATATTTACACAGGGAGCATTCGCGCTGTGACACTGAATGGCAGTGGCACAGCGCCCAGAGCATCTAACACCAGTAAAACAGAGGAGACAACAGCGAAAACTGGAAGGGAGACCCACGCCAATGGTGCCAGGTCTAACATAAGGTGATGTACCTAATTAATATATACAAATGTAGTCAAATAAATTTCATTTACGGGATATGATGCAACATTTTGTTACATTTCATCAACTCACTCGAAGAATAAGTCCGTGCGACAACACGCATATAAACAGCCCCTCATCTATGACTGTAGTCAAAGTCATTATGCGAAAAAACATTCAGAATGGCAAGTACGTCAAAACTAAGCCTGGGCAAAGCACTACGCTACGCTCGCGTAGTTTGCGAAGTTTGCGCTACTTCGCACTACGCGAATTGCACATAGCACAGTGCAAACACGCCGTAGCGCTGAGCGTAGCGGTCATTTTTGCTTGCTCGCGGTCCTCAACGTCAAGTTGGCGACCGCGAGCAAGCAAAATGACATCCAGGCGAGACTTTTTTCTCGTTCGCGATCAGCAACATCAAGTTGCCGATCGCGAGCGTGGAAAAACCTCCCGGCGAAATTCTCAACGCGGGAGGTCAGGTTTCTCATTGCGAGTGGTTGCGCATGCTCGCGACCGCTCGCGATGAGAAACTACCAGTCCGCGTTGAGAAGCTGCCGCCGAGTAAAATCTACTCGAGCGGCAGTAAAGACAGCTCGCACTGTGCAAGATGCCGTTTCAATGATTGCACAGTGCGGACAAGCATCCGGCACTGTGCAATCAGTGCGAACAGCATTTTGCACAGTGCACTACGCAGTTCGCGTAGCTACGCGTAGCTCGCGTAGTGCGAGGTGCACTTCACGTAGCTTCGCGTAGCGCAACTTCGCGAACTACGCCCAGGGTTAGTCAAAACAATACTTTGTACGATTTGGTACTGTATGTGGGGTAGTGTACCCCTTAAATTAGCACATGATTTTACTCAATCAAAACACCATCAAATACTCAGTCATGAAATACAATCTCATTATTACTTCATTATATGTCTATTTCATGGCTGATTCAATACCTGTACTTTAGGCACAATGCATTCAGAAAAGATTATTCGTCTCTATAATGTTTCTAATGATGGAGACAATATCAAATGCCGCTACGTATGCTAACTCTTATATAATTCCTTAAAAATGAATGTTCTTCCTAAATCAATGTCAGAAAGGATACAGGTCACCAGCTGTTTTGTGATATCAATGAATATTGTGAATAACGAAAAGAGATTTGAAAAAAGAGGGGGGGGTGTTTTTTTGGGTGGGTCAGTTACACGATATTGATGCCCTATATAGGAGTATCTAATCCAATACGCTAAGCCTAGCAGTATGGAGGGAGAATGAGGAAATTGCGAGTACAAATATACAATCTCACTACTTCCACTTCCCAGGACCATATCTTATAGATAATGTTCCACAACCTACCCCACCATCTAAAAAAGTGAATAATTTAAAACAGCGATGCTGAACAACAATAGTTTTCGAGACACTGAGGGATGCTGATTATCGGCCATATCATTGATGACCTATATGAGTGGCCAGCTCCTCACCATAATTCATCCCATTGGGGATTTTCGTGTTTAGCTCGATGATATATTTCGATTCTGTGACCCGTAGAAGTTTCTCTCGATCCCCTCCCCTGGGATGTGGCAAAATTCTATCAATGCCAAAGAATTTGATCAGATTTGCATTGCTTTGATGTTTTTCTTGATAATGCCTCGCAACTGGATAGTTATAATCTGCGTTGGTCACTGCTCTCATATGTTGCAATATGCGAGTTTTAAACTGTAGCTTTGTACTGCCCACATAGTTTAACCCACATGGGCATTCCAGGATATACATAGTGTAGTCACTTGTACATGTTATGAATTTGTTGATCTCCTTTTTCTTCTTTTTGTCCTGTCCTACAAAATAGCTATCCCGGCTGCTGCTATGTCTGCAAGCCTTACAGGAATTACACTTCCTGAATCCCTTGGCAGTTCCAAGCCATGTCGTGGTGTTTGGCATGTTGTGGTAGCTATGAACTAGATGATCTTTTAGTGACTTGGACTTGCGATAGGTTATGGACGGTGTTTTCCCTACACATGATTCAATTATAGGGTCAGATTCCAGTAGCCCCCAATGTCGTCTCATAATACTTCTAAATTTGTTCTACCTAGTATTAAAGGTAGTAATTAATCTTGGGGCCTCTGTATCACACTGAATTTTCTTTCTTGTTGAGAAAAGTGCTTCGTTCCGTGTAATGTTATTGGCTTTTTTACTGGCAGCTGTGATAATCGTATGTTTGTAGCCTCGCTCTCTAAATCTTTTCATCATGATTTTTTGCTCTTTGACAAAGCTACTCTCAGTGCTGCAATTCCTTCGGGCCCGAAGAATTCACCAAAGGGATACTGTTACGTAAGGGAGCAGGATAATTGCTGTTTGCGTGCAGTAACGTATTCCCTGCAGTATCCTTATGGAAGAGGCGAGTTGTTATTTTGCCATCTTCTACCTGAATAGCCACATCCAGGAATTCACAATAGGAGGGGCTGATCGAGTGGGTTACGGTCAGATTTAAGTCATTCTTACCCAATTCTTTGATGAACTCTTGTGCTAGATCCACCGGACCATCCCATATCAGGAACAGGTCATCAATGTACCTGATCCAGATAGGGATGTGTCCAGTGAACCTATCATTGGCCTCCACCCACACAACACGCTCCTCCCACCAGCCCAGGAAAAGGTTAGCCAGGCTGGGGGCAAAACATGTGCCCATGGCTATCCCAGATTTTTGGCGATACAGTGTCTTGCCAAAAATAAAAATGTTTTCGTTCAGACAGAAAAGCATCATTGTCTTCAACATTTGTGTGTGATCCCAGAGAGAAATATGTCTTTCCCTGAGAAAATACATGCAGGCCTCTACACCCATCTGTTGAGTGATACTGGTGTACAGTGAGCACACATCTAAAGCTATCATATGGTAGTTGTCCTCCCACGTGATATCATGTATACGACGTAGGAAGTCGGTACTATCCCTACAATATGATCTCAGTTTAGTCACAAAAGGTGAAAGGAATAGATCCAAGAAAACGGAGGTATTCTCTAGTAATCCTCCATTTGAGGACACTATCGGTCTTCCTGGTGGTCTAGTGGGATGTTTATGAAGTTTTGGGAGTAAATAAAAGCAGGGGACACGGGGGTTTTCTGTCTTCAGAAATGCATACTCTGCTGTATCCAACATGCCATCCTCCCACCATCCTCTCAACAATTCATGATACTGTGTAATAGATGTATATATATATATATACTCCTAAATGCCTCATCGCCCCTTGAGTCCATGCAGTCCTGGTGCGCGCATGGCTGAGGCACCACATACAAATTGACAGCACAGCTCCAGACAATCCAGAGAATAACGTGCACTCGCGATGGTGAGTGAAGAAGAATCATTTTGTGCTATCCATCTCCATAACCATAAGTAGATCAAAGAGTACCCTATTTGTTTCAGCGTTACAAACAATATATATTTAAAAAAATATCGAAGAGCAGAAATATTGAGTTTTAAATATCGTGATGCACAAATTTTATGTGCAAAAATATAGTTGACAAGAATATTGATTTTAAGGTAAGTAATATCGATGTTAAAAATATCTATGTTGTTAATATCGTTCACAAAAATATCACTGTTCATATTATTAAGTAATACATTTTTAATTATTATTAATTATTTAATTGATAATTAGTTATGTAAATTGTGTATTTTTTTTTGATAAACACATTTTTATTGTTTTACATCGTATGAAACAACTCAGCAAGTACACGATGGACCCAAAATCAGTGACATGTTGATAGTAAACGTATCCCACACTCCCCGCACCCCATGAAACCTGCACAGATAACAATGACGAAACAAATCATTCCGAGCCTTCTACCGAGCCCAGCCATTTCCCCACACCCGCCGATATTTCTTCGGGCACCCTCTTGCCATGTAAAGGGCCTTCTCCTGGGTCGCACACCAGTCCACCCTCGTCGCCACCTCCCTATGTCCGGTGGTTCAGGATTTATCCATGCCGCCGCTATGTCCCGCTTTAGCTACCATCATGGCTGTATTAAAAATAATTTGTCGCCCGGGACCCATCCAGCCCATCCAGGATTCCCAATATGGAGTGCCGTGGGTCATGAGGAACCTCCCAGCCCAGGACCTCTGTTAGCTCCCCTCAATTGCCTCCCAAAATCTCTCTCAGCCGGAGGCAGGACCAAACCACATGGAAGAAGTCAGCCGGGGCATGGGTGCATCTCGCACTTGACGATCGGGACGCAGGCCCGCTCGATGCAAGCGCAGGGGAGTAAGGTAAGCGGCGTGTAAGTAGTAAAGTGCTGGGATCTAGATTAAGTTTAGCAGAAGTGGTGACCGTCTTGGGTGCCATAAGTGCATCGCGCCAGTCCACCTCGCCGAGGGGCCCACCCATTCCACCCACTGGTCCTTCAACTTGTCCAGGGAGGGGGACGTATTGTTGACTAGGGTGCGGTATATGCGGGAAATGCCCTCCTTACCTAAATCCCCCAGCATTGTCTGCGCCTCTGTAGGGCTGTGGTCGGGAGCCGTGTGTCATCCGCAATGTGTATCCGGAGTGCATGTCTCAGTTGCAAATACTTGTAGAATTGAGAGGAGTGTAAGGAGTAACGGACTTGGAGCTCCGGAAAGGAAAGCAAGTGGCTTAGTAGCCCATACATCCCCCAACTGTGTAATTCCGATGAGATCCCACGATTTAAACCCCTGCAACCCACCAACTTCCCGGAGCCATGCCCCCTGCCAAAGGGTGTACACCGAGTGAGCCTACGCGTCCACCCAGTATGACGCAGTGAGGCCCGCCAGGCCAGGAACATGGAGCGTGTGACCTCCGGTAGTTGGGTTGGGATTGTCTTCCCGTACAGCATCGATTGAATGGCGGGTAGACCCAGCTCACTCAGCTCGAGCCTGTAGGCCGGATCTAACCAGCCCCCGTTGAACCAGTCGTGAACCACCAGGAGACGCGCAGCCAGGAAGTAAAGGTATAGGTTCGTCATCCCCATTCCCCGTCGAAGGAGGGGACCCGACAGGTAGACAGAGCCAGGCGTGCCCTACCCCTGCTCCAAAGGAACTTGGTGGTTATACTGTCCAATTCCCGGAACCAAGGCCTGGGGAAGCAGAATGGAGTGTTCTGGAGGACGTAAAGAAATCTGGGGAGGATCATCATTTTAAACAGGGCGACCCTCCCCAACGGATTGAGGGGAAGAGTCGTCCACCTATGGAGATCTTCCTTGGCCTTTTAACAACTGGGGCAACATTGAGCGCCCAACCCAGTTCGGGAAGGAGAGTGATCCACAGCCCCAAGTACTTAAAGGTTTGTCTCCGCAGCGGTATGGTGGACTGCCAGTCACAGCATTCCCTGGAGAGGTGCAGAGGAACCAGGACGGACTTCCCAGGGTTCAGCCTAAGCCCGGAGGCCTGCCCAAAGTGTTCTAGGGTCTGGAGACATCGTGGCCCCGAGGAGGCCGGATCGGCCAGGAAAATCAGAACATCGTCCGCATAAAGTGCGATCTTGTCCGCCTCTACATTCGGCCACTCCCATCCACGAATACCGTCCTCGGCCCGCACCAGAGCGGCCAGGGGCTCCATAACCAGGGCGAATAGCAATGGAGAGAGAGGACACCCCTGTCTAGTGCCTCTGTGAATAGGGAAGGCCTCTGACAGTACACCGTTGACCAGCACCCGCGCTCGCGTGGTGGGCGTAAAGGACCTGAACCGACGCTCTAAATCGAGGCCCAAAACCCAATTCGGTCAGCACATCCTGCAAATACGTCCAATCCACCGAATCAAACGCCTTTTCAAAATCGATGGATAGGAGAGCCAAGTACGGAGTTAGCAAGTGCCTGTGGGCTAGAGCCAGGTGCAGCCTCCGGGAGGCAGTGACGGGTCCGCGTTGAGGCATGAAGCCACATTGATCTACGTGGACCAGGAAGCCAAGCACGGCTTCAAACGCTGAGCCAGAATGGCGGCGTACAGCTTAATCTCCGTATTGAGGAGCGAGATAGGACGATAGTCCGCACAATGACGCGAAGGGGCTGGGATTTCGGGAGGACCACAATGGTGGCAATGTCAGTTTCTGGCGGGAAGGAGCCCTCTCCACCGCCTCCTGAAACAAAGCGGCCAGACGGGGCACTAAAATTTCGCGGTACGCCGCGTAATACTCCTGGGAAGGCCATCGGGGCCCGGAGTCTTGCCCGAAGAGGCAGAGGAGATGGCCCCTCAATTTCTTTCAAAGAAATGGGCCTTTCCAAATCCTTCTGGGCAGCCGTCTCCAGGTAGGGAAGGCGTACTTACCCCGATCAAGAAGATCAGAGAGCGAGAGGGCCGGGACACGCGCTGCATATAAACATTGGTAATAGGTGGCAAAGGTGTTGGCCATCGCCATAGGGGCGCAGTGCACCATTCCTGCCTCATCCGACACTTCTGGGATAATGCGGCTCGCCCTGGGGTAGGTGGCTAGCCTGTGCAGGATCGTGCCATTCTTATCCCCCCAGCCATAGATTCGCGCTACCGACGACCTCTATAGGAGCTTGGCAGCGCCCAAAGATAGCTGTTTAATTTCATCCCGCAGAAGAGCAAGTTGTCGGGCCTGGGCGGCAATCATTAGACAAGGGTATTAGTTGTTCCAAGCGAAGCGCCTGCGCTTCTCTTGAGGAAATTTCTTGCAGTTGTACCTGCCTTTGGTTTTTGAGCTGTCCCTTCGCGACCCCCGGATAGTCGCCTTCCGGCCTCCCACAAGATACCCGGCGAGGTCACAGATCCGTCGTTGGTGGAAGTAATGCCCGAGTTCCGTCCCCACCACCTGTTTAAAGTCTTTGTCTTGGAGGAACCAAGCGCTCATTCTCCACGTTTGACGGGCTGGAAGGAGGGGGAGTCCCTGTACTAAGAAGCACTGGAGAATGGTCAGAGATACCCCGCGGTAGGATGCGGACATCTACAACCCCTGAGCACTCAGGTGCAGAGACAAAGACCGCATCTATGCGTGCCTGTGTTCGGTGGGCCGCGGAGGTGTGCGTAAATTGCAGGGTGTGGGGATGCCATATACGCCATGTATCGCAGAGTCCCAGTGATTCGGACCAGTTCTGGAGTTGCTTCGCCTGCGTTTTGCGGGAGATGGAAGGAGGACCTGTGGTATCAAGGGCCGGGGAGGAAACAGCGTTAAAATCGCCTCCCACAATCATGGTGCCCAATGGCATAGTGTTCATCAGAGCGGCGGTCTGGGTGAGCGTAGGTGTGAGCATCGATGGGGGGCATAAACAGAGATCAGATTAATGGGGGAGCCAGCCAGGGAGCCGCAAACTGTTACAAAGGACCTCTGCGGGTCGTGAGTCACCTGGGAAAGGACAAGGGGCAGATTGCGCTTCAGGAGAATTGCCACCTCGCGGAGCCCCTAGAGAAGCCGGAATGCCATATTCTATCGTATCCATAACGCGCCAGGAAGGGACACTGATTCCCAAGGAGGTGTGTTTCCTGAAGCATGAGTATGTCTATATGGAGGCGTTGTGCATACCGCAAGACCGCCGTGCGCTTTATGTCGCTCAAGAAGACCATTAACGTTCCACGACAGCACGTGGAGAGATGCCTTAGGCGCCATGTTAGCAGTCATGTCGGGAGGTCACTACTGTGAAGTGCATAGTCATACCGGGGTGCGTGAGCGTGTGTGGGAGTCCGCAAATGTAGGGGCCGTCGCATGCAGTAGGGGCATGCGCGTTTCGTGCATAGGAAACATTTGTCATGTCGTGGTTGCTGAAACGAAAAAACAAACAAAATAGAAACATAACAGGAAAAACTTCCCCAACCCTCCCCTCCCCCACCCTACACTTCGAGAACGGAAGCATCTGTCGACTCTCCATATGAACAATACCAAACTACAACGTCTCGTATTTGGGTGCGTGGAGGACCCCTCCAGAAGATCGGATCAGCAATGTATCGGCATTAGAACTGAATGTTACACTTGTAAGTCTACCAGTGGCAGCGAGCCCCATTGCGGGGGTGACCCGCCCCAGCAGTCAGTGGACGGCACACTAAGCCCACCAGGCCTTCAAATGGTCGGAGTGCGAGAAAGGTCCGAGTCTGGTTTGGGTGAGCCCACCCGGGACGGCGATGAGGTCGGTCTAGGCCGGTCTTCGGCGGAGCAGTGCCTGCCGCGTGGTGGAGAGCCCGACCCACTAGAGGAGTCCCGGGACCCCCTGGCCGCCATGCTCAGAGATCTAGGTAGTGTCTGCGATTGGCGCCTTTACGAGATTGTGTTCGACGCCGGCGCCTGCGTCCCGGCAACCCAGGCCCCCGGGGCTGGGAGCCCCCAGGCCCCGCGGCAGGGGCATTCCCTTGTCGGAGAGGGCGTTCCTCCGTCAGCCATGTCCATGCCGCCTGCGGTGACTCAAAGAACTGAATTTGGCCTTGGAAGATAACACGTAGGCGCGCCGGAAATTGGAGCTGATATTGTAGGCCCAGGGACCGCAACTTTTGTTTCACATTTGTGTAGGAGCGCCGAAGTTCCTGCACCTCCCTGGTGTAATCTGGGAATACCATGATGTTGTGATTTTGGAACTGGAGGGGCCCCTTCTCTCGTGCCGCCCGCAGGATAGCGTCCCGGTCTTTAAAGTTGAGGACTTTGAGGATGAGGGGCGCGGCGGAGCCCCTGGAGGAGGCCTGGGCGCCAGGGACCTGTGGGCTCTCTCCACCACGAACCAGGACGAGAGGGCGTCCTTGGGCATCCAGGATGTAAACCAATCTTCAACGAAGGTGGCCGCCATTCCCTTCTCCGCCCTCGGGAAACCCCACCAGGCGGAGGTTATTACGGCGGGCACGATTGCCAGCGTCCCGGCCCGCCGGTGGAGCTCCTTAGTGTGAGCGTTGAGGTGGGCCACTTGTTCTTTCAGCTGGGAAATGTCGTCTTCCGCGGTGGATATGCGGGATTCAGCCTCAGTCAGCCGCGCCCGTAGCATTACGGAGGTCTTGCGCGGAGAAGGGACACGTCCACCTTGACCTCTCCAATCTTCCCCTACGGACGCCTGTGAGGTACTGATGGCCTGAAGGATGGTGGCAAGGTCCCTCTCTTGGGAGGGGAAGGCCCCCATCAGCCCCTCCAGGGGAACCTGTTCCGAGGTAGTGAAGCGGTCCATTTTGGCCTGCGTAGGAGCTGGCGCGGATTTCGCGGCCCTATCTCTCCCCATGGCCGGCGGTAACCCCACTCGCCAGTGGAGTAACAAAGTTTGCATGTATGGAAGGAACCCACCACAGGCTCGGAGATCCTGCCAGGGAGCCGGGCCCCGCCGCCGCACGGGAGAACCAGGTAATCAGTCCGGGGATCACGCGGGGGCCCCGGAACGCCACCTGAAGAGATGGCCGAGTATGGTGGCTCCACCCCAGGGGCGCAGAACACGACAGGCCCTGTCCCGTGAACCCTCCAGGCCACGCTCCCGGCCCCGCGGACCCCACACCACACGTCCGAGGACGGGCCACCCCGAGGGACCGGATCAGTAGGTGGCCGTGGGGGCGCCAATGCCAGCTCCACCCGCCTCGCTGCCCGAAACGACAGCCGGTCACCCACTCTCACCCCAGCGGGCTGACAGATCTTCCGGCCCAGCAGGAGGGCCTCGCGAGAGCACAGGTTGCAGGCGTCCGGGGAGAAATGGCCCAGCCTCGCAGCCTCAAGGGCGGTGATGGTGTCCGGAATTGCCCGGGGGGGTGGAGGGCACAGACCCCAACACCCGCACCGCTGCCCGGCCCGACAGCCGAACCCCGGCCCCCACCTACCGGATTGCCCTGTCGCCTCCACTAGCACCGCTCAGCAGGGGTGGTTCCCCCCACGGCCGACAGGTCGGTCCAGGCCACCAGCGTCAACACGAGGCAGGCCCCAGCCCACCACCTCAGAGGCAGCCGGAGACGTCGGGCCAGGAACCACAAAGTCTTCACGCCAGAGGCGGAGAACTCAGCGCCGGCGAACCCTCCAAGACTCAGGCGTCACTCCCGCCGATGGGCCGTAACCAAGGCCTCGGGTGGGAGATGGCGAGGCAGGCCTCCCACGCCCGCTCCCCCGAGTGCAGGAGGCGGCCAGCAGGGCCGCGCCGGGGCCGCAGCGCAGACCAGAGCAGCTCAGGCCGGCACTGGGGGGGGCCCGGGGCACCAGTGTCAGCCCTCGCTCCGCCACCCGATAAGGTAGCCGAACCCCGGTCCTCCCCACTCACCGACACCTCTCCGCAGGTCTCAGGGCGGTCCCTGTCGGAAGGATCAGTGGGGCTGCCTCAGCTAGGGCGCTCCGGCCCCGGACGGTGCTCCCCGCGGGCCGGTCCCCCACAGGTGTCAGGCAGGCATCCGGGTCTCCCCAGCCTTGTCCACGGACGGCGTCGCAGCCAGCGCAGAGGCGCGGGCCGCAGGCTCAGCCCTCGATCAGCGCCATTCTGGCAGGGCGGCACACCGGAACCAAGCCGGCCACCGCAGAGAGTCTCTGGCAGACAGTGGTGCAGCACCGGTGGCCTCACGAGGCGATGGCGCCGCAATTACTGCTGGGCTTTGGTGGCGGCCGCCATCTTGCAGCCTCGGAGCCGCGATAGGAGAAGGTCCGGAACCGGGCACCCGGGGCTCAGAATCGCCCGCCAAACGGACCGGAATGGCCCCCTCCGCACAGGAACCCACCACAGGCTGGTAGAATGAGCGGATGACTGCCGCTGACAAGAGGATGCGAGGCGGATGACGGAGGGGTCCGGAGCACTCTTAGAGTGCGACCGCCATCTTGACGCCTCAAGCCACGCCCTTGTATAAATTGTGTATTTAATCAATTTTTTAATGAATATTTTTGGTGTGGGTTCTGGTTTTTGTATGGGTAAAACACATGAAGGAAATTAAATATAATAATTAATAATTGATGTTAATTATTAATATTGATTTAATTATTAGTTAATTATGTCAATTGCCTAATTAAGAAATGTTTAAGTTATATATGAGATGTGGGTTGTTGTGTTTGTAGGTGTAAAGTGTGGGAGGTTAACTAAATATAATTAATTTATTATTAGTTAATTACTATTAATTGTTTAATTGATCAATAACATTTGTTCGTTTTAGGTGTGTCTTGTTTACGTTGTAGAGTTATGGGCTAGAAAGTTATTTAAGTAAAAATAAATGTAAAAATTGTTAGTTATTGTTTAAAAAATGTGTTATTTATTATGTTATGTGTTAATTGTGTTATGCATTTTAATTGTAAAAACCATATATTTGTTGGTTGTTATAATTTTGAAAATATAATGTGGTATTTTAATTATATTATTATTATTTGTTTTTATTTAAAATATGTATTAAACATTGTAATAAATATGCAATTTATTTATTTTAAAACATTATATATATATAAATATATATATGTTAGATTTACACTTTATATTTGTTGTTATTTAATGTAGTTGTTAAAATATTGTATATGTTTGAAGTGAACTGCTCTCTCTCTACAGTTGTACTAAATTTTACCCCTCCGTTATCCAATGCTTTCTCTACTATTGCACAGACTGGAGTGGGGATAGTAAATATTACCCCTTCTGAGTCCAACCCTTTCCCTTCTGTTGCACAGACTGGAGTGGGAATAGCAAATGTTATCCCTCCGCAATCCAACACTTTCCCTACTGTTGCGCAGACTGCAGTGGAAATAGTACATTTTATCCTTCTGCAATCTAGCACTTTTCCTATTGTTGCACAGAGTGGAGTGGGAATAGTACATTTTACTCATCCTGAGTACAATGCTTTCCCTCCTGTTGCACCAACTGGAGATAGAATAGTACATTTTATCCCTCTGCAATCCATCAATTTCTCTGCTGTTGCACAGACTGGAGAGGGAATGGTACATTTTACCCCTGCTGTGTCAACGCTTTCCCTACTGTTGCACATATTGCAGTGGGAATAATACCTTTTATCCCTCCAGAGTCCAACCTATTCCCTACTGTTTCACAGACTGGAGCGGGAATAGTCAATTTTACCCCTCAGCAATCCAACATTTTCCCAACTAGTGCACCAGCTGGAGTGGGAATAGTAAATTGCTACCCCTCCTGAGTCCAACCTTTTCCCTACTGTTGCAGCGACTGGAGTGGGAATAGTAAATTGTACCCCTCTGCAATCCAACACTTTTCCTACTTTTGCAGTGACTGGAGTGGTAATAGTAAGTAAAGTAAGTAAGTAAGTAGGACTCTTTTAGAGCGCAACAAATGCTGAGGCGTCTTGGTGCTATAGGTAGCCAGTGAGCGGGTAGCGGACTATAAGAAGTGGAATCATTTCCTATTGAGGAAAAACCAGGTCTTTAACATTCTCCTGAAACATATTCTGGAGTTCTGGAACCTGATGGAGGAAGGTAGCTCATTCCAGAGCTTTGCTGCTCGGAACGAGAGGCTTCTCCCACCCCATCTGGCCTTGTAGATCCTGAGGACCTGAACTAGTTCTTTGTTTGCCGATCTAAGCTTTCGATTTGGTAAATACCACTGAAAGAGCTTCGGTAAATCCTCCGACCCTCCCCCATACAGTGCCTTGTGCACCATGCTCAAAGCCTTAAACTCAATGCGTTTCTTGATGGGTAGCCAATGCAACTCCCTGACGCTGTTTGAAATGTGTTGGTATTTATGAATGTTCAGAAACACTCCGGCTGCTGTGTTTTGCAGTGATTGCAGTTTTGACAGTTGACGCTTGTCAACTCCCAAGAAGAGTGCATTACAGTAATCGATACTAGAGAGGACTCTTGCGACTATGACCACTTTCCTGAGGTCTAACAGAATAAACAGCATGATTTTACGCTAAATTTTCAAAAGGAAGAAGCAGGAGGATGTGATTTGGTTAATCTGTCCGGCAAAGTTTAGTTGGGCATCAAACAGAACTCCTAGGTTCCTAACCTTTGTCGATTGGTTTGGGCAGAGACCTGCTTCTAATGGCCACCAGGATTGATCCCAAAGTGGAGGCCCTTTACCAAACTCCCTGACCTCCGTTTTGGTTGTGTTCAGCTTGAGATAGCTCTGGTGCATCCACCCCATGATTTGCTTCACGCAATTATGGAATCTCCCAGCCATCATTTCAGCATCTGAGGAAATGGAAATGACAATCTGTGTGTCGTCGGCGTAGGTCACCAGCTAGAACCCGCAGTCCCTCGTTAGCTTAGACAACGGCGTGACATATACATTAAATAATGTAGGGGACAGGGCTGAGCCTTGTGGAACTCCACAGGATGGGAAAACCTCTCTGATGTCAGATTGTCCCAACACACCTTCTGTTCTCTAGCAGTAAGGAATGAGGTGAGAAGGGCCCAAGCCATCTTCTGGACCCCTATTGCCTTCAGCCGTTGCGTCAACACCTGATGGTTCACTGTGTCGAACGCGGCTGATAGGTCTAGGCGTACCAGGACAGCTCTACTTCCTCCATCCACTTGTTTACGTATTTTCTGACTCTGTGGAATGCCTTGGTCTAAAACCATGTTGAGTTGAGTCCAAAAGATCATTGGCATTCAAAAAGCTAATTAGGTCTTGGTTAATTGACTTTTCTAGTATTTTTTCCGCCAGTGGCAAACAGGATATAGGTCGATAATGTTTCACATCAAGTCGGTCAAGGGAGGATTTTTTTAAAATTGGTCTAATACAGGCTTTTTTCCAAGAGAGTGGATAGGCACCTGAACTAATAACATTATTCAGAAGTGGGGTTAGTGTGATACTAATTGTGTCAGAGGCTAAGTGTATTATTGCGGGGGGCAGGGATCAGATTGGGAGCCAGATTTTGTGTCTAATAGCAGCTTGTTGACTTTGTCCACCGTTAGTGTGGAGAAACTGCTCAGCTGGCAGATCATGGAGTCCGAAATGGCTTCTGTCGCCAAAAGTGGAGGGAGTCCAGTCGACTCCGGAACTTCACTAGCAAGTTCATCGTATACCTTTTTAACCTTCTCTTGACAGAAATCAGTCATTTTGTCACAAAGGGCTTGATCAGGTGCAAATTGATTCATTGATTGTAATTTGGGCAAGGCCTTGACGGTCTTGAAAAGTTCTCTTGAGGAGTTTTTGGCAGCTACGGTTTTATTAGTAAAAGTTTTAGTGCTTATAATCGCTGCCTTATACTCCACTAATGCTAGATTATAATTATGTTTGCCTTGATTCCTGTAATCTACCCTCCATGCCCTCTCTGCTCGTCTGCATTTTGTTTTAATAAGTTTGAGGTCTATGTTATACCAGGGAGCTGAGGTTTTGTTCTTCCTGACTTTGGTGTTGCTTACTGGGGCCAACTGATCCACGGCAGATCTAATCCAGCCCTCATAGTAGTCGCTGCCTCATTAATGTCTGCCACTACCTGAGGTGTGCTTTTATCTAACCCCTCCTGGGTCCAACGCTTTCCCTACTGTTGCACCGACTGGAGTGTGATTAGTAAATTTTACCCTCCACAATCCAACACTTACCCTACTGTTCTACCGATTGGATTGGGAATAGTACATTTTACCCCTCCTGAGTCCAACGCTTTCCCTACTGTTGCATTGACTGGAGTAGGAATAGTAAATAAGTATGGGTGAGTGAGTGTGTGATTGGCTGTCGGTGAGTGTCAGTAGTATATGGGTGAGTAACTGGGTATGTGAATGGCAGTATAGGTGAGTGATGGGGTATGTGAGTGACTGTATGCGTGAGTGGGAAAATGTGGGAATGGCTGTATGGGTGAGCGTGTGCTTGTGTCAGTGACTGTATAGGTGAGTGAGTACCTGTTAGTATCTGTAAGAGTAAGTGAGTGAGTATGTGTGTAACTGTATGGGTGAGTAGGTGTCTGTGTGATTGACTGTATGGGTCATTAACTGTGTGAGTAGCTCTATGGGTGACTGATTCTGTGTGAGTAACTGTATGGGTGTATGAGTGGATATGTCAGTAGCTGTATGGGTGAGTGTGTGGATGTGTGTGTTGATCTATGAATCAGTGAGTGGCTATGTAAGTACTAGTATGGGTGCGTGAATGGGTTTGAGATTGGTAAAGTGGAAGTTGGAGTGGGTGTATGAAAGTTTATTTGGGGTGTGAGTGGGTACGTCAGAGAATCTGTGGATGATGTCATTAGTGATGTCATTTGAGATGTCATCAGTGATGTCATCAGTGATGTCAATGACCATGTCATGAGTGATGTAATATGTGAGGTCATAAGCAGTGCACTGCTGGGGTGCGAGTTATAGTTAGCTCACTAACTATAACGGCTGAATTTCTCTGGTTTTGCACAAGTGAAATTTGAGGCTACCTATAACATCTCTGTACCCTTTGTTTTTTTCCAGTGAATTTCTAATGTTTTTTTTATTCCATTTCCAAACTATAGCACCTCTGTAACCTTTTATTTTTTTACTGCATTTTTAAAGTTTTCTGACTGCTAATATCTAACTTTAACGTCCCTGTAAACTTTGTATTTTTCAGTGAATATCTATGGTTTTTAAACTAGTAGTCACGTTTGCAGAATGGTGGAGAAAGGGGGTGGGGCCTCTGACCAGCTCTCAGGAATCCTGCTGTGTAGGACTTATAAGAGGTACCAGGAGGGCTTCTTGGCCCCCAAGGACCCTCAGAAGTAAGGTGGACTTCATCTCCCAACCAGTAGGGCACCACAAGCAGTGTTTGCAGAGTGGTGGAGAAAGGGGGGCGAGGCCTCCTCTTAGCAATCCCGCTGTGTGGGACTTATTGGAGATAACAGGAGAGGTATTTGGCCCCCAAGGATGATTTTGGGGCCAACTACCCCTCCTGTTGCCTCTAGTAAGTCCCACACAGCAGGATTGTTGAGACCTGGTAGGAGGCCACGCCCCCTTTATCCTCCACTCTGCAAATGCACCTCCTGGCACACTACTAGTAGGGTGATAAAGTCTCCTTTGCTTTTGAGGGTCCTTGAGGGCAAAAGGCCCCACACAGTAGGTTTGCTGAGAGGTTTTTGGTGGCCACACCCCCTTTCTCCATCACTCTGCAAAAGCACCTCTTGACGCACTACTAGTTTGTGGATGAAATCCCCTTGGCTCTTTAGGGTCCTAGGGGGCCAACTAGCTCTCCTGTTACATCCAGTAAGACCCACACAGATGTATTGCTGAGTGGTCGTCAGAGGCCACACCCCCTTCCTCAGGAACTCTACAAATGCGCCTCCTGGCACACTGCTGCTTGGGGGAAGAAGTCCATTTTAGTCCAGAGGTCCTCATGGCACAAGGGGACCTCATCCCCCCACCAGCACTGCACTGAGAGAGGGGGTGGACGCCGACCACCTCCCAGCAATACCACTGTGACAGGGTTACTGGAGGAAACAAGAGGTCTTGTTGGCCCCTGAGAACCCTAAGCAGACAAGGGGACTTCATACCCCAAGCAACAGCGCGCTAGGATGCACGTTTGTAGAGTGATGGAGAAAGGGGGCGGGGCCTCCGGCGAGTGGCCGGCTTTTAAAAAATATTTATACTTTTTAGGAAAGAGCTGCGTGGCTCACTTCCCTGGACTTTTTGGGCTCCAGGGTCCCCATCCCCCGGGGCCTGCCCCATTTTTATTTTAAAAAAAGAGAGTGGGGCTTCACAGCTCCCCTTCCGGGCCATTTTCAGCCCAGGGGACCCCATCCCCTGTGGCCTGTATCATATTTTTTATTTATTTATTTATTTTAAAAAGGGATGGGGGTGCGAGGTCTCCCTCCTGGGCCAAATTTGGCCCTGGGGACCCCATCCCCCAGGACCCAGCATGTAGTGTGGATGTCCTGGTCCCACCCAGGGCACCCACATTTAAAACATTGGGGACCATGGGGGAGCCTGAAGGCCCAAGCAGTCCCTGCTGGCTCCCTGCCTCCTGCGAGATCCGGCATTGCTTTAAGATCCAGGGAGCTGCTGACATGCAGCTCCCTGGATCTCAAAGCAATGTCTGTTTCCCTGCCTGCCTCACAGCGAGCAGGGAAACAGACACTTGCTCTGCTTTCAGCAAACAAGAGCATTTTGTGGTCTTTCTTGCTGAAAAGCAGAGCATTTGTTTGTTATGGCTTGGCGGGAGTGGTGCTCCCACCAAGTCATACCACCTGCAATATCCCAGTGTGCCCTGGAGCCGGCCCTGGGGGTGGTGGTCCGCAGGGCCATGTAGGGCCCCACGAGGGGGGCACACTGCCCCCCTCCTTTGTGAATTAAGCCCCATGTAGGTGGTGGTCCCTGGGGCCAGGGGTCCATAATGGACCCCCTTAATAATTTTATTTGTGTCCCAGGGAGGTGGCATCCCTGTGGCTGCAGGGGAGGCTATAGAGCCTCCCCCACTTTTTTTTTTTTTTTAATAACCTATGTGCCCTGGGGAGGTGGTGGTCCCGGGGGCAGCAGGGGAGGCCTTAGGGCCTCTCTCACATTTTGTTTTCATAAACAGTGTGCCCTGGGGAGGTGGTGAGGCACGGCTGCATGGGGGATGGAACCCCCCAAGCATTAATATTTAACTTAGCTACACAGGGAGAGGGCAGTCCCCGGGGCTATGGGTGGGGCATGTGGTCACCCTGCATTTCACTTGTATCTAGCCCCAGGGAGGTGGCGGTCCCCAGGGCTGTGGGGGACCCTCGTGGGCCCCTGCATCATTATTTACGCATGCCCCTGGGACCAGCCCACCCGGGGGCCTATATTAAATAAAGCGTGGGAGCCCTCACTTTATTTTTTAACATTTTCAGTGGGAGTCGTGGATTCCGCGTGACTCCTACTGAATTCCCGTGAGTGCTCTCCTTATTTGAGTGACCGAAATCATTGCCACTGTGAAAGCATATATATATTATCTACTGGCGGTCGCCAGTAGATAGTTATAGTTAGGACCTATTTTCCATAGGAAATCCGCAACATTCTATTTGAAATAACTTTGGCGCCGGTTGCCGAATCTTCGCGAAATTTTCAAACTTGTTGGGGCACTCCGGTCCGCTCCTATCCTGAAAGTCTCGGGGTGATTTGTCAAGCGGGGCTGAGAAAAAGGGGGTCCCAAACGCGTTTTCCCATGCAATTTTCCATAGGAACCTTTAGTCGCAGCTACAGCCCGAACTGCTGAACGGAATTACACCAAATTTGGCAAATAGGTAGCCCTTGGTTCAGTGTCGTGCCTTTTGCTTAAATGGTGTAAATCCGTTCAGTAGTTCCTGAGAAAATCAAAAGTAAAGTCACATATATATCTATGGCCGAGTAGGGTCCGCGTACCCTCCCGATCCACGAGCTGCATGCTAATTGGCTGTCAAGTGGCTGTCAACACTCCAAATCAGGAAGTGTTGGCAGCCATTTATGCCTCAGTAGAACCAAGGCACAGAAACAAGTGCGCAAAACGCACAAAGGGGGCAGGGTAGAAACACCCTGACCCTCTAGGTCTGCTCAGGGGTCCCACAAGGACCCCTGGGCAGAAAAGCTTTTTTTTTTTTTAAATCAGCGGGATGCGCTTAGGGTGCGTGGATCCTGCCGAGAAAAAAGAAACAAGTGCACAAGCGCACAAAGGGGGCAGAGTAGAAACACCCTGACCCCTAGGTCTGCTCAGGGGTCCCACAAGGACCCCCTGGGCAGAAAAAGCATTAAAAAAACAAAATCGGCGGGATGCGCTTAGGGTGCGCGGATCCACGCCAGAAAAAAAAGCAAGCGCGGTCTCCGCGCTTTGTTGTTAATTGGCCCCAGGTGGGCCAAGACCCGAGGGCATGCGGGGGTTTATAAAATTAATGTATGTGGGGGCCTCTAAGGCCCCCCCAAGCCCTGGGGACCACCACCCCCCGGGGCTATAAAAAAAATGGTGCGGGAGGGCTCTCGGCCCTCCCGCAGCCCCGGGGACCACCACCCCCCCCCGGGCTTCTTTTTAAAAATTGAAATTACCTGTGTGGGGGAGCTCAAGCCCCCCCACACGCCCCGGGGACTGCCACCTCCCCGGGGCACTAAATCGTTAAATATGGGGGTCCGTTACGGACCCCCAGAGCCCCACCACCACCTCCCCGGGGCTTTCAAGATGTTTGGAGGGGGGCCGCCCGCCTCCTGGAGCCAGTGATGGCCCTGGGGACCGCCACCCCCCAGGGCCAGCTCCTGCAGTGTCCCGGGGTGCCTACCCCCCCGGGACACTGTAGTTTGCTATGACAGGACGGGAGCCTCGCGGCTCCCATCCTGTCATAGCAAACTGCTTTGGTTTTGGGAACAGAGAGCAGGAAACCTGCTCTCTCTTCCAAAACACAGCAAACAGCTTTCCACACGGGGAGCTGCATGTCAGCAGCTCCCCATGTGGAAAAGCAATGCTGGATCCCGAGGGATGCGGGGAGCCGGTGGGACCGTGCGGGGATTGGGGACCCCCCATGTCCCCAATGAGTGGCCAGGCCCCGGGGATGGGGTCCCCGGGGCTATTAGTGGCCTGGGAGGGGGGCCACGCAGCCCCCCTCCCCAAAAAAAAAAATGTAAAAAAACGTAAAGGCCGGCCCGAGGGATGGGGTCCCGGGGCCTTAAATGGCCTGAGGAGGGGGCCACGCAGCCCCCTCCAAAGATTTAAAAAATAAAAAGAGGGCATGCCCGGGGGATGGGGTCCCCGGGGCCAATAGAGCCCAGGAAGGGGGCCACGTGCCCCCTTCCCGTTTTTTAAAACAAAAAAAGAAAATCCTCAGGCCCCGGGGATGGGGTCCCCGGGGCCAAAGTGGCCGAGGAAGGGGGCCACGCAGCCCCCTCCCATACAAAAAAAAAAAAAAAAAGACCGGCATTGTGCCGGAGGCCCGCCCCTCCCTTCAGCAGTGTGCAAATGCGCCCCTTGGCACGTTGTAAAAGGGAAATAATTCCCCTTGAATACTGGGGTCCCTGGGGGCCAACTAGCCACCAGGAACCTCCAGTATGCGCCAGGGGCTGCGTTGCAGAGACGGTGTAGAGAGGCCACGCCCCTTTTACACCTCTCTGCAACGCAGCTCTGTGGCGCTTTGGAGGTACATGGTGGGCTAGTTGGACTCCAGGGACCCTCAGGATTCAAGGGGACTTAATCCCCCAACTTAAAACGCGCCACGGGCGCGCTTTGCACAGTGGTGAAGGAGGAGGGCGGGGCTTCAGGTGACATGTGTGCAAACAGACCCCATGGCACATTTTAAGATGGGGAATTAAATCCTCTTCAATCATGAGGGTCCCTGGGACCAACTAGCCCACCAGGTATGTCCAGAAACGCCACAGAGCTGCGTTGCAGACAGGTGTAAAGGGGCGTGGCCTCTGAACACCTCTCTGCAATGCAGCTCCTGGCACATACTGGAGGTACAGGGTGGGCTAGTTGGACCCCAGGGACACTCATGATTCAAGGGGACTTAATCCCACAACTTAAAGCGCGCCACGGGGTGCATTTGCACAGTGGTGAAGGGAGGGGGCGGGGCACGTTATAGTTAGAAATTAGCATTTAAAAAAACTTTGAAATTCACTTAAAAAACCATAGGTTTCAGGCACGTTATAGTTAGAAATTAGCATTTAAAAAACCTTTGAAATTCACTGAAAAAACCATAGGTTTCAGATACGTTATAGTTAGAAATTAGCATTAAAAAAACCTTTGAAATTCACTGAAAAAACCATAGGTTTTAGGGACAGTTATAGTTAGTTGGACATTGCACTCGTACAAAACCCATGAAATTCCCCCGTTATAGTTAGTTCAGGTAACTATAACTCGCGCCCCCGCAATGCACTGCTGATGACGTCACATATTACATCACACATGACATGGTCAGTGACATCACTGATGACATCACTGAAGAATGTGCTAGTATTTGTATGAGTAAGTGAGTTGGTGTGTGTATAACTGTATAGGTGAGTAAATGGGTGTGTGCTTAATTTTTTGCATGACTGACTAGGTGTGTGAGTACCTCTATGGATGAGTGGTGGTGTGTGAGTGTTTATATAGATGTATGAGTGCATATAATAGTCCTGTACTGAGTGACTATAAGTATGAGTGACTGTACGGGTGAGTGAGTAGATGTGTGTGTGTAGACCTAAGAATCAGTGAGTGTGTATATAGTAATTGGTGTTGGAGTGTCTATGGTTTTGACAATGGCAGTCTGTAATTTACAGTGGGTGTATCAAAAGTTATATTAGGGTGTGAGAAGATGCATCAAATTATCACATGGATGATGTCATCAGTGATGTCATCAGTGATGTCATTTGAGATGTCATCAGTGATGTCATCAGTGATGTCACTGACCATGTCATGAGTGATGTAATATGTGACGTCATCAGCAGTGCATTGCGGGGCGCGAGTTATAGTTACCTGAACTAACTATAACGGGGGAATTTCACGGGTTTTGTACGAGTGCAATGTCCAACTAACTATAACTATCCCTAAAACCTATGTTTTTTTCTGTGAATATATATATATATATATATATATATATATATATATATACATATAAGTATATATTGTTTTTCTTTCTCGCCTTGATGCTGCCGCTCTTAAGCATGGTGGGTGCTGTGACTCGGGAGGGCGATCTCGCGTTCAGCTCATTTCTCTCCCCAAAGGAACATTGCACACTCCAGGGTGTTTAATAATAACTTGGTTTTATTAAGCCCATGACAGACAAACCAACAGACATGTTTGGGCCTCCTGGCCTTTGTCAATGTCATTGTTCATTCACCATTTTTTTTTCATTATATAGAACAGGACCACTATTGGATGACAGAAGTGCTTTGAAAACAGACGATGGGCTTTAAAAACATCTCTGAACAATGTGCAAAACACTGGGGCAGCCATGTTAGACTGCATTAACAGATTAGCTATATCACGTCTTAGATTATCTTGTATCTATTGTTCTGATAACTGGGTCTTGTATTTGTATCAACTAGTCAAAAAAGATTGATCCAATACGTACAGATATTCATTTCTATAAATATTTCATAAATATCACATTTAAAACATTGTATTGTAAAAACCAAATTACACATGCCCGCTGAAATCCATTACTTTTTCTAACACATGTTACTCTAGCTTATAATTGCACTTGCCCAGTTAAAACAGTTGCTTGGATTATATCCCACAATAATGATCAATATATTCCTACATTTCCCACGCTAATCACAAATCCAACCAGTCAAAACCATGATGGCCAGCCCACAGACAAATTGCTGACATGCAATAATTGTTCTTCAGAGGCTATGCCAGTATAAAAGATCTTAAGGACCTTGAGCATTTTTAGGCCCTAAATGGGCTTCAGATTCCTTAAAAGCTACCATCAAAAGTGCCTGTGTCTTAAAATAAAGTGACTAGGTGCTTTTAGCAACATTTGCATTGATTGCATCCTGAATGTGGTTAAAAATCGACAAAAGGCTGCCATCAAAAAGTGCTGTGCATATTGATAAAGTGACTGTGTGCTTTGTGAAAACTGGTATATTTAAAATTCCTACTCCTAAAAGACTCAAGAAAGTAAGCAAAGATTGATCATGCATGTAAAAACAAACCCCTCAGCCTATGTGTGTCCACAGCTCTTCATCACTATTCAGACCCCATGGGGATCTAATTCTCATTTCAATAAAATATCTGGACTTGCGTTGTCTGAGAGCCCTGACTCTGTCTCCTCCCCTATCTTTTGCTAGTACCTGGTCTGCACAGAAATAGTGCAAGAGGCTGATGTCACTCTTGTGTTCCGCAGCTAAATGTCTTGCCACCTGGTGTGTCTCATCCTTGTTGGGTATTGCCCGGGTGTGTTCTAATACCCTCTTCTTTGCTGGGTGCACCGTGCTACCTACATATCTTTTCTCACATGGGCATTTTAGATGGTAGACCACAAAGCTCGAGTTGTAATTTAAGAGCTTAGTTATCTTTCACTTTTTGGGCACCCAGGACTTCATACTCCTTAATCTTCTTATTGCTCCTACATACTGTGCAACTAATGCAAGGAAAGAAACCAACCACCTTTGATTTTGATTTTTCTACAGTTATCTCAGTGTAGTGGGTGGGTACTAATAGGTCTTTCAATGAGGTGCTTTTTCTATAGGTAATACTCAGTGTGACAGTCAAGGTGGAACCAATAGCAGGATCTGTCTGTAAGATACCCTAATGTTTTTTCAATACTTTCATAATCTCATTTGATCCTGCTGAAAAATTCTAAATTAATCTAGTTACTGAATCACCTTCTTTCTCTTTAGATTTGGGGATCAGTAATTTATGTCTGTCCACTGCCTGAACCGTTCTGGCTGCTTCCCTTAGAACACTCATGGAGCACCCTCTCTTTACAAATGTATTAATAGCCTCTTCACCTGCCACTTCATAGCTCTGCAGCATTGAGCAGTTGTGTCTAAGGCGCAACAGTTCTCAGTATGGAATGTTGTTCATCAGGCCAAGTTGGTGTTGACTTGTTGCATGTAATGTGGAATTACCAGATGTGGGTTTTCAAAATAACCTCTTGTGGAGTTGATTGTCTTCCACATACAACAAAAAATCTAGGAAGGCTATTTATGTGCTATTGATGCAGCTCATGACTTGCAGGTTAAGATTGTTGTCATTCAAAACTGCTATTCATTTTTCAACCTCTTCCTGAGATCCCCTCCATATGATGAATAAATCATCAATATATCGTTCCCAAAGGACCACCTTTTCCACTCATTGGGCTTTGCCCAGGCCACGTGCCTCTCCCACCAGCCGACAAATAAATTTGCCTAGCTGGGGGCGAAACGTTAGAGATTTCCCTTTCAAAATAGACTCCACTGCTAATAGCCCCTACTGATGTGAAATATTTGTGTACAGACTTTTAATGTCCAAGATGACAAGCAGGAAGTTTTCTTTCACACAATGTTTTTAATTGTTCTTGTAAAATCAGTCGTATAGGGATTTTAAACACTACTACAGCCCGAACTGCTGGACACAATTACTCCAAATTTGGCAGAAAGTTAGCTCTTGATCTAGAAACTGTGCTTTTTTGTTATTTGGTGTAAATCTGTTTAGTAGTCTTAGAGTTATTAAAAGAAAACTAAATTTGTATCTCTAGGGACGTGAAGGCTCCGCGAACCCTCCTGATCTCATGTTGAGATCTGATTAGCTGCCAACACTTCAAGCAGGGAGTTTTAGCAGCCATCTTGGGACTCAGCTTCAGCCGAGTCCCAGAAAAAGGTTAAAAACAAAGAAAAGGGGGCAGAGTAGGAATACCCTGACCCCCTGGATCTTGTCATGGGGTCCCACAAGTAACTAGGCAAGTCAAAAAAGAACTTTAAAAAAAATCCATGAAAAATTGTGGTAAACCCGTGAATCCGGCAATTTTGTTTTAAAAAAGTGCTTGTTTTGAAAAGGGCCAATGGGTGTGCCAGGTCCTGAGGGCATTTTAGAAAAAAATGAGGGGCATACACGGGGCCCAGCTCCTGAGGCCTCAGGGACCACAACCTCCATTGGGGCTCATTTATAAAAAAGGAGGGGCGCACAGGCCCCCTCCTTAGGCTTCATATAAGCCCTGGGGACCACCACCTCCCTGGGGCTAGAGGAACAGTAATGGGGGGCCACACAGACCCTCCTGAGCCCTGGTGACCACCACCACTGTGGGGCTAAATAATACCTAATGAGGGGCCCCATGGACCTCCCTGGGCCTTGAGGATCACCACCTCCCAGGGCCAAATATTTTTTAAATAATGAGAGAGGGGCCATGCAGCCGCCCTCCTGGGCCACACATGGCACTGGGGACCACCACCTTCCCGGGGCTGGGCCTGAAAAGTAAACAAGGGTGGGCAATGTGGCCCCCTCCTGGAGCCATATATGGCCCTGTGGATCACCACATTCCAGGGCCTGCTCCTGCATTGTCCCAGGGTGCCCACCCCCAGGACATGATTGGTTGCTTTTGCTTGGCGGGAGCTGACAGCTTCCACTAAGCAAAAGCAAACACTCCGGTTCCAGCTGGCAGGAGATGTCAAAGTACTCCCGCCCACTGGAAGCAGAGGTGTCATCAATTTCCCTGCCTGCAGGCAAGGGCACAGGGAAAGAGATAAAACTATTGCTCTTGCACACAAGGAGCTGCATTTCAAGCAGCTCACTATGTGCAAGAGCAATGCCGACTTCCACAGGAGGCAGGAAGCTGGCTGGGACTGCGGGGCCTTGAGGCTCCCCCCAAGGCTCCCATCCTGCACACTAGGGGCCCTGGTTGATCTCCAGGGCACCGAGGAGACATGGCCGGGCACAGGGGGATGGGGTTTCTGAAGCCGAAATTGGCCTGGGGAGGGGGCTGCACGGCCCACTCCTCCATTTGTTTGTGGCCGGGCCCTGAGGATGGGGTTCCCAGGGCCAAAATCAACCCACGGAGGGGGGCCGCTTGACCCCCCACCCCATCCAATGGTGGCAGGCTCTAGCAGATGGGGTCCCTGGGGCCAAAATTGGCCCCCCTCCCTTGTGCAGAGGAGTGCAGAAAAACGAGCAGAAAAGGCAAAAGGAAAGGCAGAAAAAAGAGCAGAAGGGGCAAAACATAATGTAGAAAAATTAGCAGAAAAAGGCAAGACAGAGGGCAGAAAAATGAGAAGGAAAGGCAAAACAGAGTAGAAGAAGGCAAAACAGAGGGAGAAAAACAAGCAGGAAAGGCAAAACAGAGGGCAAAAAAACAGTCAGAAAAGGCAAAAATAGTGCAGAGGAGAGCACCCAGACACTCACACACCCACTCAGAGAATCACACACCCACTGACAGACCCACTGAGATACTCCAACACCCACTCACAGACCCACTCAGAGGCTCATGCCCCACTCACAGACCCATTCTGACACTTATGCACCCACTCACAGACCCACTCAGATACTCACACACCCACTCACAGACCCACTCAGAGACTCCTGTACCCTCTTGCAGACCCACTTAGAGACTCATGCGTCCACTCACAGACCCACTGTGAGAGTCATGCACCCACTCACAGACGTACTCAGACATTCACACACTTACTCACAGACCCACTCAGAGACTCATGCACCCACTCACATACCCACTGAGTAACTCATAAACCCACTCACAAACATGATCTGAAATTAATGCACCCACTCACAGATCCACTCAGATACTCACTTAGACACTCACACGCCCACTCACAGACCCATGTAGAGACTCATGTACCCAATAACAGACCCACTCAGACTCATGCACATACTCACAGATCTACTCAGAGACTCTGCACTCACTCACAGACCCACTCAGAGACTCACGCACCCACTCACAGACTTGCTTAGATACTCATACACCCACTCACAGACCCACTCAGATTTTCATGCACCCACTCATAGATCCACGCATACTCACAAACCCACTCACTGGCTTACTCAGAGACTCACACACCCACTTACAGACCCACTCAGACACTCATGTACTCACTTACAGACTGACTCACAAACTTATGGAGGCACTCGAAAACTTACTCAGACACTCTGACACCCTCTCACAGACACACTCAGACACTCATGCACCCACTCAGACACTCACGTGCCCACTCAGACACCCACACAGACCCTCACACACCTACTCACAGACCCACACAGACACTCACACACCCACTAACACACCCAGTAAGACTCTTATGCAGCCACTTCCAGATCCCCTCAGACACTCACACATCCGCTGACAGACCCACTCAGACACTCTCAAACCCACTCACAGACCTACTGAGACACTCATGCACTCACTCACACACTCACTGTCAAAAGTTACTGAATATAGTTAGTGTTGGAAATGGCCCTTTTTGCAGGGTCACCCCTAAACTTTTTGCCTTCCTCCTGTATTTTTTCTGACCTGCTTTTGTTGGTTTTATGACTCTGGGCACTTTATCACTGCTGATCAGTGCTAAAGTGCATATGCTCTCCCTTTGTAAATATGACTATGTGAATTGGTACATCCATGATTGGCTTATTTGGTTTATCTGTTAGTCCATAGTAGAGTGGCCTGTGTGTGCCCAGGGCTGGTAAACCAAATGCTGCTGGTGGGCATGCAGCGCTGGTTTGCGCCACCCACAGAAGCAGCTTGTAAAGTGTGTCTCAGACCTGCCACTGCAGAGTCTGTGTGCAGTCCAGAACTGCCATCTTGGCTGTGAAGTGCACCCACTTCCCAGCCCCTGAACCTTCCCTTGGCATCATGTAAGTCACCCCTATGGTAGGGTGCATTGTATGTGTAAGGTAGGACATGCCTTGGTGTGTGTAGCATGTCCTGGTAGTAAATTACACCCAATTTGAGGGGTTCACTCTGCCAGAATCTTTCCTCGTTAACTGCTGCTTATTTCGCTGATTATTTCGCTATTTGCACAGCTTGTACTGCCTTTTTAACCGCATTTTTATCGTTGTACTTTTTAATGTATTTATTGACTGATTGAATTTGATGCTGTTCGGGAAGGGGCTGGGGTCTGTACTTCCGGGTTTCCTCATACTGCCACATTGAGCTGCCATCTTGGGATAGGGCGCGCTCTAGTCTCCCAGACCTCGGATCCGGATAAAAACACGCGTTGCGCAGATGCAGGCGCCTTGAGGGGTTCACTCTGCCAGAATCTTTCCTCGTTAACTGCTGCTTATTTCGCAGCTTATTTTGCTATTTGCACAGCTTGTACTGCCTTTTTAACCGCATTTTTATCGTTGTACTTTTTAATGTATTGATTGACTGATTGAATTTGATGCTGTTCGGGAAGGGGGTGTGGTCTGTACTTCCGGGTTTCCTCATACTGCCACATTGAGCTGCCATCTTGGGATAGGGCGCGCTCTAGTCTCCCAGACCTCGGATCCGGATAAAAATGCACGCTGCACGGACGCGCAGCGGGCACGCCGCTGGCACGCCAAAGGCAAGCCCGTCTGCGCCCGTCAGCGTCTCGGTGGCGGCCAAGGCCAGTCATGCTGCCCGGTTGGGTTCTGATACATCGCATAAGCTTTTCTATACCAGGGACGCTTTACTGACACTTCGCCCACTGCCCTGCCCCCATCAAGAGTTTGGTGAGTTTCTCCCACTAAATGTGTTGCATTGTGGCATCTGCAGCTTCCGGTGTAATTTAGGATGTTTCAATGTAAGCGCTCTTAATACCCTCCCAGGAAAGCACACGAGGGCATTATCAATATTGGCTGCCCTGATTAATGTCCGCTCCCTTAGGAAACACCATGTGGATGTGTTCGATCTTTGTGCGACAGACCAGTGGATTTTTGTTTATGACAGAAACCTGGCTAGACGCCTACAGCAGACCCTGTTGTTTCTTTGGCCACCCCTCCGGGCTATAAAATCGCCAGAGCAGATAGACCAGAAGGAAGAGGGGGTGGGATAGCGATTCTCTATAAAGATAAATGGGACTTTCGCAGTGGGGATGCTGTTCCCTGGGGACACTGCGAATCTCTTGATTTTAGCATACGGTTCTCTGCCCATGTGTCCTTTGGGGTACGCTAATTTACAGGCCCCCGGGACCTACAGGACCCTTTCTTCAATCTTTTAGTGAGGAGATCGGCTCCGCTGGCTCTCCGCTATTCTAAGTATATGGTGCTAGGTGATCTTAATATCCATCTTGACCAGGCAGAGGCTAGGGACTCTACTGACCTCCTGGATTCCCTTAAATTGGCTCAATTATCCCAGTGGGTATGTGGCCCCACCCATCAAGCAGGTCACACCTTGGACATCATCTGCTCCAACTTTGCGATGGAGGTGGAAGCCCCTTATCCGGTCCATTCGTCCGATCACCATCTAATTTACTTTTCTTGGGTTATCGACCATATAGACTCCCAGGCCAGTTGCCATAGTAGACCAGCCTTTTCTAAAATTGACTCCACTGCCTTCTCCCACACCCTGATCACTTCTAGGCCGACCCTTTTGACCAACTCCGAGAATAATTCATCTTGAAGCTAACCTTGCTGGCTTCACCAACTGGCTGTCGATGGCAGTCACTCGACTAGGCGCCATCACGCCCTTCTAGGTTTGCAAGGAGTCTCCTTCTAAACCCTGGTTCACGCCGCTTTGAAAGACCTCAAACATGAGTGCAAAGTGTTGGAATGAAGGTGGCGTCGCAACAATTTCCAGTATTGATGATAAACATCAGCTTAGGCAAAAACAAAAAATGTACTATGAAGCGATAATGCAGGCAAAAAACTTTTATTATGCCGCCCGCATTGATGCGGCAGACAAAAATGCTAAGGAAATCTTTGCCATTGTCCAGAGCTTCATGTCTCCTACCGCCCAAGTTAATACCTACCCTGCCACTGATGCTTGGTGTAATCAACTAGCTTGCTTTTTTCACGATAAGATTCGTGATATACAAGCGTCATTTCCAACTAGCGCTGATCTAGTAAAGGAAGTTCCATCAGGGTCATCTATGCATTCCTTGCAGGCTTTCAACCGGGTGGGTCTTGGTGACTCTCTTAAAATTCTTAAAGGTCTGAAATCAGGTTCACCTACTGACCCCTGTTCCGCTAGGCTATTGGCCTCGGTCGCGGACTCAATTAACACGGAAGTTAATGGGATTATCAACGGGTCGCTTCAGTCGGCCTATGTGCCGGCTGCCTGGAAACAGGCCAAGATTTTCCCACTCTTAAAAAAGCCCTCCTTAGACCCACTTGTTCCAGGGAACTATCGTCCTATCTCCCTCTTGCCTGCCTTAGCCAAAGTCTGCGAAAAGGTTGTTACAAAGCAACTCAATGATTTTGTAGAAAGTGCTGAACTCCTACAGTCAGGGTTTAGAGCCGCCCATAGTACGGAGTCCACTTTGATTGAAATTTCTGAGGCAATTCGGGAGTGTTTGGATGCCGGAGGTAAGGCAGCCCTGATCCTCTTGGACCTGTCGGCAGCGTTCGACACGGTCCCTCACTCAGGACTTCTTAAACGTCTTGCTGAGATCGGGGTCTCTGGCTCAGCCTGGTCCTGGGTGAGTTCTTTTTGGAGGGTCGTACCCAGCAGGTCTGGCTGCCTCCGTCTGCATCTAAGCCTTTAACAGTTACTACAGGGGTCCCTCAAGGATCATCCCTTAGCCCCCTGCTATTCAATGTGTACGTGACTCCTTTGATATATTTAGCAGAAAAATTGGGGGCTAAAATTATAGCTTACAGCGGATGATACGCAGCTGCTGTTCACTTGGGAGAGGAATGCCAGCTCGGTGTCGGCGGCTAAGTTTTGTTTGTCTTCCATTTTTAAATGGCTTGCTTCCGCCCAGCTTAAGTGCAATGAGGAGAAGTCAGAGAATCTCCTTTTGGAAAATTTCCCCGCTGTTTAGGGAGTCTCTTGGCCCTCTGACTCTTCCTTGCCTGTCTCGACTGGGAAGCCAGCGAAGAACCTAGGGGTTTGGTTCGAGGAGAATCTCTCCTTTAACACACAAATTAAGAAACTTGCTGGCACGTGCTTTGCCCTCCTAAAAACCCTTAGAAAATTTCTCCCGCTGCTCCCTAGGGACGCAAAAGAGACTGTAGTCCGGGCCCTTATTTTATCACGGCTGGACTACGCCAATGGTCTATATGCAGGCATATCGGGCCTCTTACTGAATAGGCTTCAGGTGGTCCAGAATGCCGCAGCTAGACTTTTGCTGGACCTGCCGATTAGAAGCAGCGTGGAGGAACCACTTGCGTGGGCTACACTGGCTGCCAGTGACGGCAAGGATAAAGTTTAAAATACTAACAATTACTCACCGGGCTCTTCACGATCAGGGACCGTCTTATCTAAAATAATGGTTTTCCTTCTATGAGCCTAAGAGACAGCTGCTCTCCTCTTCTCAACTTCTGGCTTCTGTTCCTCACTTTAAATGCCAGAGGCTGGGCGGCAGCTCGCTTGCAAGGAAAGCAGCATTTGCTTGGAATACTCTTCCTTTTGGTCTACTGGAATATCAAGGACCATCTGGCTTTCAGGAAATTATTAAAACCTATCTTTTTGCCTGAACATTAGGGTAATACCCTCTCTGAGGCTCTGCGCCGGGACACTTTCGAGTATCTGTGCGCGCTATAAAATAAAATAACATAACATAACATAACAATTTCGTTTTTCACTACTGTAAGGCTACCTGTTCCCCATAGGCTAGAATGGGCAGTTTGACTATTACAGTCTATAGTCCTAACTGACCCCAGGAACATGGTAGAAAAACGAATTTAGTATGCCTGAGCTCAGAATATTAAAATACATCTTTTAGTGAAGTTTATTTTTATATTCTGTGTTTGAAAATACCACTTTTAGAAAGTAGGTATTTTCTTGCCTAAGCCTTCCAGTGTGCTCTGCTGTTATGTGTATTGGCTGTCTGGTTTTAGAGGGATAGGGCAGGCTGAGTCAGACCTGGGTTGAATAGAGAGATCTGCATTTGGAGTATGGGGAGGGGTGGCTCCTTGACCTGAATAGGGCTGTGCCTGGCAAGGTGAATGCTGGCTCCACCTCCTACTGTGTGTCTGATAGCAGACCCCTCTTTCTGAAAGGAAGGATGCAGCCTGGTAAACAAAGTGCTCCAGGACTGAGCAGAACTGGTTCTGGCTGGGTTCAGTGACTTGTAGCTTCTGAGAACAAAGACTTTTGGGGTATAAATATCTGTGCTGAAACCCCTACAAGGTGTATTGCTCCTGGACATCAAGACGAACCTCTGTCCGTGTAACTGAAGGAATCTGCAGGAGGTGACTATCCTTGTGCTTGTGTGCTGTTTCTTGGATTGGCCTGCAGTGGTTACCATTGGACTTGGAAGAAGAGGGAAAAGGACTTTGAGAGACCTTTTATCAATCTTGCTAAAGCAATCACCCAAGGGCTAGGAGAGAGCTAGCCTCCTGTTGAAGTCTCAGGCACATCAGACTTCACCACCAGCCTCCTGATTCCTCCCAGCGAGATTTCTATCTGCAGGTGAGGCTCCTGTGAGTTCCAGGGCCTCTAGTTCTACTACAGAGAAGAGAGTGCTGAAATTGTCGCTAACGCACGTTTGCAGCCGCCGCAGCCGAGAGCGCCCGAAAAATCATTGCGCTGCTGCCGCTGAGTGCTCGCAACCAAAGATCGAGTCATCGCACCGAGATCATCGCTTCACGACATCGCAGCGCGGACGCCGAGCGTCCGCCATTTTCATCGCATCGCATCAGGATCGTCGCTCCCTTGCGGAGCGCCATTTCTTCGCATCGCAACCCGATCGCACACGCAACAAGATCGTCGCCTCGCCTCCTTCCTTGCGGCAGGGAGTCATCGCATCAACGGTCTAGCGTGCAGAAGTTTGTCGCATCGTCTCCACACGCATCAGCAGATCGGCGCATCATCCTCCCTCGCGGCAAGGATTTTACGCATCGCCGGCCTCGCGTGCAGAAATTCATTGCTACAGCTTCTTTGCGACAATTTGTTGATTTTGCTACGAAATCCAGGTACTTTGTAAGTAAAAGGGTTGCAGAGACCACTGCTTTGAACTGAACTCCTCTTTGCACACTTGAACTATTTTTGCAGCATTCCAAGAGTAATCCTATTTGACAGCATTGTGGCTTTTTATCGTTATTGGTCTTGTGTTAAGTCTATATATAAAGATACTTATTTTTTATAACTACTTGTGTGGTGTCCCTTTGTAGTGTCCCTCACTCTGTTACTGTGTATGGTCATAAATGCTTCACACACTGCCTCTGAGATAAGCCTAGCTGCTCGTGCTACGTTACCACAGGGTTGAGCAGGGGTTATCAAAGGGTGTAGCCCTCTCACTCTGACTTAGGAAGAAGGGTCCCTACTTGGACAGTGGCCAGCCATTGCCAACTAGAGACCCCCATTTCTAACAGTTAGGAAATAAAATGTTTAAAAATCCTTAGAAGTTCACTTAACCCCTTTGCTGCTAGGCCTTCCCACCCTGTGCTAAGCCTTTTTTTGGCTATTTGGGGTAGTTCGCGCTTAGGCCCCTATAACTTTTTGACCACATAAGCTATCCACGCCAAATTTGCGTCCTTTTCTTCCAGTATCATGGAGATTCTAAAGGTACCCAGGGTTTGTGGATTACCCTGGAGGGGACCCAGAAATTTGAAAAATGGGAAAAAAGTGTTGCAAATTAAAGCGTTTGTTTTTTTCCCTGCAAATGGTATCAACAAAGGGTTTGTGGGGATGAAATCACCATTTTCCCAGCTTTCAGGGACTGACAGACTTTTGTCAGAAAACCAACATTTTATAGACAGATTTGGCATTTTACTGGGACATAGCCTATTTTTGCTATTTTTTGTGCTTTCAACCTTCTTCCAGTTAATTGTAGAAATGGGTATGTATGAAAGCAATAATGGATCCTGGAAAGCTATACATTTTAGAAAAGTAGACAAAATTTTGAATTCAGCAAGGGGTCATTTGTGTAGATCCTTCAAGTTTTCTTTATAGGAACTAACAGTTGAATATAGGAAAAATTGAAAATGAGTTGAAAAAAACAGCCATTTGTGCCAACGTTTTCACCTGTAACTTCTTCTAGTTATCACAGATATTTGAAAGGAATATACCGTTACATCCGCTGGATTTTTATGGTTGTGGGGATATATGGGACTTGTAGGTTCACAAGAACCTGATGAACCCAGAGCAAATAACTGAGCAGCGTCTTGCAATGGTTTTTAATTATGTACCGGGTATATAGCAATTAATTTGGGAAAATATATAGTGAAAAATCGGGATGAAAGACACCTATGTATTTCTGAAATTAGAACAAAATACAAAGATTAGAAACAGTAGCTATTTGCATATTTCCGAAATTGTGAGAACCCATACTAGCATGAGAATTATAGGACATTTTTCAAAGTGACTTCTTTTTTTCACATTGTCTTTCATTTGGAAAGCGGAAATGCATCGAAAGTCAATAGGTAATAACAGTTGCTCTACAATTCTGTGTTACCCTAAGTCTTACGATAAAAATGGTACCTCACTTGTGTGGGTAGGCCTAGTGCCCGCGACAGGAAACGGCCCAAAACGCAACGTGGACACACCACATTTTCACAGTGAAAACTGACCCTTTTTTTTGCAAAGTGCCTAGCTGTAGATTTTGAACCCTAGCTCTGCCGGCACCTAAGGAAACCTAGCAAACCTATATATTTCTGAAAACTAGACACCAAGGGAAATCCAGGATGGGGTGACTCGTCTGGCTTTCACCAGGTTCTGTTACCCAGAATCCCTTGCAAACCTCAAACTTTGTCAAAATAAACACATTTTCCTCACATTTTTGTGGTGGAAAGTTCTGGAATCTGCGTGGATCCACAAAATTCTACCCACCCCGCATTTCTCAAAGTCTTCCGAGAAAAATTATACCTCACTTGTGTGGGTAGGCCTAGTGGCCGCGATAAGAAACGGCCCAAAATGCAACGTGGACACACCACATTTTCACAGTGAAAACGGACCCTTTTTTGCAAAGTGCCTAGCTGTAGATTTTGAACCCTAGCTCTGCCGGCACCTAAGGAAACCTATCAAACCTATACATTTTTGAAAACTAGACACCCAGGGGAATCCAGGATGGGGTGACTTGACTGGCTCTCACCAGGTTCTGTTACCCAGAATCCCATGCAAACCTCAAACTTTGTCAAAAAAAGCACATTTTCCTCACATTTCTGGCGTGGAAAGTTCTGGAATCTGCATGGATCCACAAAATTCCACCCACCCCGCATTCCCCAAAGTCTTCCGAGAAAAATGGTACCTCACTTGTGTGGGTAGGGCAAGTGGCCGCGACAGGAAACGGCCCAAAATGCAACGTGGACACACCACATTTTCACTGTGAAAACTGACCCTTTTTTTGCAAAGTGCCTTGCTGTAGATTTTGAACCCTAGTGATGGAGCAAGGACTCGTAAATGAGACTTGCTCAGAAGCAATCCTCTTGTTTAACTCACTAACGAATTATTAACAACGTGTTTTGTGATTAATAATACGCATTTCCTTTACACACGGGAGAAAATGAAGCTTGCCTATGTGTTTACTAACTGCAATAACATGAACGAAGGACAAAGATGCATTCTAACACGGGATCTTTACTGCGCATGCGTCTACTGCATCTACGAAGTATGACGTACTAACGCTTGGAGAGAAATTCTGGCGCCTGCGCAAAGAACCATAAAATGGCCGCTTGAAAACTCACATGCATGGCCCCTGCTTGCTGAAATTAGAAAATAAGTTTTATACTAACGCAAATGCAGAAAGGGAAATAATAAATGGAATGGGCTAGAGTAGAGGTTGGTGATATACAGTGAAATCATTTATTTTTGAGAATAAAATTTTTCCTTTTGACTTTTTTTTTAGTACGTATTTGGGCCTGTCAAATTTGTCTGAGTCGAGCAGACTGACGTTGCGCAATGCATGCTCCCTGGCGAGAAGGTACGAAAGATGACTAAGGATTTGTCACGCGTCCAAGGCCAGCGAAAAGGTGCCCTGGGAACATGAGGGTGAAGAGTTCATATGAAGGAACTTTATTCAAGAGATCGCAACATTTGTATTAATAAAGTTTGAAGATGTATGGGAAAGGAAGCGGGGTAATAAAGTTTGAGGGGAGGAGTTTTGAAACAATGGTTTAAAGAAATAAGTGAAATGTAAGCATGAAACATTAATGGGTGGTACATTGACCATAGAAAGGTATAATTGAGGTAGTTTTAGTTAGTTAGAACAAGAGAGGAGAGCATTGACATGGGAGAAGAAGCACAGAAGCAGAGTTCGGGATGCTGTCGATGCTGGGGGTGGTGCTGATGCTGTGAGATGCTGATGAAGAAATCGAATGCAGAACCATCTATTTAATTTAATTGGGTTAGAAATAAGATTGCGGAAGAACCACAAGGAGGAAGAGAGTGTCAGAGAGGGGTGCGACGTAGACGTCGGTATTTAGAGAGGTGAACTATCCTGTCCTGATTCCATCCTGTCCTGAAGTCTTTGTCTCCTGATCTATCCCGGGGGACCCTTACCAGCCCTTTGGCCAGGGGGTTGGTCTTCACACCATCATTGGTAAATATGAATTCATCGTATTGATAGATGTTCTTCTCTCTCTGTCCTCTTCTTTCTGAGCATAATTGTTGTGTGGATCTGAATTATTATATCTATTGAATTTTTGATTGAATTGGCACTCTTGCGAATGAGGGTGTTTGTACTGAAATATTTGAGATGGTTCACAAACAACTAATTTAGATAAAGATTTTAAAACTTCTCGAGTCTGTGATTATTTCATTTTAATCGAGAAATGTTTAATAAAGCTATGTTAATTATCACCATCAACTAGTTCCACCTAATGGTCCATTGACGAGAGGAAAGAACTATTTGATCAGTGAAAGGTTTAGTTGGAGTAGAAATAACAAGAAACAAGATCTTAAGGTATGAGAATCATTAAAAACTAAAAGTTCCAGCGGTCTACTTGGTGTTTAGTGGAAGCGAGTTGTCTGGGCCCAGGTGAGTATATGGTAGTGGAGTATCTGTTGCTAGTACGCCACTGGATCAGTTTTCTGGTAGCAGAGGATGGTTATTAGTGACTAGTTTGGTGATAAGTATAGATTATTGATTATTGATCTATGTTTTACCAAAAGAGTTAGCGTCTTTGTTTTATGTTGTCTGGAAAATTCCCGGGGAATGAATAGCAGGTGGCTATAGAAACCACACTGCAGTGAGGTTACTCGTCTGTTGGAATAACACTAAGAAGCTAGGTAGGGCTGGCAGTGTTAAAGTAGGGACTACTTTCTGTATAAAAGTGAGAGTGATTCATAGCAAAGAGTTCGCTAGTGAAACTTTAGGCGTTATATCACCTAGTAAGGGAGTAGCAGGTTCTTCTAAGCTAGATTGACAGCAAAAGGAGTTCGCTGGTGGAACATCGGTCTCAAATTTTCCCTAACGGGTGATACCGGAGGAGTAACAGGTTCTCTGGAGCTTATATGAAGAGTAAGCGGAAGGTTTTACTCGCAGTGAAAAGAAATACACTATCCTTTTGATTTAGTGGAGCAGACAGAGTAGCAAATGTTTTTACGTCGTTATTAACGAAGAAGTTTAAAGAGAATTTTGAGAAATAAAGTTTCACATTACCTTGTAAAGGGAGGGTCAGTTGCCGGAGTGGTACTGACGTCACAGAGAGCCGCGCTCGGATTGGGAGAAGCAGCGGGTGTGTGACAGGAGGAGCTTTGTAAAGGAGGGGTAAGATGCCGCCGGAGTGGTACTGACGTCACAGAGAGCCGCGCTCGAATTGGTAGAAACAGTGGGCGTGTGACAGGAGCAGCCTTGTAAGGGAGGGGTCAGTAGTAAGGAGCAGAACTGACGTCAGGAAAAGGCCGCGCTGGCATTGGTCAGAGTACGAGTGTGAGCCTGATTTGATTGGATACCTAGTTAAAAGCCGCGCTAGGATTGGTGAAGGGAAGATTGTATGCAGGATTTTGATTTGACTGTAAGTGCAAGACGTATAGGTAGAAGATTTCAAAGGTTTACGGAATACAATTTCCTACACCGTTCTTCAAGAATGTATGGGGAGAAAAGAAAGATGTCAATTTTTAAGAAAATAAAGAATTTCTTTGTAAAGGATAAGACTGTGTTGACTAGAGAAGGAATTCCTATTCCGCCACCTAAGACACCAGCATCTTTTATGATGATGGAAAGAGGATATCATACTTGCGTGTGGTTGGAAAATTGGGTAGAATATACAAAGGATGATGGTGTGTTAGCGGTTCCTAAGGATAGAACGTTTAATGGGAGGATTCTTCAGAATTTGAGATTGAAAATGAATGATTTGGAACCTAGGTTAACTCAATTAGAGGCTTTGGAAGAATGGGAGACTGAGTCATATGAACGAGAGAAATGCAGAGGTGGAAGGCATAGAGGATTCTTTCCGAGACATTTGCATGAGTCATGTGAAGGGCAGATGAAACAGTGGAGGAGAGCTATGGTATCAGAAGGGTTATATCCAGTATTGATGGCTGAGGAACAGTTTGGAGGGAAGTGTAAGGAGAAAACGAAACACATGAATTCGACAGGATATGGTGAATCAGACAACGAGTTGTTAGAGGATATTTTAATTAAAAATCCACCACCGTATCAGGAAGCAGCTAGTAAGGTTACTCCAAGTGCACCAGTAATGGGAATGCCATTAACCCCACAAATTTTACATGAAACGTCATATAACAGAGTGTTGCAAGATAATGAAAGAGAAGCTTTGAATAAAACTAGAGAAGAACTAGTTCAAAAGATAAGTCAATTGAATTTAAATACTGAAGCTTTGACAGTACCAGTAACCATTGGTCCGGTAATCCCATTGTATGGAGATAATAAGATTTGCCAGAAACCACAACTTGTGACAGTTCCATTAAATAGTCCTAGAAAAGAGATAGTAATCACAGATGATCAGGTTAGCGAAAGTGAGTCAGTTATTTCATTAATGGATCTCCCTATTGTGGAACCTTTGACGGAAACTTCAAAGAGAGTTACGCCTATGAATTTGAGAGAAAGAAGACCTTTGGTTCCGGCTGGAACTGCAGGCGCAGCAGTAGTCACCTCTGAAGAAATAGAAAGGTGGGCTCAGGAAATAGATAATCAGAACCCAGCACCAAAGATTTTAGATATCAGCAGATTGAAAGTGGAATTGGAAGAGATGATGACAGGGTGTGTGGGTACAGAAAGATTAAACGGTTACAATGATGAAGAATTAATGTTTCTATGTAAGAGTATAACTAGGAGAGCAAGAGTATTTCATGAGAGACTGACTGAAGTTGCTTCAGAGATTGGAATAGACATAGGGAAATCAAAGTTGTTACAGAAACCCTATCGAGTGGATTTTACTGATAAAGATTTAGAAAGTGTAAATGCTTCTGGAAAGAGACTACAGATAAAGGAATTAATGAACATTTTGCGAAAATGGGGAGACATTGATAAATGGAGAATTAGATGGATAAGAAAGAAAGAGGAAGTACAAGCGAGAGAAGCAGCAGCTGCATTTCCAGTAAGAGAATCAGGTAGAGTGGAAAAATTGTGTCCGATGAGAGAGGTTCCTGGAGGTGGATATGTTCATGTTCCTTGGAGTAGACAAGATATTTTATCATTTACAAATGATTTTCCAAAACTGAGAGAAAAACTAGTTGAGTGGTACAAACAGGTAGAAAGGTTTGTGAAGGTTTCAAAGGTGTTATTGAAAGACTTGGATGGTCTATTTGATATAGTGGTACCTTCTGATTTATGGACAGAATGTAAGATCACAATTGATTGGCCTAATGAGGAGTATCCTAGAGATGCAAAAACAGGAGCACCTTCGGAGGAGGTGATGAAAAAGTATCACCAAGTGATTACGTATTTGAAAGGGAAAATCCCTCCTAAAGAAACAGATTGGGTAAAAATAGATAGAACAACACAGGAACCAAATGAATCTGTACATGCGTATTATGAACAGTTATTGGAGGTGTTTAAGCAGTATAGTGGTTTTGAGAATATCGGTGACAAAGATATGGGACATTTTGTGTATCGGTTTGTATATGGCTTGAAACCAGAAATCAGTCAGATGATACAGCAGCACATGTTGTGTTGGCAAAGCAAGACAGTGGATGAGATTCTAAAGTACGCGAAATATTGCGGAGATGACATTGAGGCCAGGCGTAGGAAGTTCAAAGAGAAAATGATGTGGGCACAAGTTAAATTGGCAGAGCAGCAAGAAGAGAAAGCAAATGATCAAAATAATAATCAAGTGAAAGAACAGAGTCAGAATAATCAAGGAGCGAATGGTAATAAATATAAGGGACGAATGGACAGAGAAGAAGCTAAAAAGAAGTTTCCTTGTCATGCGTGCGGAAAGCTTGGACATTGGAAGAACGAGTATAAGAGTACTCAGAATAATAAGAATAATAATGGGCCAAATCAAAATTTAATCCCACAGATGCAGAATGAAGTACTTATGAATCAGCAGCAGCAGGTAGTTACTCCACAATATCAGGTGCCACCAGCTTCTATGCCAAATTTTGTGAACCATCAAAGTTTCAGTGCGAACACCGGATTTCAAGGAGAAATTGGTAAGAATAATAGAACAATTGCACAATATTTTTACAGAATGATGAAAAACATTTGGATGCCGCGCAATGACGGTGCCTGAGGGGGGAGAAAGAGGAGTGCGTGCTTGGCGCATCCTTGCCGGTAGATTAGTCAGGTCCGTTTGTTGATGGGAGAGTAGAAGGCAAATACATTACTTTCCTATTGGATACTGGTGCTACCAGGTCTACTGTGAGAACAGCAGACATCCCAAACCTACCCCTCTCGGGAGAAACTATCCAAGTTGTAGGCGGATCTAATCAACAGAGTAGAACCCCAATCACAAAACCAATGGAGGTGCACATTGGGAACTTCAAAGAAATGCATCGATTTGTAGTTTGCGATTCCAGTCCAGTAAACCTGTTGGGAAGAGATCTTTTGTGCAAGATGAATTGCACGATCTATTGTACACCGGATGGTGTTGCTTTCCAAACCCCTGATGAGGACGTTGTTAATAAGATGATGCTGGCCAAACAGGGAACAGAAGTAGATGAAATGTTTTCATTAATAACCGAGAATGAATTGCCAGAAGAATTAAGAACGACAGTCAATCCAGAAGTGTGGGATTTTACAGGAAAAGACATTGGGCTAATGACAAATATAGACCCAGTTAAAGTGACAGTGAAAGAAGGTGCAGTGTATCCAAATACCTGACAGTACAAGATGAGTCCAGAAGTAAAAGCAGGAATTATTCCAGGAATTGAATGAATGGTTAAACAAGGTATTTTAAAAGAGGTAATGGGTAGTCCTTGTAATTCGCCAATAATGGGACTGAAAAAGCCTAGTGGAAAGTACAGAATAGTGCAAGACCTACGGAAGATAAATAAAATTGTAATTCCCTGTTGTCCAATTGTGCCAAATCCAGCAGTGATCCTTTATCAGATACCCTGGAATGCAGGATGGTTCACAGTAATTGATTTATGCCAAGCGTTCTTTTCTGTTCCTTTGCACCCAGACAGCCAGTATCTATTTACGTTTAAGCTTGAAGATCGTATTTACGCATGGTGTCGTGTTCCTCAAGGGTACACAGAGAGTCCTTCAATCTTTAATCAGATTTTGAAAAAGTGGCTGGAATCGTTGATCATGCCTGGAAATTCTGTTCTGGTTCAGTACATTGATGACCTATTGGTGGCATCAAAAACACGAGAATATTGTGTCACAGATACAATTGCATTACTGAACCATTTGGCTGAAGGAGGACACAAGGGGGCCGATTCCGATCTCGGTCGGAGGCGTACCCAACACCATTCTGTCGGGAAAAAAGCCATGCGAAAGCCTGTTTCCCGACCGATCCGTACAGCACACCGAACGAGTAAGTACGATGCGCACAACAGCAAAGAATCCGGCCGAGCCGTACTCACCCAAACCAGGTCCTGTTCCCCGACCGAGGCGAATCCGGAAACGCTGAATCGAGTCGCACGGAAGGGAAAATGCAGCTCCGTCCGGCCGAATGAGTACGATGCGCTTTCCGTACGCGCCAAACCCGTCGCTACGCACGGCACGTCAAAGCATCTGGGAGAGGTGCACATAAGCTCCGATTCGCGCCACAACACGATCCACGGCTCCGAGACGAACACGGCAGCAACGAGGACGACGCAAAGCGACGAGGACGAGGCGAAGCGACGAGGACGACGCGAAGCAACGAGAAGGACGAACGACACGAACCAACCATGAATCCCTTCGTCCCGATCATACCAATATTCTACATTTACTACCGGAACAGGCACGGACGCGTACGGCACAGAAGGTAAGCCAGACACCAACCACAAAACACATACAACACGTACCACGACACATCACACACACACAGAGGGATGCAGAATATACTTACACCAGCAACAGCAGCACCATAGGGGCGGGATGCCCATCACCAATGCCACATATGCACACAGGGGCCTGAATGCGCACCACCACCCCTACCCAGGGGGGGCTGCATGCCTACCACTACTACCACCCTCACCCAGGGGGGCTGGATGCCTACCACCACCCTTAGCCAGGGGGCAGGATGCCTACCACTACTACCACCCTTACCCAGGGGGCAGGATGCCTACCACTACTACCACCCTTACCCAGGAGGGCAGGATGCCTACCACTACTACCACCCTTAGCCAGGGGGGCTGGATGCCTACCACTACTACCACCCTTACCCAGGGGGGGCAGGATGCCTAACACTACTACCACCCTTACCCAGGGGGGGCAGGATGCCAACCACTACTACCACCCTCACCCAGGGGGGCTGGATGCCTACCACTACTACCACCCTCACCCAGGGGGGCTGGATGCCTACCACCACTACCACCCTCACCCAGGGGGGCAGGATGCCTACCACTACTACCACCCTTAGCCAGGGGGCTGGATGCCTACCACTACTACCACCCTCACCCAGGGGGCTGGATGCCTACCACTACTACCACCCTTACCCAGGGGGGCAGGATGCCTACCACTACTACCACCCTTACCCAGGGGGCAGGATGCCTACCACCACCCTTAGCCAGGGGGCTGGATGCCTACCACTACTACCACCCTTAGCCAGGGGGGCTGGATGCCTACCACTACTACCACCCTCACCCAGGGTGGGCAGGATGCCTACCACTACTACCACCCTTAGCCAGGGGGGCTGGATGCCTACCACCACTACCACCCTCACCCAGGGGGCAGGATGCCTACCACTACTACCACCCTCACCCAGGGGGGCAGGATGCCTACCACTACTACCACCCTTACCCAGGGAGGCAGGATGCCTACCACTACTACCACCCTTACCCAGGGGGCAGGATGCCTACCACTACTACCACCCTTACCCAGGGGGGCAGGATGCCTACCACTACTACCACCCTCACCCAGGGGGGCTGAATGCCTATCACCACCCTTAGCCAGGGGGGGCTGGATGCCTACCACTACTACCACCCTTAGCCAGGGGGGGCTGGATGCCTACCACTACTACCACCCTGAGCCAGGAGGGGCTGGATGCTTACCACTACTACCACCCTCACCCAGGGTGGGCAGGATGCCTACCACTACTACCACCCCTTAGCCAGGGGGGCAGGATGCCTACCACTACTACCACCCTCACCCAGGGGGGCTGGATGCCCTACCACCACCCTTAGCCAGGGGGCTGGATGCCTACCACTACTACCACCCTCACCCAGGGGGCTGGATGCCTACCACTACTACCACCCCCACTCATAGGATGGACAATGCATGACACAACCAGCACACCACAACCTAGGGAATGCAAGAAGAAGACATCCCCCAACACCATGACAAGCGTGTGTATACTGTGTCAAATGCCTACAACACCGAACATGACTTTGAACATACAATGTGACCCCCTAGCACATGTGCCACACATATATGTGTGTGGCACCCACAATGCAAGCAGGCCATGACCATTGTGGCAATGGGGTCCAAACCCCCATCATCACAGTGACCAAAATGTAAGTGTGGGGTCCATAGCTGAAGCACACTTTGAACAATGTGGCAATGGGGTCCAAACCCCCATCAACACAGTGACCAAAAGGTAAGTGTGGGGTCCATAGCTGAAGCACATTTTGAACATTGTGGCAATGGGGTCCAAACCCCCATCATCACAGTGACCAAAATGTAAGTGTGGGGTCCATAGCTGAAGCACATTTCGAACATTGTGGCAATGGGGTCCAAACCCCCATCATCACAGTGACCAAAAGGTAAGAGTTGACAAAGAAAGAGGTGCAACTGCCAAACTGCATGGATGATTCCTGGTCACAGAACAAAAACACATCAGTGGCAAAGTAGTGTATGTGTCCGATTGCAACATAAATTGGGGAGCCAAATCCTGCAGTGCAAATAAGACATACCTTTGGCCATGTGCAGACAAACAACACCCATGGGGGCTGACACCGTCAACAATCATCAATGACACAATGACAGAAGTGACCATCAGAATGCAGACCCACATATTTGCACCAATGGGCACACACATGCAGATACCCTGTGGAGACTGCAGATGTGAGGTGAACAGATACCATACCATGGCAGCAATGGGACACACAAACCATGATCATTGTGCTGACCGATGACCTAGGAGTCCCAGGGACAGCAGGGGAAACCCACCAAACTACATACAGCCAATGGCACACCCAAGATATGCCAATGCAGCGGTGCAGATGCACAAACACAAACAGGCAGACCCACACTGCACATCATACACAACAGGTGAGGGGGTGCCAGTGTCCCCAGGCAACCACACAACACATGAGGAGACCTGAATACCAATCATACAGATGTGCATACAGTGCCACACAAAGGTAACTCATGGATCCAAATCCCCTATGTGGGCAAGCAGGCATTGTCAGATGAGAGGGAGCACAAATCACACATGTCACACAGGCACGTAGGGACAGCAACTGACACAGCAAGACACAGACACACCACAGCACCACCCCCAGGGCCCCCACAATGTGGTGACCCTGGGCTGCATTACAATCCCACTGTGATGACAAAGCTAAATGTGGTTCACACTGTGAACCACAGTCATGTGTACTGAGCAACTAACTACCATCACACCTACACAAGCACACATCAAACAGCATGGCCAGTAAGCCAAGGCCAACATGGAGGCAGGGGCCTAGCCGGGCAACAACTCTCATCTGCACACACTCAACACCACACCCCTCGACCTCCAACAATGTGCAGCAGTGAAGCACACATGCACTGGTGACATTGCACATGCACCCATGACTATTCCAGGGTGGTGGGTGGGAACCAAGGTGCAGAAACACATCACACATGACCACTCAACAAGACTCCTGAATGTCTGACACACTGCACACTACGCTGTACATGGACATGACGGCAATACCACACCAACCAATGGGATCCCAGCCACAGTCACACACCAATGAAGAAGCCAAGATCACCCACAAAGAACACACATAGACAACAACCAACATTGCAGCCCGGACACTGTGGAGTGCCAGCAGTCACACACACAACGTTTCACAATCACTGAAAGATAACACAAACTGGAAATCACATGACAGGGGCAAACAACAAGTGCCAAGGGGAAACCTGACTGTGACCCATCTGCGTCTGCACACAAACTCAGTCCTGACAGCAAACACACCTATGGGTGACACCCTGATGACCAGTAATGTGCCATGCACCCACATCACAGAGAACCCAGGGAGAAGACTTTGGGGGAACATAGCTCAACTCAGCTAGCATCACAAACAGGTACAACACTAGGGATCACAGCATGCACAGCTAAACGGAAGTGAACACACAGACATGCACATACAACACACACCTTGGGCGCAGGCAATGTCACAGGAGTACACACTGCCATGAGGGGACTCCACTCCTGTGTGAGGAAAGCTGTGCCATATGTTGCCTCAGTAGGGCCCCATCATGTCAGCTGAGCACTTGGTCACACAATCAACAATTAGCACCAAATGAGGGCTCCCGTCACATCAGCCTGGTCATGGAAGTGCCAACGGAATCATCAGCACAGATCCAACACACTTGTATAGCAATGTTGCACTGACAACACAGATGAGTCCTTCCCCATTGATGCCCAAACCTGCATGTCCACTGGAGATGGCCACACGGTCAGGGAAGTAGACGAATTGAACAATGGCAGGCACAACAGATGTGCAGGGGTGGAAGCCACAGATGTGAAATTGCCAATCTAAGTAGGAAATCCCATTGCCAAATACTGAACACATGACACCCTCAGATGCTGCTATGGATGACATGGATACACCACAGGATAGGACACATTCCCCCTGGACCACATGGGTTCCTGCACAGTAACACTTCATTATCATGAGACCAAATATCACCATCACTGCAGCAAGGGCATGGTTAGCATCATCAACATCATGTACATCAGAAGCAAAAGCACTAGAGAACAGAAAGTTGCTTTATTCAGCATATGTTGCATTAAAAGTAGAAGTCCGGTAGAACATAAACAAAGGCCAATGGCCAGTCCATCAACAAAGTCACAAGTGGGTGACAGTGGCAGATGCCAACCTACACATGCCTACACAAAACCAGGGACAATCCACTAGGAGGGGCAACCGGGGGTAGGCCAGGCACCGCAGGGACAGGATCAGGGCTCACCAGGAGGAAGCAGGGAAGGGGTGGTGGGTGCTGGAGAGCCACTGACAACTGCAGTGGAGGTGTCTGACATGGTGTGTGCCGGCACAACTGGGGGCATGGCTCAGATGTTGTGGGTGCCGGCACGACTGCAGTGGACCCTGCAGATGGAGTGGACAGGTCCGCCACTGCAGTGCCCAAGTCAGACAGGGTGGTAGTGGACTCCACTGCAGTGCCTACCACCAGGGGAGGAGAATGGGGAACAGGCAAGGTGGGCTGGACAGAGGGGAGGACACCCTCACCACATCAGTGGCACAGACAAGCGCAGCGGGGGTGTGGTGCCGGGAGAGCAAGTGGCAGGGGAGAAGGCCGGAGCCTCTTGGGGATGGTATATCTGTGGGTGGGGGAACCTGGGGCAGGGTGTGGTGGGGGCACCTGTGGAGTGGGGGCCTGAGGGATGGAGGAAGGAGACCTGGTGCTTGAGCTGCAGGGCGGCGGCGGGGTCTTGCTCTTACCACTCCGGGGGACTTGCGGGTGGGGGCCTCAGTCTGTCTGCGCCTGGGGGAGGGTGTCCGGGGGCGAGGGCACTCTGCTCCATGTGGGGGGCTTCCTCTTCACCCTGGATGCTGGAGCAGCTGGATCGGAGGGGAAGAGGCCGAGGTCACTGAGGAAGAGGCGCTGGGTCTTTGGGGTTGCAGGTGAGGCAAGGGAGGGTGCTTTGGAGGGAGAGGCAACTGAGGACTGCTCAGTGCCCGTGGATGCATGTGTGTGTACCAGGGCCCCATCCCCTGTGAGTCTGGTTTCAGTCCCCTGACTGTGCGTGCGTGTGCGTTTTGTTTGTGGCGTGTGTGTCTGTGTGCTGGACGTGTGTGTGCTGGTGTGTGCCTGTGCCGGTGTGTGTGTGCTTGGGACGGGTAAGGTGCTGGGGAGTGTGGATGGAACAGAGGCAGGAGGGGTGAGGGACTGTCTGAGGAGGGACACTGCTGCCGTCAGGGAGGAGTCCATGGACCTATTGCCCCTCTGTAGGTCAGACATGCCCGATGAGATGCCCTCCATGAACGACACCAGCTGAGTCAACAGTGCGGTGTGCGCATGGAGGACACTCAGCATGGCTGTCTGCCCTACATGGAGCTGGTGAAGGAGGTACACAGACTCCTCACTCAGGGCAGCAGGGGACACAGGGGCAGGGGTGCGGTGCCTGGTCCAAAGGAGACACGCTCCCGAACATGGGAGCCTCCACGGACCTGGGGAATGGGAGCCGATGGGAGGGCGGTGGTGGTGCTGGTGGTGGCGGGGACAGCAACACTAGCTGGGGTGTGGTGGCTGCTGACACCCGCCTCCACAAGGGAGTCATCCTCCGAGTTGCTCTGGTCCTCAGCTGAGGTGGATGGTGCTGAGGACTCCTCGGTGTGGCTCCCCTCACCCTCCGTGCCACTGGGTCCCTCCGACCACTCCTCGGCTGCTGACCCAGTCTGGCTCTCTGGCTCCTCCTGGTCCGTGGAGCTGTCCCCTTCCGTGGCCGTGGATGTATCTGCAAACAATGGGGAAACAGACAGACATCAGTCACCTGCACTGTGAGCACAGCACATTACAGAGCAAGCCCTGGCATCATTAGTTGTACATTGCTAAAAGTGCCCTAACTGAACAGGAGAAGCCAATTGTCAGTCTGATGCCAAGCATGGCACTCACATCCCACATGGCCTTGCACCCATCTGTCTGGTGTCTGTTGGATTGCAACACCCCAGTGTGGACACATGCACCAAGTACACAGTAGTTGGACAGTGCAGAGGACACGGTGTGGCATGTGGACATGCACACATCACAGCTCTTGCCACTGAGTCAGTACAGGTTTCCGGATGAAAGGGATGCCCAGAGTCAAATAGGAAATGCATGTGATGCATACCAGCGACAGACACCATGATGCACCCATGTCCTGATAGCCATCGCCACAATGGTGTGCATGTAGCACATGTCACTCCCCTGCAGGACCACCAATAAGTTGACACATGCCATGGCAGAGGCATGACTGCTAAGTCATACATCACTGTCTCAGTGATGTATGACTTGGCAGCCAGACAACAACACTATGCACTGTGTCACAATAGTAGGTCATGGGGAATGCAAGTCCTGGAGCTGCACAAGTGCACATGTACATCCCCCACACAACACATCATCTTAACCCTCATCTGTCCAGGTCATACCTATTGGACATATGGGAGACCTGTGACACTACCCTCTGAACCTGAGCCCCTCACCATTTGCTGTGAATGGGGAACAGCTGCCTGAACTTCACATTCGCATACCCCAGTCTGCACGGGCAGCTGATCAAACACCTATGTGACACACAAGTATCGTCTCCTATGGTCACATCTCCAGGGGCATGCTGAGCCCCTACCAAGAAACACCCCAGCAGTCCTGGCAACTAATCCACAGCACACTGACACAGAGGCAGACACCTGAGGGGTCAAATCACTGTGCACAATGTGTCAGCTGATACACGGGAGTGGGAGTACAGAGTGCATTGCATGGCCTGGAGTAGGCATGACTGTCCTGCTCCACATGAATGAGGGATGTGCCCTGGACAGTGGGTAGCTGGCTATGTATGTGTGACACACGTAATCTGCACACTCCTGGGGCCCAAACATTGTTCCCACCCGCTGCATGGGCGTGTGCCACATACCCCAGGCACATGTGGTGGCTCAGCTCAGCAAGTGGACCGCATATCAAAGCAACACGCAGATCACATGTCCAAACACAGGCGTTGTGTGAACAATGGACCCACCCATGATGCCCACAACAGAGTTAGGGAAACAGATGCTGTCCCCCACCTTTAGTGAAGCAAACTGCAAGGACACAGTCCCAAGTGACACAATTCCCTGAATGTAAGGGCCACACCTGGGTATCAGATGAAAAGTGGGCAGTGCACAATAGAGGGACATGGCTCCTGGACAACATGACTGCTGCACTGTGGCAGTTGAACCAGGTCAGAGGAGGGCACAAAGCATGTAATACAGAGTTCACAGTGCAGTCTTTGACTCACCCCCTCCTTGCTGCTGTCTGGCCTTCAGCTGCCCATCCAGGTCTGGAAACACCACCGCCAGGATCTGGAGCATGTGGGGGGTCAGGGTCCGTGTTCCGCCCCTCCTGCGAGGAGGCGACAGCTTCAGCTGGACCCGTGCAATCCTCCGGGTCCAGCCCCGAAGGTCCTGCCACCTCTTCTGGCAGTTGCGGATCCAGCGCTTGTAGACCCCCACGGACCGGACGGCCCGGACGATGTCCTTCCAGATCTCCTGCTTCCGATGGGCATTAACCTGTCAGGATGACAAAGTGAAAAGGCCATTACCACACATGCAACATATCCGTGCATGACACAGTTGTATATACATGTCTCAATCACAGGGGCACATGATGTACACAGGCAGTGCAAAGCTGCCCATGGACAGTTTGCCAGACGTCACTACATGGTATCATTGCATGGGAAGTAAAACCTTGTTCAAATGCACTGTCACTGCACCATACCTGTCCAGTGCATGTCACTACACACTATGGGGGTGACAACTACTCAGTGAGCCTGCTAGCCAGTGGCGTGCAGACTTTCAGCCTTGCTAGTCAGACAAAATGCACATTCAGAAAGGCAGTGCACAGAACACTCACCTGCTCCCCTGGTGTCCCATACAGCTTGCTGTACTGTGGAAAGTGAGGCTGTCCAGCAGGGCCTGGTTCTCTTCAAGGCTGAAGGCTGGGGCTCTCTCCACAGTACGTGACATTGCAGGGTCCAGAGGGGCAGAGACAGCAGCAGTGCAGTGGCAGATGTCGTCCTGGAGCATGTAGTGCAGGCAAGTGAGCTCTCAGGGGAACAGCCAGCAATATATATGTGCTGGAGAGGCAGATACTGTCCCTTGTGTCCAAAGTGATAGGTCCAAGTCGTTTGCATCTTCTGAATCTGGCCAATCCATGGAATAGCAGCACCAAAACACGCCCACAGCATCCTTCAAATCTTCAACTTCATGACATACATGATTTTGCAACATTGTTGTGGGTGACCAACTGATTTTCCAGCAACCGACTCGTTCGAAATTCGAAAACGCGTCCATTGCCAGGCAAGCCCATTGTCAATGGGTGCGCACCGATCGGTCCATTGCGGTACAACGCGTACAGGGGTACAACGCGTACCCGCACACATTGAATGCAATGGGCCGGCCGGAGGCACCGATCGGTCCATTGCGGTACAACGCGTACAGAGGTACAACGCGTACCCGCACACATTGAATGCAATGGGCCGGCCGGAGGCACCGATCGGTCCATTGCAGTTCAACGCGTACAGGAGTACAACGCGTACCCGCACATTGAATGCAATGGGCCGGCCGGAGGCACCGATCGGTCCATTGCAGTACAACGCGTGTACAGGGGTACAACGCGTACCCGCACACATTGAATGCAATGGGCGGCCGGAGGCACCGATCGGTCCATTGCGGTACAACGCGTACAGGGATTACAACGCGTGCCCGCGCACATTGAATGCAATGGGCCGGCCGGAGGCACCGATCGGTCCATTGCGGTACTATGCAGCGTACAGAGGTACAACGCATACCCGCGACATTGAATGCAATGGGCGGCCGGAGGCACCGATCGGTCCATTGCGGTTCAACGCGTACAGGGGTACAACGTGTACCCGACACATTGAATGCAATGGGCCAGCCGGAGGCACCGATCGGTCCATTGCAGTTCAACGCGTACAGGGGTACAACGGCGTACCGCGCACATTGAATGCAATGGGCCGGCCGGAGGCACCGATCGGTCCATTGCGGTACAACGGCGTACAGGGGTACAACGGCGTGCCCGCGCACATTGAATGCAATGGGCGGCCGGAGGCACCGGTCGGTCCATTGCAGTACAACGCGTACAGGGGTACAACGCGCGTACCGCACACATTGAATGCAATGGGCCGGCCGGAGGCACCGATCGGTCCATTGCAGTACAACGCGTACAGGGGTACAACGCGTACCCGCACATTGAATGCAATGGGCCGGCCGGAGGCACCGATCGAGTCCATTCGCGGTATCAACGCGTACAGGGGTACAACGCGTACCCGCACACATTGAATGCAATGGGCGGCCGGAGGCACCGATCGGTCCATTGCGGTACAACGCATACAGGGTACAACGCGTGCCCGCACACATTGAATGCAATGGGCCGGCCGGGGCACGATCGTCCATTGCAGTACAACGCATCACTGTACATGTGACTGGCATATGTCAGCATGCCTGTCTCAGATGGACATATGCCAGCCACAGATAGCTCCCAGGGAGTGAGGGGCACACCTACATCACGACAGCCTGTCCAAACTTTATCATAAGGCATGTAAGGCTGCATTTCCTATTGTGTGTATGTTGGTGTACATGTTGTCCTGTGGGTGTCACCTGTGGGCAGCCACCCCCAGGCTGTGCACGTGTTCATGGGGACAGGATCCTGGGTGTTACGTGTGCATGACCACTGTGATGTGCAACTGTTCATATCTGTGCATGTGCCATGGTCACATTTCACGGTGGTGTATGTGTATGTCATGTCACATACCCCGTGAGTCCCATGTGGGACGGTATGTTTGAGCCAGGGTGTCCCAGTGGCACAATAGTGATGGTCCTCCACAGTCTTTGTGCATGTAGTGTTTACAATGTCTCTGATTTCATGTGCACAATGGGAGACAGTCTCCACATCCAGGTTGTGTGTGCATGGACTTTGATGTTGTGCGTGTGTGTGTCACAGACGTCCATGTCTGTCCTGCCGTGGCAAGTGGGGCCACTACCTGTGGGGGTCATGGTTGTTTTGCTGTGGTGTATACATGATACTCCATGTAATGCCAGTGTCCATGTGGCAATACAGGGTCCCTGGGAATGTACCTGTCGTTGAGCTGTGGTGCCTGGGGCACATCTGTCCTCACATGTCACTGTGGGGGGTTATTGTGACACGGCAGCAGGAGATGGGAACTGTGACACGGCCTCATGATATCCAATGGGCCAACCTGGGACTAATTGATGCCACCTGTTGGACCGTGTTGACAGATGTTGGCCATGTATGTACCATACATGTCCTTCCGGAACTGCACACTTCATGTAGTTGTGCCTCATAATGATGTATGTTGGGATCTTGAGTGTGTTCAATGCCGCATATGTGGGGTGACTGACAATCTTGCTTACTTCTCCTCTGCACTGCAGGGCTCCTGCTGTCCATCGACCATTCCCAGACCTGGCAACGATGGTGGAACGGGACAGCATCCGACGGTACCGCTTCACCAGGCAGCTGATTGAGGATTTGGCAGTGCAGTTGTCCCCACATTTGCAGCCTGGCCGGCCGTATCCTACAGCGCTGACCCCCAAGGTGAAGGTGATGGCAGCCCTACACTTCTTTGCCACCGGTACCTTCCAACATACTGTGGCGACTGCTGGTGGGATGTCACAGACCATGTTGAGCCGTGTGCTCCGCGATGTTTTGGCGGCAATGTTGCTATTCCTGAACCGGTACATCTATTTCCCTAGACTGCGACGACTCACTGACGTGAAGAGTGACTTTTATGCCCTGGGGAGGATGCCGCATGTCATTGGCTCCATTGATGGGACACATGTGGCTTTGGTACCACCACAGGCCCAGGAGCAGGCCTACAGGAACCGCAAGCACTACCACTCGGTCAATGCACTGGTGGTGTGTCTTGCAGACATGACCATCACACACGTGTGTGCCCGTTTCCCTGGTTCAGCACACGATGCCTTTGTGATGAGGAGTAGTCGCATCCCCAGGATGATGGCACAGATGCAGAACCAGCGTGCCTGGCTTGTCGGTGTGTACTGACTTTGTGCCATTGTGTGTGATCTGATCTGTAGTATTCCGCCCACTTTTCCAAGTCAGCTAATGTGCACTTGTCTGTCCGTAGGTGACTCGGGATACCCCAACATGCCGTGGTTGCTGACACCCCTCAGGAACCCTGTGACACCAGCCTAGATGCGCTACAATGAGGCACATGGTTGGACCAGGAGAGTGATTGAGCGGACATTTGGTCTCCTGAAGAGCCGCTTCCGCTGCCTGGACAAGACCGGATGGTCCCTCCCATATGCCCGTGCGAAAGTGTGCAAGATTATCATCGTCTGCTGCATGCTCCACAACCTGGCAGTGCGGAAGGAGTTGCCTCTCATCCAGGATGACAATGACCAACATCCTCCACCTGTGGAGGATCCTGGCCTGGACCACGATGCCAGTGACGATGATGATGATGGTGATGTCCGCACACAGCTCATCACCAACTTCTTTAGCTGAATGTGAGTATCCTGAGGTGTCATGTCAATGATGTGAGTTGGCATGATGTGTAGGTGGTGCTCTGGTGCTGTTGGAGTGTGTCCATGGGCTACTTGACTGGATGTGTGTTGCGATGTGTGCTAACAGGTGGGCTGTACTCCCCAACAGTGTTGACATGCTAACTTGGTTCTGGGTGGGTATCTTGTAACATGTATTGTGCATGAGTTTTGCTGTTCTGTCCTGTACTCCATTGCTTTTGACTGTGTGTCATTTCTGTCCTTCACAGGGTACTTTCAGATTCGTTTGGTCAACTGTGTCCACCGACGACGTGATTGCACATCCAGGGTGGTAGCTGTTGTGTCCCTACAGGTGATGTGCGCCACACCCATGGACTTCCTTCCGTCTAGAGTTGTTGACTGTGTGCCCGCTGCCAGGTGGGATTACCTTGCATCTGTAGTGGTTACGACATGTTGCAACTGTGTAATAAACCTGTGCTTCACTTTGTGATGTGCGTTGTCTGTGGTCACACATTTGAGTGCCATTTGCTTACTGCACCTGTGGGCTACTTGACTACAACTGGGAATGGGTGTGGTGTCTGTGCATTGCACCGTCTTCCCTGGCAACATCAGGGTAGGCAATGAGTCAGATGGCCTAGGTGTGTATGTGTTGTGTAGCCCTGGTGGTGTGTCTCCCTCATATGTGTCACGTTGCCTTTACTCACATGCCTGTGTTGTCCTTGCTGTTGCAGTTCGCATACACAGTGTAATTTTGCAGTTCATCATCCCCATAACAGCACCCACGTTGGAATCACGACAGAGGCAAGTATGGTGTATTAGTGTGTTTATTGTGATACATTTGTGTTAATAGTGCATAGGATGGGTAGTGCTGTACATAAATCTTGCAATCCAAAGTTCCTAGGTGAATTGAAAGTCCTGGTAGACAGGATCTCCAGTATCGGGGCCACAGTTGTCTGACACATTGGTCCAACTTGTACTCCCCATGCAATGTGTGGGAGTAGTGTTGCCGTCAACAGGGTGAACAGTCTGTGCACAAAGGCGAACATCCAGAACAGGTTCAGGCTTCCTGGGAGTTGCGCTTGGCCATCGGCTTCTCACTTTTCCCTCCTCGGACGACCCCTCTTCTTGGGGGGGCCCCTCAAGTACAGGCTGCTGCGGTGCAGGGGACTCTCCGCCAGAGTCCTCCTCCCTCCCTGTGGCAGTTGCAGTTTGTTCGGCACCAGATGTTGTTGGCACACAGGGAGGTGTGGACTGGTTGCTGTTCATCTGGCGGAGGCATTGTAAAATGTCCCTGTGCACCGCCGTCATCTCATGCAGTGCATCCCACTTGGACTCCACGCGGGACATGTGTGAGTCCACGCGGGACATGTGTGACTCCACGTGGGACATGTGGGAGTCCAAGCGGGCATGATGGGCAGCCTGCTGCTGTTTCATGTCTCTGAGGAGCCCCACTACCTGGCTGAGGTCTCCGGTGCTGGACTGGTACGCATCAGCTATGCGTACCAGTTGTGGGTCATCATGCACACCAGCAACGTCTGCAAGCAGCGACCTCTGTCTCCCACCCCTCCCACCACCCCTGCTGACATGTGCAGTGTGTGCAGTGGCACGCACAGATAACCCTGGTCCACCTTGGGGGTTGGTGGTGGTGGTGGTGTCCATGGCCCCAGGTTGGTCCAGGGTCCCTGTGCTGGTGTTGCTCCTTGTTCTGTCCATGTCGGCAGGGATGGTATTTGTGGTGACAGTCGTTGGAGGGGTGGGTGCAGGGGGTGCAGCTGGTGGTCCTGCTGGTGCTGCAGCTGGTGGTCCTGCTGGTGCTGCATGTTGACTTGCACCGGATGTGCCAGGTTGGTCTTCATCGTCCGAGGAGGACAGAGGCTGTACGACGCCAGTGAGCTCCGCATCCTCTTGAGCCTGGGACTGGGACTCCTCAGCGTCTGCTGCTGTGTCCCCATCATCACCTGTTTTTGGGAGACACAAACAATGTATGTTATGTTTCTGCAGGCATCAATGGTTGACACACATGACAGTTGTGACTGTGCCTCTGGGTGCGGGCCTGTACATTGCATTGTCCTAAGTCGTCACAGTCAGGGGTTGATATTGGTGTGGCACATTGTCCTGCATTATTTGGGCATTTCTATGTATTTTCTGGGGTGTGAACATGGTCTGCATTGGTTGTGTTTGGATGACAGCCGGCCCTCCTTCCCACCCACCCAGCCAGTCAGTTATCCCACCATGGAACGTGCTTGCGTTGCAGGGAGTGGAAGTTGTCTCTCAGGATGTCAGTCAGTGGTGTCCTGCTGTTTGTTGGTGCACAGTTGGCAGCAGGGCCTTGTGCTCCCCACAGCAGTAGCCAGTGTCAGCCATCTTGTGAGTCCTTCTCCACTCCCTGTGATGTGAGCATGGTTCAGGGTGGTGTTGATGGGACAGTTGTGGGGGTGAGCTATGTCTGTGACTACGACTCCCATCATGCTATTGCCTCCACCCCACTTCCCAGCATTCCCATACTTACTTGCTTTTGTGGGGAGTTCAGTGTGTGTGGGTGTGAGAGCAATGGCAAGATGGCTGACAGTGGTGTCCTGCTGTTGGTTGGTGTGCAGTACCCAGCATGCCCTTGTGCTCCCCACGACACAGCAACAGTGTCAGACATCTTTGATGGGCCTTTCCACTCTCTGTGGGATGTGCATGCGTGAGTGTGAGCTTGCTGGGCCATGTGGTGGGGGATGTAGAGCTGTGACTACGACTCCCATCATGCTATTGCCTCCACCCCCTTCCCAGCATGCCCATGCTTCCTTCCTTTTGACTCTGCTTCCCTGTGGGGTGGGCTGGCTGTGCTGACAGGATGGCTGGGAGTGTTGTCCTGGCAGTTGTTTGGCTAAAAGTCCCAAGAGTGGCCCTGTGCTTTACACAACATAACCCAGGGTGGTGGTTCTTTGTGGGATCTTGTGTTAGGATGGGGGCATTGCATTCTACCAGGTGGGTTCTGTGGAGTTTGTGTTGGGGTGTGTGTGAGGGGAGGTGCTTGTGACTATGGTCAGTGCTGCAAGTCCTCCTTCCCACCCAGCTAGCCAGATATCCCACCATGGTACGTGCTTGCATTGCAGGGAGTGTAAGTTGTCTCTCAGGATGTCAGTCAGTGGTGTCCTGCTGTTTGTTGGTGCACAGTTGGCAGCAGGGCCTTGTGCTCCCCACAGCAGTAGCCAGTGTCAGCCATCTTGTGAGTCCTTCTCCACTCCCTGTGATGTGAGCATGGTTCAGGGTGGTGTTGATGGGACAGTTGTGGGGGGCAATATGTGTGACTGCGACTCCCATGATGCTATTGGCTACACTGACTTGGCCAGCATACACAGAATTCCTTCCTTTGAGTGGTCTTCACTGTGTGTTGGTGTTGTTGTGGTGGCTACATGTCTGGATGTGTTTGTTAGTTCTATTTGTGCCACTGCCTAGCTGTAGTTGTAGTTGTGTTTGTACATGTGTTGGCACAGTTGGATGTGACTTTTTTGATGGCATGTGTTGTGTTTATCTGCCTGACATACACATTTTGGGATGATTCTGTTCTGGTTGCTGTGTAATTGCTATGAGTGCATGGTTTGACTCTCCCCTTGACAGTGATGTGTGTGTTTTGTGGCAGTATATTGTGTACATTTGTTGTGTACTCACCAGGCTCTGGGATGTCCTCTAGTCCATATACGCTCACTGGCGGAAGGATGGCCCGCACCTTCTCCTCCCAGGGCCTGAGGTATATTGGCTTGGCAGGAGGGCCACTGCCGGTGTATTGGCTGTTGATGTAGTCTTTCTTCAGCAGGTCCCGTACCCTCCTGCGCACGTCATACCACCTGTTCTGGATGTCGCTCTTTGTGCGCCGACATGGTGATTGTGCGTTCACCCTGTTGATGATCCTCTCCCACATCTTGCTTTTCTGGGAGATGGGGGTCTGTTGGACCAGTGTGCCAAACAGCTGTGGCTCTACCCTGAGGATCTCGTCTACCATGACTTCCAATTCACTATCTAGGAACTTGGGATTCTTCTTGGGGGGCATGGTGATGGGTGGTGATGGTGAGTGATGTGTGTTTTGGTGTGCAGGCGAGGGTGTGTGAGTGTGTGTTTTGCTGGGTGTATGTGAGGTAGGTATTTGTTGGTGTGCTGATGGTGTGTGGCTTGTGTGAGGGATGAGCTGTGGGTGTGTGGTTGCTTTCTCTTGGGTGCTGGCAGTGGAATGGCATTTGCAAAGGCTCATGGTTGTGATTTGTGTCCTTTATATAGGTGGAGTTGTGGGTTTGTCTTTGTTCTCTGTCCCCACCCCCCAGTATTTATTGGCTTGGTAATTGCTTGTTTGGTCTTTTTTGGGTGATTTTTCCTTTGTGCTGTTTGTGTATGTTGGAAACGTTCTTGTGACCGAGTCGGACCCTGCATTTGTCTCGTACGGTGTTCTCTGTTTCGTTCACGCTGTGTTTGTGCAGTTTTCTATGCTGCGTACGCGTCGGTCGCGGTGTTTTGTGTTGCTTCGGCTCGGTTTTGTATGCGTGTCGGTCGTGCGGCTTGGCCTCCGTCCGACTCGCTCGTGGTTTTCGCGCCTTGCATCGTACTTTGCGGTTTGGAGTTCGCGTGTACGTTTCGGTCAGATTTGTTCCGGGTGCGTGTCGGTCGGTTGGATTTGTGTGTTTTTCCGGCCGGATTGCTGTTTTCCTTGCGGCTCGGTCGGTCGACTTGGTTTCGGTACGTGTCGGTCGGATTTTTCACGCCTTGCATCGTACTTGGCGTGTCGGGCGCCACGGGTACGTGTCGGTCGGTATTATTTCCGGATCCGAGTCGGTCGGTGCTTTTTCCGGCCCGAATCGGAATCGACCCCAAGGTGTCCCCAGAAAAGTTACAGTTCTGTCAACAAGAAGTTAGATATTTAGGGCATAAAATAGAAAGAGGAGTTAGAAAAGTGGCACCGGAAAGAATAAAAATAATCAAAGAAATGCAATTTCCACAGACTCAGAGGGAAATGAGAATGTTTCTGGGAGTGGTTGGATACTGTAGGCAATGGATTAATGGGTTTTCTATGTTAGCGAAACCATTGATACAGATGATCCGGAAACGAGCAAAAGATCCGATTGATTGGAATGATGACTGCTTAGAGGCATTTGTGAGACTAAGAAATTATTTGTGTGAGGCTCCTGCTTTGGGCATGCTTGATTATTCAAAAGACTTTGCTTTGTTCTGTTGTGAAAGAGAAAATTGTGCACTTTCAGTCTTAACACAGAGACATGGATTGAGTCGACGTCCAGTGGCATATTTTTCAGCCACATTGGACCCAGTGGCTTCAGCATTGCCTGGCTGCTTAAAGGCAGTAGCTGCTACTTGTATGAGTCTGGAGCAAAGTGAGTCGATAGTGATGGGACATCCGGTAAAAGTTTTTGTTCCACACTCGGTTGAGATTCTTTTGACAAGAACACAGCACCTCACCCCTAGCCGTTTGACAAAGTATGAAAGAGTGATTTTGGGAGCTGAAAACGTGACTGTGATAAGGTGTACGATCCTGAACCCAGCCACCCTATTACCAGACCCCTGCAAGAAGTGAAAGATGAAAGTGATCATGATTGTTTGGACGTGACTGAGTTATGCACGAAGCCCCGCCCGGACATAAGAGAGTCACCTTTGAAAGAGGCTGACCATGAATTATTTGTAGACGGTTCCTGCCTTATGACACAAGAAGGAGGACTAAGTGCTGCATATGCTGTTTGTAAAATATCTGGGGCAATTGAAGCATCCTGATTACCTGGGGTCAAGTCTGCACAAGTAGCTGAATTGGTTGCCTTAACAATGGCATGCAAAAAGGGGAAAAATTGGAGAGTAACCATATTTACGGACAGCCAATATGGTTTCGGGATTGTGCATGACTTTGGCCAGCTTTGGATGCAAAGGGGATTTCTGACTTCTTCAGGATCTCCTATCAGAAACAGCAAAAATGTAAAAGATTTGTTGGAAGCATTACAATTGCCAAAAGAGATAGCAGTTGTAAAATGCGCTGCACATCAGTCAGGAAATGACTATGTGACTGCTGGCAATAATTATGCTGACCAAGTGGCCAAATACTGTGCTAAAAATGCAGTAGCCATAAACAGAAAAATTGAAACGGGTGAAACCAGATGCCAACTTATGTACTTCTCAGTACCAGAAACATGGGATGAGATTAGACAATTGCAGGAAGAAGTTGAGGAAAAGGAAAAAGAAATCTGGATAAAGGCAGCCTGTACAAAGAGACCACATGATGAGGTATGGGTGTATTTAGATGGAAGACCAGTCATGCCAGATTGTTTGCTTTCAAAAATGGCGAGAGTATATCATGGAGCAACACACATAGGGAGAGATTCAATGATCAGGCTATTCAGACAGAGTTGGTATAATCCGAAGTTCAGGGTAGTCGCAGAGAGCCTTTGCCAAAGATGCTTAACCTGTCAACAGCAGAACCCAGGTAGAAAGACAGTGGTAAGCTGGGGAAAGATCGGAAAGGCAGAAGGACCCTTCACCAGATTACAGTTAGATTTTATTGAATTACCCCCATGCAATGGACTGAAATACGTACTTGTCATAGTATGCCTTTTCTCAAGATGGGTGGAAGCCTATCCTACTAGATGAAATGACAGTCTTACAGTTGCAAAATTGTTGTTGAGGGAGTTAGTGCCGCAATTTGGTTTTCCGGTCACTTTGGAATCAGATAGAGGCCCTCATTTTAATAATGAAATAATTCGATTAATCTGTGCTGCGTTTAACATTGAACAAAAACTGCACTGTGCTTATCGTCCAGAGGCTTCTGGAGTTGTTGAGCAAATGAATGGCACAATCAAGTCAAGATTGGGAAAGGTGTGTGCATCCACAAAGCTGAAATGGCCAGATGCATTACCTCTTGTATTGATGGGTCTCAGAAGCATTCCAGACAGAAAAACAGGAATGAGCCCACATGAGGTTCTCATGGGAAGAGCCATGAGACAGGCATTTATTCCTGGAAATAAACTAATGAGTATAACTGATGATCTGGTATTGGACTATTGCAAAGGATTGGCTGAAATGATGCGTTCTATCTCTCACCAGGTTGGAGAAGACGCAGTTGAAAGACAGCCAGACCAAGCGCATGATTTGAATCCTGGAGATTGGGTGCTAGTGAAGAAACACGCAAGGAAATCGTGTCTAGCACCAAGGTGGGACGGGCCACGACAAGTCATACTAGTCACTACCACAGCAGTGAAGTGTGCAGGTCTGCCCAATTGGATTCATGCCAGCCATACCAGAAGAGTTCCGAGCCCATCAGATCAACAAGAGCCACCACTGACTGAGCAGGCTGAAGCGTCAGGAGTTGAAAACTGTGAAATTGAAGAATCTAGAGTGATAGATTCTGAAAGACAACCATATGACGAACAGCCCGAGATAAGTCAGGAAGAATGGATCCCAGTGATTGAAATAATTGATGATGCTATTGAAACCAGAAGAAGAACAGAACTGAAAAGACAGGAAAGTAGTCAGGAAGAGACAGGGGAAGAAGAACACACTCAGGTGAAAATAGAAAGAGACACAAACAAACCTGAGGAGGGAAAAATAGAAGAACACGTTCAGGCGGAAGAAGAAAAGTTTGAATTAAGACCTGAACAGGACCAGATAGAGTTAGAAGAACAAGTTCAGGCAGAAGAAGAAAGGTTTGAAGTAAGACCTGAACAGGGTCAGATAGAATTAGAAGAACAAGCTCAGGAAGAAGTAGAACAAAATACGGTAGAACCTGAGCAGAAGGAAGCAAAAGAAGGTACAAGCACAGAAAACAGAGAAACAGAACAGGTTGTGCCTAAAATAAATGAAATAAAAAGAATTTTACAAAGAGACAAGGAAGGTGAAAACGCAGTACAAATCAAAAGAGTCAGGAGAGGAGACAATTGGCCAACTGGAGTAAAGAAACTAAAATGTCATCTGAGAAAATCTGAAAAGAGACCAGAACAAGTGAACGAAGTCACAAGTCAAACAAGACCTAAACAAACCTTAGCAAAAATAACTCAAGAAGTCCAAGATTGAGAAATTTAAACAGGAGATACAAGGCTCCTGAGTGGACATACGTTATACTCGAGGAAGTTGAGTCCCTGGATCTGTCTGATGAGACAGAAGAGGTCCATATTGCACAAATTGATGAAAGCCAATTGAAACCCCTTAAGAATAAAAAGGAAGGCTAAGACTGAAAAAGAAAAGATAAGAGAAAATAAATTTTCTCAGGAGTAAAATGGCAGAAACCGAAGTTATCGGGAAACCAAAGTGTGGACTAAAAAGAAAGTGTTTTAGATTTTGTTTTTGTAGTATTTTATTAGCAGCATTAGGATGGCTATTCTTAACAGTAGGAGTACCTTTAATAATGAAAACAAGTGACAAGAATAACACAGATACTAATGTTAAGGTGGATAGAATAAGAGAAACTGAAATAGAAATAGGGGTAGAAGATGAAGCAAACTATCATAATGAATCAGACTATAATACGTCCTCTAATGTGTTTATTAAGTTGTTATTTCAATATGTTAGTACTATGGAGATTAATAACTGCTACATGTGTATGAAGTTACCCTCATCAGTATCAGAAGGAATGACATAATCACCATATACCTTTAACTTATGGTGTGTCATGTAGTATTTTGTCAAGTTTATTTTATGCTACAGGGAAACTTCAATATTTTTATTCAGATATAGATGTAGTATTTTCTGAATTACCTATTAGAAAGAATATGAATCCAGTAGCTAGTAGTAAAAATGTACAGTTTATGGGTGAATTTTTCATAACGATGAGTTCAATAGATTTAGTTCAGGCACATAAAGATAATCTAACATGTACATTAAGAAAAGAAGAAAAAGATTTTTTGAATTTAGTAGAAGAAAGGAGACAGGATTTGATGAGGAAGGCAACTACACAGAAAACCCATGTACCTCCATGGGGTGGGAAGGAGGAATCTATGCGAAGTGGCAAGGCTCATGCTGCGATGTCCCTGGACTTTGTGAAAAGGGGAAAATTCTGCCTCCATAGATTAAAGACAGATTATAACAATAATTACATTGGTTCCAGTGAATGTGAACATAACTTCCTAATATTAGGAGGATGGGGACTAAATGGTGGAACCGATCCTGTGTTTCCAGGAGTGTATTATGTTTGTGGGAGCAATGCCTATTATAGGTTACCTGCAAGATGGTACGGAAGCTGTTATTTTGGAATAGTTTTTCCCAAAATGTATCATGTAGATAAAATCAGTGGAACCAATGGAAATTCTAATGGACTAACACGTAGAAGAAGAGCTAGTTTTTCTGAAATTTTAGGAGACATTTTTAGTGCACTGATACCCTCAGTTGGAGTCATTCTAAATTCACAGAAAATGTGTAAGTTATCAACCATAGTTGATCGTCTTTCTACAGACACTGCAGAAGGATTTCTAATGATTAACACAGAAATGGTTGCAATTAGATCTATGGTTTTACAGAACCGTCTTGCTCTTGATATATTGTTGGCAAAAGAAGGTGGAGTTTGTGGCATGTTGAAAGTTCAACACTGCTGCACTTATATTCCGGACAATAGCAGAGAAATTAAAGGATATATTGAAAACATTACAGGAATGCATAAGGATTTAACCCAACTGGAGGTTGACAGTGTGTGGGGAAGACTAACTAAAAGTATAACATTAATAGGGAAATGGTTTACTAACTTTGGGAAAGGTTTCTTAGGCCAAATAATAATACCATTAGTCATGATAATAACGGTAGTGATGTTAATAATAATTACATATAGGTGTTGTAGAAAAGGTACGAAAGAAAAAGTACACTTGGAAAGAAAAGGAAAGGGACAGACACGAAAGAGAAAATATGATGAAATACGTTTGGAAGAAATGAAAGGCAGGTTATATAAGAAGATGCGAGATTTAGAAGAAAACGAAATTATTGATGAACATTTGAGAGGAGAAATAGAGAAAACTGAGAAGTGTTAAAGTTGGTATCTGAGATGGATGGGTAATTTTGTGATGGCTTAATATGCCATCAGAGAGAGCATTGATGGAGCAAGGACTCGTAAATGAGACTTGCTCGGAAGCAATCCTCTCGTTTAACTCACTAACGAATTATTAACAACGTGTTTTGTGATTAATAATACGCATTTCCTTTACACGCGGGAGAAAATGAAGCTTGCCTATGTGTTTACTAACTGCAATAACATGAACGAAGGACTAAGATGCATTCTAACACGGGATCTTTACTGCGCATGCGTCTACTGCATCTACGTAGTATGACGTACTAACGCTTGGAGGAAAAATCTGGCGCCTGCGCAAAGAACCATAAAATGGCCGCTTGAAAACTCACATGCATGGCACCTGCTTGCTGAAATTAGAAAATAAGTTTTATACTAACGCAAATGCAGAAATGGAAATAATAAATGGTATGGGCTAGAGTAGAGGTTGGTGGTATACAGTGAAATCATTTATTTTTGAGAATAAAATTTTTCCTTTTGACTTTATTATTAGTGTGTATTTGGGCCTGTCAAATTTGTCGAGCAGACTGACGCATGCGCCCTGGCGAGAAAGTACAAAAGATGACTAAGGACTTGCCACACGTCCAAGGCCAGCGAAGATGTGCCCTGGGAACATGAGGGTGAAGAGTTCATATGAAGGAACTTTATTCAAGAGATCGCAACATTTGTATTAATAAAGTTTGAAGATCTATGGGAAAGGAAGCGGGGTAATAAAGTTTAAGGGGAGGAGTTTTGAAATGATGGTTTAAAGAAATAAGTGAAATGTAAGCATGGTGTGATGATCATCCCCCTCGCCTGTCCAATCAGAGTTAGTATGCCTGCAAAATTGAAACATTAATGGGTGGTACATTGACTCATGGAAGGGTATAATTGAGGTAGTCTTAGTTAGTTAGTTTAGCTATTACAGAGAGGAGAGCATTGACACGGAGAAGAAGCACAGAAGCAGAGTTCGGGATGCTGTCGATGCTGGGGGTGGTGCTAATGCTGTGAGATGCTGATGAAAAAATTGAATGCAGAACCATCTATTAATTTAATTGGGTTAGAAAGAAGATCGCAGAAGAACCACGAGGAGGAAGAGAGTGTCAGAGAGGGGTGCGACGTAGTCGTCGGTATTTAGAGAGGTGAACTATCCTGTCCTGATTCTTGTCCTGAAGTCTTTGTCTCCTGATCTATCCCGGGGGACCCTTACCAGCCCTTTGGCCAGGGGGTTGGTCTTCACACCATTCTTGGTAAATATGAATTCATCGTATTGATAGATGTTCTTCTCTCTCTGTCCTCTTCTTTCTGAGCATAATTGTTGTATGGATCTGAATTATTATATCTATTGAATTTTTGATTGAATTGACACTCTTGCGAATCAGGGTGTTTGTACTGAAATATTTGAGATGGTTCACAAACAACTAATTTAGATAAAGATTTTAAAACTTCTCGAGTCTGTGATTATTTCATTTTAATCGAGAAATGTTTAATAAAGCTATGTTAATTATCACCATCAACTAGTTCCACCTAATGGTCCATTGACCAAAGGAAAAAACTATTTGATCAGTGAAAGGTTTAGTTGGAGAAGAAATAACTAGATCTTAAGGTATGAGAATCATTAAAACTAAAAGTTCCAGCGGTCTACTTGGTGTTTAGTGGAAACGAGTTGTATGGGCCCAGGTGAGTATATGGTAGTGGATTATCTGTTGCTAGTACGCCGCTGGATCACTAGCTCTGCCGGCACCTAGGGAAACCTAGCAAACCTATGCATTTTATAAAACTAGACATCCAGGGGAATCCAGGATGGGGTGACTTGTCTGGCTCTCACCAGGTTCTGTTACCCAGAATCCCTTGCAAACCTCAAACTTTGTAAAAAAAAACACATTTTCCCCACATTTCTGTGGTGGAAAGCTCTGGAATCTGTGTGGATCCACAAAATTCCACCCTCCCCACATTCCCCAAAGTCTTCTGAGAAAAATGATACCTCACTTGTGTGGGTAGGCCTAGTGGTCGCGACAGGAAACGGCCCAAAATGCAACGTGGACACACCAAATTTTCACAGTGAAAACTGACCCTTTGTTTGCAAAGTGCCTAGCTGTAGATTTTTAACCCTAGCTCTGCCGGCACCTAGAGAAACCTAGCAAACCTATACATTTTTGAAAACTAGACACCCAGGGGAATCCAGGATGGGGTAACTTGTCTGGCTCTCTCCAGGTTCTGTTACCCAGAATCCCTTGCAAAACTCAAACTTTGTAAAAAAAAAACACATTTTCCTCACATTTCTGTGGTGGAAAGTTCTGGAATCTGCGTGGATCCACAAAATTCCACCCACCCAGCATTCCCCAAAGTCTTCAGAGAAAAATGGTACCTCACTTGTGTGGGTAGGCCTAGTGACCGTGACAGGAAACGGCCCAAAACGCAACGTGGACACACCACATTTTCACAGTGAAAACTGACCCTTGTTTTTCAAAGAGCCTTGCTGTAGATTTTGAACCCTAGCTCTGCCGGCACTTAGGGAAACCTAGCAAACCTATACATTTTTGAAAAGTAGACACCCAGGGAAATCAGGATGGGGTGACTTGTCTGGCTCTCACCAGGTTCTGTTACCCAGAATCCCTTGCAAACCTCAGCCTTTGTCAAAAAACCCACATTTTCCTCACATTTCTGTGGTGGAAAGTTCTGGAATCTGCGTCGATCCACAAAATTCCACCCACCCCGCCTTCCCAAAATTCTTATGAGAAAAATGATACCTCACTTGTGTGGGTAGGCCAGGTGGCCGCAACAGGAAACGGCCCAAAATGCAACGTGGACACACAACATTTTCACAGTGAAAACTGACCCTTTTTTGCAAATTGCCTTGCTGTAGATTTTGAACCCTAGCTCTGCCGGAACCTAGGGAAACCTAGCAAACCTATACATGTTTGAAAACTAGACACCCAGGGGAATCCAGGATGGGGTAACTTGTCTGGCTCTCACCAGATTCTGTTACCCAGAATCCCTTGCAAACCTCAAACTTTGTAAAAAAAAACACATTTTCATCACATTTCTGTGGTGGAAAGTTCTGGAATCTGCATGGATCCACAAAATTCCACCCACCCAGCATTCCCCAAACTCTTCAGAGAAAAATGGTACCTCACTTGTGTGGGTAGGCCTAGTGACCGCGACAGGAAACGGCCAAAAACGCAATGTGGACACACCACATTTTCACAGTGAAAACTGACCCTTGTTTTTCAAAGAGCCTTGATGTAGATTTTGAACCCTAGCTCTGCCGGCACCTAGGGAAACCTATCAAACCTATACATTTTTGAAAACTAGACAGCCAGGGGAATCCAGGATGGGGTGACTTGTCTGCCTCTCACTAGGTTCTGTTACCCAGAATCCCTTGCAAACCTCAAACTTTGTAAAAAAAAACACATTTTCCCCACATTTCTGTGGTGGAAAGTTCTGGAATCTGTGTGGATCCACAAAATTCCACCCACCCCCCATTCCCCAAAGTCTTCCGAGAAAAATTATACGTCACTTGTGTGGGTAGGCCTAGTGGCCGTGACAGGAAATGGCCCAAAATGCAACGTGGACACACCACATTCTCACAGTGAAAACTGACCCTTTTTTTGCAAAGTGCCTAGCTGTAGATTTTGAACCCTAGCTCTGCCAGCACCTAAGGAAACCTAGAAAACCTATACATTTTTGAAAACTAGACACCAAGGGGAATCAAGGATGGAGTGACTTGTCTGGCTCTCACCAGGTTCTGTTACCCAGAGTCCCTTGCAAACCTCAAACTTTGTCAAAAAAACCACATTTTCCTCACATTTCTGTGGTAGAAAAATCTGGAATCTGTGTGGATCCACAAAATTCAACCCACCCCGCATTCCCCAAAGTCTTCCAAGAAAATTGGTACCTCACATCTGTGGGTAGGCCTAGTGCCTGCGACAGGAAATGGCCCAAAACGCAACGTGGACACACTACATTTTCACAGTGAAAACTGACCCTTTTTTTGCAAAGTGCCTAGCTGTAGATTTTGAACCCTAGCTCTGCCGGCACCTAGAGAAACCTAGCAAACCTATACATTTTAGAAAACTAGACATCCAGGGAAATCCAGGATGGGGCGACTTGTCTGGCTCTCACCAGGTTCTGTTACCCAGAATCCCTTGCAAACCTCAAACTTTGTAAAAAAAACACATTTTCCCCACATTTCTGTGGTGGAAAGTTCTGGAATCTAGGTGGATCCACAAAATTCCACCCATCCAGCATTCCCCAACATCTTCAGAGAAAAATGGTACCTCACTTGTGTGGGTAGGACTAGTGACCGCGACAGGAAACGGCCCAAAACGCAACGTGGACACACCACATTTTCGCAGTGAGAACTGACCCTTGTTTTGCAAAGTGCCTTGCTGTAGATTTTGAACCCTAGCTCTGCCGGCACCAAAGGAAACCTAGAAAACCTATACATTTTTGAAAACTAGACACCCAGGGGAATCCAGGATGGGGTGACTTGTCTGGCTCTCACCAGGTTCTGTTACCCAGAATCCCTTGCAAACCTCAAACTTTGTAAAAAAAACACATTTTCCCCACATTTCTGTGGTGGAAAGTTCTGGAATCTGTGTGGATCCACAAAATTCCACCCACCCCGCATTCCCCAAAGTCTTCCGAGAGAAATGATACCTCACTTGTGAGGGTAGGCCTAGTGGCCGCAACAGGAAACTGCCCAAAATGCAACGTGGACAAACCACATTCTCACAGTGAAAACTGACTCTTTGTTTGCAAAGTGCCTAGCTGTCAATTTTGATCCCTAGCTCTGCCGGCACCTAGGGAAACCTATCAAACCTATACATTTTTTAACAGTAGACACCAAGGGAAATCAGGATGGGGTGACTTGTCTGGCTCTCACCAGGTTCTGTTACCCAGAATTCCTTGCAAACCTCAAACTTTGTCAAAAAAACCACATTTTTCACACATTTCTGTGGTGGAAAGTTCTGGAATCTGCGTGGATCCACAACATTCCACCCACCCCGCATTCCCCACAGTCTTCCGAAAAAAATGATACCTCACTTGTGTTGGTAGGCCTAGTGGTCGCGACAGGAAACGGCCCAAAATGCAACGTGGACACACCACATTTTCACAGTGAAAACTGACCCTTTGTTTGCAAAGTGCCTTGCTGTAGATTTTGAACCCTAGCTCTGCCAGCACCTAAGGAAACCTAGCAAACCTATACACTTTTGAAAACTAGACACCAAGGGGAATCAAGGATGTGGTGACTTGTCGGGCTCGCACCAGGTTCTGTTACCCAGAATCCCTTGCAAACCTAAAACTTTGTCCCAAAAAACACATTTTCCTCACATTTCTGTGGTGGAAAGTTCTGGAATCTGCGTGGATCCACAAAATTCCACCCACCCCCCATTCCCCGAAGTCTTCCAAGACAAATGGTATCTCACTTGTGTGGGTAGGCCTAGTGCTCGTGACAGGAAACGGCGCAAAACGCAACGTGGACACACCACATTTTCACAGTGAAAAATGACCCTTTTTTTGCAAAGTGCCTAGCTGTAGTTTTTGAACCCTAGCTCTGCCGGCACCTAGGGACACCTAGCAAACCTATACATTTTTGAAAACTAGACACCCAGGGGAATATAGGATGGGTTGACTTGACTGGCTCTCACCAGGTTCTGTTACCCAGAATCCCTTGCAAACCTAAACAATTGTAAAAAAAAACACATTTTCCTCACATTTCTGTGGTGGAAACTTCTGGAATCTGCATGGATGTACAAGATTCCACCCACCCCGTGTTCCCCAAAGTCTTCCGAGAAAAATGGTACCTCACTTGTGTGGGTAGGCCTAGTGCCCGCAACAGGAAACGGCGCAAAACGCAACGTGGACACACCACATTTTCACAGTGAAAAATGAACCTTTTTTTGCAAAGTGTCTAGCTGTAGTTTTTGAACCCTAGCTCTGCCGGCACCTAGGTAAACCTAGCAAACCTATACATTTTTGAAAACTCGACACCCAGGGGAATCCAGGATGGGGTGACTTTTCTGCCTCTCACTAGGTACTGTTACCCAGAATCCCTTGCAAACCTCAAACTTTGTAAAACAAAACACATTTTCCCCACATTTCTGTGGTGGAAAGTTCTGGAATCTGTGTGGATCCACAAAATTCCACCCACCCCGCATTCCCCAAAGTCTTCCGAGAAAAATTATACCTCACTTGTGTGGGTAGGCCTAGTGGCCGTGACAGGAAACGGCCCAAAATGCAACGTGGACACACCACATTCTCACAGTGAAAACTGACCCTTTTTTTGCAAAGTGCCTAGCTGTAGATTTTGAACCCTAGCTCTGCCAGCACGTAAGGAAACCTAGCAAACCTATACATTTTTGAAAACTAGACACCAAGGGGAATCAAGGATGGGGTGACTTGTCTGGCTCTCACCAGGTTCTGTTACCCAAAATCCCTTGCAAACCTCAAACTTTGTAAAAAAAAACACATTTTCCCCACATTTCTGTGGTGGAAAGTTCTGGAATCTGTGTGGATCCACAAAATTCCACCCACGCCGCATTCCCCAAAGTCTTCCGAGAGAAATGACACCTCACTTGTGTGGGTAGGCCTAGTGGCCGCAACAGGAAACTGCCCAAAATGCAACGTGGACAAACCACATTCTCACAGTGAAAACTGACCCTTTGTTTGCAAAGTGCCTAGCTGTCAATTTTGATCCGTAGCTCTGCCGGCACCTAGGGAAACCTATCAAACCTATACATTTTTGAAAAGTAGACACCAAGGGAAATCAGGATGGGGTGACTTGTCTGGCTCTCACCAGGTTTTGTTACCCAGAATCCCTTGCAAACCTCAAACTTTGTAAAAAAAAACACATTTTCCTCACATTTCTGTGGTAGAAAAATCTGGAATCTGTGTGGATCCACAAAATTCAACCCACCCCGCATTCCCCAAAGTCTTCCGAGAAAAATGGTACCTCACTTGTGTGGGTAGGACTAGTGACCGCGACATTAAACGGCCCAAAACGCAACGTGGACACACCACATTTTCGCAGTGAGAACTGACCCTTGTTTTGCAAAGTGCCTTGCTGTAGATTTTGAACCCTAGCTCTGCCGGCACCAAAGGAAACCTAGAAAACCTATACATTTTTGAAAACTAGACACCCAGGGGAATACAGGATGGGGTGACTTGTCTGGCTCTCACCAGGTTCTGTTACCCAGAATCCCTTGCAAACCTCAAACTTCGTAAAAAAAACACATTTTACCCACATTTCTGTGGTGGAAAGTTCTGGAATCTGTGTGGATCCACAAAATTCCACCCACCCCGCATTCCCCAAAGTCTTCCAAGAGAAATTATACCTCACGTGTGGGTAGGCCTAGTGGCCGCAACAGGAAACTGCCCAAAATGCAACGTGGACAAACCACATTCTCACAGTGAAAACTGACCCTTTGTTTGCAAAGTGCCTAGCTGTCAATTTGGATCCCTAGCTCTGCCGGCACCTAGGGAAACCTATCAAACCTATACATTTTTGAAAACTAGACACCAAGGGGAATCAAGGATGGGGTTACTTGTCTGGCTCCCACCAGGTTCTGTTACCCAGAATCCCATGCAAACCTAAAACTTTGTCCCAAAAAACACATTTTCCTCACATTTCTGTGGTGGAAAGTTCTGGAACCTGTGTGGATCCACAAAATTCCACCCACCCCGCATTCCCCAAAGTCTTCTGAGAAAAATTATACCTCACTTGTGTGGGTAGGCCTAGTGGCCGTGACAGGAAACGGCCCAAAATGCAACGTGGACACACCACATTCTCACAGTGAAAACTGACCCTTTTTTTGCAAAGTGCCTAGCTGTAGCTTTTGAACCCTAGCTCTGCCAGCACCAAAGGAAACCTAGCAAACCTATACATTTTTGAAAACTAGACACCAAGGGGAATCAAGGATGGGGTGACTTGTCTGGCTCTCACCAGGTTCTGTTACCCAGAATCCCTTGCAAACCTAAAACATTGTCAAAAAAACCACATTTTCCTCACATTTCTGTGGTGGAAAGTTCTGGAATCTGCGTGGATCCACAAAATTCCACCCACACCGCATTTCACAAAGTCTTCCGAGAAAAATGATACCTCACTTGTGTGGGTAGTCCTAGTGGTCGCGATAGGAAATGGCCCAAAATGCAACATGGACACTTCACATTTTCACAGTGAAAACTGAACCTTTTTTTGCAAAGTAGCTAGTTGTAAATTTTGAACCCTAGCTCTGCCGGCACCTAGGGAAACCTAGAAAACCTATACATTTTTGAAAACTAGAAACCAAGGGGAATCAAGGATGGGGTGACTTGTCTGGCTCTCACCAGGTACTGTTACCCAGAATCCCTTGCAAACCTCAAACTTTGTAAAAAAAAACACATTTTCCTCACATTTCTGTGGTGGATAAATCTGGAATCTGTGTGGATCCACAAAATTCCACCCACCCCGCATTCCCCAAAGTCTTCCGAGAAAAATGGTACCTCACTTCTGTGGGTAGGCCTAGTGCCCGAGACAGGAAACTGCCCAAAACGCAACGTGGACACACTACATTTTCACAGTGAAAACTGACCCTTTTTTTGCAAAGTGCCTAGCTGTAGATTTTGAACCCTAGCTCTGCCGACACCTAGGAAACCTAGCAAATCTATACATTTTAGAAAACTAGACATCCAGGGAATCCAGGATGGGGTGACTTGTCTGGCTCTCACCAGGTTCTGTTACCCAGAATCCCTTGCAAACTTCAAACTTTTTAAAAAAAAACACATTTTCCTCACATTTCTGTGGTGAAAAGTTCTGGAATCTAGGTGGATCCACAAAATTCCACCCACCCAGCATTCCCCAAAGTCTTCCGAGAAAAATGGTACCTCACTTGCATGGGTAGGCCTAGTGACCGCGACAGGCAACGGGCCAAAACACAACGTGGACACACCACATTTTCACAGTGAAAACTAACCCTTGTTTTGCAAAGTGCCTTGCTGTAGATTTTGAACCCTAGCTCTGCCGGCACCAAGGGAAACCTAGAAAACCTATACATTTTTGAAAACTAGACACCCAGGGGAATCCAGGATGGGGTGACTTGTCTGGCTCTCACCAGGTTATGTTACCCAGAATCCCTTGCAAACCTCAAACTTTGTAAAAATAAACACATTTTCCCCACATTTCTGTGGTGGAAAGTTCTGGAATCTGTGTGGATCCACAAAATTCCACCCACCCTGCATTCCCCAAAGTCTTCCGAGAACAATGATACCTCACTTGTGTGGGTAGGCCTAGTGTCCGCGACAGGAAACGGCCCAAAATGCAACGTGGACAAACCACATTCTCACAGTGAAAACTGACCCTTTGTTTGCAAAGTGCCTAGCTGTAGATTTTGAACCCTTGCTCTGCCGGCACCTAGAGAAACCTTGCAAACCTATACATTTTTGAAAACTAGACACCCAGGGGAATCCAGGATGGGGTGAGTTGTCTGGCTTTCAACTGGTTCTGTTACCCAGAATCCCTTGCAAACCTCAAACTTTGTCAAAAAACACACATTTTCCTCACATTTCTGTGGTGGAAAGTTCTAGAATCTGCATCGATCCATAAAATTCCACCCACCCCGCATTCCCCAAAGTCTTCCAAGAAAAATTATACCTCACTTGTGTGGGTAGGCCTAGTGGTCGCGACAGGAAATGGCCCAAAATGCAACATGGACACACCACATTTTCACAGTGAAAACTGACCCTTTTTTTGCAAAGTAGCTAGCTGTAAATTTTGAACCCTAGCTCTGCCGGCACCTAGGGAAACCTAGGAAACCTATACATTTTTAAAAACTAGACACCCAGGGAAAACCAGGATGGGGTGACTTGTGTCTCTCTCACCGGGTTCTCTTACCCAGAATCCCTTGCAAACCTCAAACTTTGTCAAAAAAACCACATTTTCCTCACATTTCTGTGGTGGAAAAACCTGGAATATGTGTGGATCCACAAAATTCCACCCACCCAGCGTTCCCCCAGGTCTCCTGATAAAAATGGTACCTCACTCATGTGGGTGCCCCAAGTACCCGCGATAGGCAAGGGCCCAAAATGTATTGAGGAGACATCAAAATGACCTATCACAAAACAACCTGGTTTTGATAGGGGAGTCACCTGTGTTTTTGGCCCCAGGCTCGGCGGCCATCTTGGGAAACCTACCAAACCCACACATTTCTGAAAACTAGACACCTGGGGGAGTCCAGCAAGGTATGGCTTGCTTGGGTCCCCCAACGTTTTCCTACTCAGAATCCCCTGCAAACCTCAAATTTAGCTGAAAAAATCACTTTTTTCTCAAATTTCTGTGTGGGAAAGTTCTAGAATCTGCGTGGATTCATACATTTCCTAACACCCAGCGTTCCCCCAGGTCTTCTGATAAAAATGGTACCTCACTCGTGTGGGTGGGTCAAGTACCTGCGACAGGCAAGGGCCCAAATCGTATTGAGGAGACTTCAAAATGACCTACCACAAAACAACCTGGTTTTGCAAGGTGGGTCACCTGGGTTTTTGCTCCAGGCTCGGCGGCCATCTTGGGAAACCTACCAAATACACACATTTCTGAAAACTAGACACCCGGGGGAGTCCAGCAAGATATAGCTTGCGTGGGTCCCCCGAAAGTTTCCTACCCAGAATCCCCTGCAAACCTCAAATTTAGCTGGAAAAAATCACTTTTTTCTCAAATTTCCGTGTGGGAAAGTTCTGGAATCTGCGTAGATCCACAAGTTTCCTACCACCCAGCGTTCCCCCAGGTCTCCTGATAAAAATGGTACCTCACTCACGTGGGTGGGTCAAGTACCTGCGGCAGGCAAGGGCCCAAAACGTATTGAGGAGACATCAAAATGACCTATCACAAAACAACTTGGTTTTGCAAGGGGAGTCACCTGGGTTTTTGGCCCTGGGCTCGGCGGCCATCTTGGGAAACTATCAAACCCACACATTTCTGAAAACTAGACAACCGGGGAAGTCCAGCGAGGTGTGGCTTGCGTGGATCCCCCAACGTTTTCCTACCCAGAATCCCCTGCAAACCTCAAATTTAGCTGAAGAAAACACATTTTCCACATATGTTTGTGTGGAATCACCGTGCCGGCACAAATGTCCTACCCCACAGCGTTCTCCTTAGTCTCCCAAGTAAAATGATACCTCACTTGTTTGTGTGTCCAATGCAGAATTGGCTAAAAATGTATTTTTTTTTAAAATGTAGCGCTTAGAATTCTCGGTGCTATACACTTAATCCCTATGTTTTGGGCTCTTCCCAGTCACAGGCCCTTGCCCCACCCACACAAGTGAGGTATCATTTTACTCGGGAGACTCAGGGGAACGCTGTGGGGTAGGACATTTATGCCGGCACGGTGATTCCACCCAAACATATGTGAAAAATGTGTTTTTTTCAGCTACATTTGAGATTTGCAGGGGATTCTGGGTAGGAAAACGTTGGGGGATCCATGCCAGCCATACCTTGCTGGATTCCCCCGGGTGTCTAGTTTTCAGAAATGTGTGGGTTTGGTAGTTTCCCAAGATGGCCGCAGAGCCCGGGGCCAAAAACCTAGGATACCCCCCTTGCAAAACCAGGTTGTTTTGTGATAGGTAATTTTGATGTCTCCTCAATACGTTTTGGGCCCTTCCCTGTCGTGGGTACTTGACCCACCCACACGAGTGAGGTACCATTCTTATCCAGAGACCTGGGGGAACGCTGGGTGGTAGGAAATTTGTGGATCCACGCAGATTCCAGAACTTTCCCACACAGAAGAAAAAAGTGATTTTTCAGCTAAATTTGAGGTTTGCAGGGGATTCTGGGTAGGAAAACTTTGGGGGACCCACGCAAGCCATACCTCGCTGGACTCCCCGGGTGTCTAGTTTTCAGAAATCTGTGGGTTTGGTAGGTTTCCCAAGATGGCCGCCGAGCCCGGGGCCAAAAACCCAGGTGACTCCCCCTGCAAAACCAGGTTGTTTTGTGATAGGTCATTTTGATGTCTCCTCAAAATCTTTTGGGCCCTTGTCTGTCACGGGTACTTGACCCACCCACGCAAGTGAGGTACCATTTTTATCTGGAGACCTAGGGGAAGGCTGGGTGGTAGGAAATTTGTGGATCATGCAGATTCCATAACTTTCCCACACAGAAATGTGAAAATAATGTGATTTTTTTCAGCTAAATTTGAGGTTCGCAGGGGATTCTGAGTAGGAAACGTTGGGGGGCCCACGCAAGCCATACCTCGCTAGACTCCACGGGTGTCTAGTTTTCAGAAATGTGTGGTTTTGGTAGGTTTCCCAAGATGGCCACCGAGCCCGGGCCAAAACCCAGGTGACTCCTGCAAAACCAGGTAGCTTTGTGATAGGTAATTTTGATGTCTCCACATACATTTTGGGCCCTGCCTGTCGCGGTACTGGACCCACCCAGAAGAGTGAGGTACCATTTTATCAGGAGACCTGGAGTAACGCTGGGTGGTAGAAATTTGTGTCAGCCCAGTGATCCTACTACTTTCCCACACAGAAATGTGAGAAAAATGTGATTTTTTTCATCAAAATTTGACGTTTGCAGGGGATTTTGGGTAGGGAAACGTTGGGGGATCCACGTAAGCCATACCTCCCTGGACTACCCCAGGTCTCTAGTTTTCAGAAATGTGGGGGTCTGGTAGGTTTCCCTAGATGGCTGCCGACCCCGGGACCAAAAACGCAGATTCCCCCTATGTATCCAAAGATGACCTGGTTTTGCAATGGGTTCACATGAGTTTTTGGTCCCAGGCTTGGCGGCCATCTAGGGAAACCTACCAAACCCACACATTTCTGAAAACTAGAGACCCGGAGGAGTTCTGGGAGGTATGGCTTGTGTGGATCCCCCAACGTTTCCCCACCCAGAATCCCCTGCAAACCTCAAATTTTGATGAAAAAATCAAATTTTTCTCAAATTTCTGTGTGGGAAAGTTGTAGGATCACCGGGCTGACACAAATTTCCTACCACCCAGCGTTCCCCCAGGTCTCCCAATAAAAATGGTACCTCACTCGCATGGGTGGGTCAAGTACCCGCGACAGGCAAGGGCCCAAAGCGTATTGCGGAGACATCAAAATTACATATCACAAAACTATCTGCTTTTGCAAGGGGGGGTCACATGAGTTTTTGGCCCCGGGCTCGGCGGCCATCTAGGGAAACCTACCAAACCCACACATTTCTGAAAACTAGAGACCCGGGTAAGTTCAGGGAGGTTTGGCTTGCGTGGATCCCCCAGCGTTTCCCCACCCAGAATCCCCTGCAAACCTCAAATTTTGATGAAAAAATCTAACTTTTCTCAAATTTCTGTGTGGAAAAGTTGTAGGATCACCGGGCTGACACAAATTTACTACCACCCAGCGTTCCCCCAGGTCTCCCAATAAAAATGGTACCTCACTCGCGTGGGTGGGTCAAGTACCCGCGACAGGCAAGGGCCCAAAGCGTATTGTGGAGACATCAAAATTACCTATCACAAAACGATCTGCTTTTGCAAGGGGGGGTCACATGAGTTTTTGGTCCCGGGTCGGTGGCCATCTAGGGAAACCTACCAAACCTACACATTTCTGAAAACTAGAGACCTGGGGAAGTTCAGGGAGGTATGGCTTGCGTGGATCCCCCAACGTTTCCCTACCCAGAATCCCCTCCAAACCTCGAATTGTGATGAAAAAATCTAATTTTTCTCAAATTTCTGTGTGGGAAAGTTGTAGGATCACCGGGCTGACACAAATTTCCTACCACCCAGCGTTACTCCAGGTCTCCCAATAAAAATGGTACCTCACTCGCGTGAGTGGGTCAAGTACCCGCGACAGGCAAGGGCCCAAAACGTATTGAGGAGACTTCAAAATGACCTATCACAAAACAACCTGGTTTTGCAAGGGGGGTCACCTGGGTTTTTGGCCCGGGCTCGGCGGCCATCTTGGGAAACCTACCAAACCCACACATTTCTGAAAACTAGATACTCAGGGAGTCCAGCGAAGTATGGCTTGCGTGGGTCCCCCAATGTTTTCCTACCCAGAATCCCCTGCAAACCTCAAATTTAGCTGAAAAAATCTATTTTTTCTCAAATTTCTGTGTGGGAAAGTTCTGGAATCTGCGTGGATCCACAAATTTCCTACCACCCAGCGTTTCTCCAGGTCTCCTGATAAAAATGGTACCTCACTCGCATGGGTGGGTCAAGTACCCGCGACAGGCAAGGGCCCAAAACGTATTGAGGAGACATCAAAATGACCTATCACAAAACAACCTTGTTTTGCAAGGGGAGTCACCTGGGTTTTTTGCTCCGGGCCCGGTGGCCATCTTGGGAAACTACCAAACCCACACATTTCTGAAAACTAGACAATTGGGGGAGTCCAGCGAGGTATGGCTTGCGTGGATCCCCCAACGTTTTCCTACCCAGAATCCCAGGCAAACCTCAAATTTAGCTGAAAAACCAAATTTTCCACATATTTTCTGTGTGGAATCACCATGCTGGCACAAATGTCCTACCCCACAGCATTCTCCTTAGTCTCCCAAGTAAAATGATACCTCACTTGTGTGGGTGTCCAATGCAGAATTGGCAAAAAATGTATTTTTCTAAAAATGTAGCGCTTAGAATTCTCGGTGCTATACCCTTAATCCCTATGTTTTGGGCTCTTCCCAGTCACAGGCCCTTTCCCCACCCATAAAAGTGAGGTGTCATTTTACTCGCGAGACTGTGGGGAACGCTGTGGGGTAGGACAATTGTTCCGGCACGGTGATTCCACCCAAAAATATGTGGAAAATGTGTTTTTTTCAGCTAAATTTGAGGTTTGCAGGGGATTCTGGGTAGGAAAACATTGGGGGATCCATGCAAGTCATACCTCTCTGGACTCCCCTGGGTGACTAATTTTCAGAAATGTGTGGGTTTGGTAGTTTCCCAAGATGGCCGCCGAGCCTGGGGCCAAAAACCCAGGTTATCCCCTTGCAAAACCAGGTTGTTTTATGATAGGTAATTTTGATGTCTCCTCAATACGTTTTGGGCCCTTCCCTGTCGCGGGTACTTGACCCACCCACACGAGTGAGGTACCATTTTTATCCAGAGACCTGGGGGAACGCTGGGTGGTAGGAAATTTGTGGATCCATTCAGATTCCAGAACTTTCCCACACAGAAGAAAAAAGTGATTTTTCAGCTAAATTTGAGGTTTGCAGGGGATTCTGGGTAGGAAAACTTTGGGGGACCCACGCAAGCCATACCTCGCTGGACTCCCCGGGTGTCTAGTTTTCAGAAATCTGTGGGTTTGGTAGGTTTCCCAAGATGGCCGCCGAGCCCGGGGCCAAAAACCCAGGTGACTCCCCCTGCAAAACCAGGTTGTTTTGTGATAGGTCATTTTGATGTCTCCTCAAAATCTTTTGGGCCCTTGTCTGTCACGGGTACTTGACCCACCCACGCAAGTGAGGTACCATTTTTATCTGCAGACCTAGGGGAAGGCTGGGTGGTAGGAAATTTGTGGATAATGCAGATTCCATAACTTTCTCACACAGAAATGTGAGAATAATGGGATTTTTTTCAGCTAAATTTGAGGTTCGCAGGGGATTCTGAGTAGGAAACGTTGGGGGGCCCACGCAAGCCATACCTCGCTAGACTCCCACGGGTGTCTAGTTTTCAGAAATGTGTGGTTTTGGTAGGTTTCCCAAGATGGCCACCGAGCCCGGGGCCAAAAACCCAGGTGACCCCCTTGCAAAACCAGGTAGCTTTGTGAAAGGTAATTTTGATGTCTCCACAATACATTTTGGGCCCTTGCCTGTCGCGGGTACTGGACCCACCCAGAAGAGTGAGGTACCATTTTTATCAGGAGACCTGGGGTAATGCTGGGTGGTAGGAAATTTGTGTCAGCCCAGTGATCCTACTACTTTCCCACACAGAAATGTGAGAAAATTGTGATTTTTTTCATCAAAATTTGACGTTTGCAGGGGATTTTGGAAAGGGAAACATTGGGGGATCCACGTAAGCCATACCTCCCTGGACTACCCCGGGTCTCTAGTTTTCAGAAATGTGGGGGTCTGGTAGGTTTCCCTAGATGGCTGCCGACCCCGGGACCAAAAACGCAGATTCCCCCTATGTATCCAAAGATGACCTGGTTTTGCAATGGGGTCACATGAGTTTTTGGTCCCAGGCTTGGCTGCCATCTAGGGAAACCTACCAAACCCACACATTTCTGAAAACTAGAGACCCGGGGGAGTCCAGGAAGGTATGGCTTGCGTGGATCCCCCAACTTTTCCCTACCCAGAATCCCCTGCAAACCTCACATTTTGATGAAAAAATCATATTTTTCTCAAATTTCTGTGTGGGAAAGTTGTAGGATCACCGGGCTGACACAAATTTCCTACCACTCAGCGTTCCCCCAGGTCTCCCAATAAAAATGGTACCTCACTCGCGTGGGTGGGTCAAGTACCCGCAACAGGCAAGGGCCCAAAACGTATTGTGGAGACATCAAAATTACCTCTCACAAAACGATCTGCTGTTGCAAGGGGGGTCACATGAGTTTTTGGTCCCGGGCTTGGTGGCCATCAAGGGAAACCTACCAAACCCACACATTTCTGAAAACTAGAGACCCGGAGGAGTTCAGGGAGGTATGGCTTGCGTGGATCCCCCAACGTTTCCCCACCCAGAATCCCCTGCAAACCTCAAATTTTGATGAAAAAATCAAATTTTTCTCAAATTTCTGTGTGGGAAAGTTGTAGGATCACCGGGCTGACACAAATTTCCTACCACCCAGCGTTCCCCCAGGTCTCTCAATAAAAATGGTACCTCACTCGCGTGGGTGGGTCAAGTACCCGCGACAGGCAAGGGCCCAAAGCGTATTGCGGAGACATCAAAATTACCTATCACCAAACTATCTGCTTTTGCAAGGGGGGGTCACATGAGTTTTTGGCCCCGGGCTCGGCGGCCATCTAGGGAAACCTACCAAACCCACACATTTCTGAAAACTAGAGACCCGGGTAAGTTCAAGGAGGTATGGCTTGCGTGGATCCCCCAACGTTTCCCTACCCAGAATCCCCTGCAAACCTCGAATGTTGATGAAAAAATCTAATTTTTCTCAAATTTCTGTGTGGAAAAGTTGTAGGATCACCGGGCTGACACAAATTTCCTACCACCCAGCGTTACTCCAGGTCTCCCAATAAAAATGGTACCTCACTCGCGTGAGTGGGTCAAGTACCCGCGACAGGCAAGGGCCCAAAACGTATTGAGGAGACTTCAAAATGACCTATCACAAAACGATCTGCTTTTGCAAGGGGGGTCACCTGGGTTTTTGGCCCGGGCTCGGCGGCCATCTTGGGAAACCTACCAAACCCACACATTTCTGAAAACTAGATACTCAGGGAGTCCAGCGAAGTATGGCTTGGGTGGGTCCCCCAATGTTTTCCTACCCAGAATCCCCTGCAAACCTCAAATTTAGCTGAAAAAATCGATTTTTTCTCAAATTTCTGTGTGGGAAAGTTCTGGAATCTGCGTGGATCCACAAATTTCCTACCACCCAGCGTTTCCCCAGGTCTCCTGATAAAAATGGTACCTCACTCGCATGGGTGGGTCAAGTACCCGCGACAGGCAAGGGCCCAAAACGTATTGAGGAGACATCAAAATGACCTATCACAAAACAACCTTGTTTTGCAAGGGGAGTCACCTGGGTTTTTTGCTCCGGGCCCGGTGGCCATCTTGGGAAACTACCAAACCCACACATTTCTGAAAACTAGACAATTGGGGGAGTCCAGCGAGGTATGGCTTGCGTGGATCCCCCAACGTTTTCCTACCCAGAATCCCAGGCAAACCTCAAATTTAGCTGAAAAACCACATTTTCCACATATTTTCTGTGTGGAATCACCATGCCGGCACAAATGTCCTACCCCACAGCATTCTCCTTAGTCTCCCAAGTAAAATGATACCTCACTTGTGTGGGTGTCCAATGCAGAATTGGCAAAAAATGTATTTTTCAAAAAATGTAGCGCTTAGAATTCTCGGTGCTATACCCTTAATCCCTATGTTTTGGGCTCTTCCCAGTCACAGGCCCTTTCCCCACCCATAAAAGTGAGGTGTCATTTTACTCGCGAGACTGTGGGGAATGCTGTGGGGTAGGACAATTGTTCCGGCACGGTAATTCCACCCAAAAATATGTGGAAAATGTGTTTTTTTCAGCTAAATTTGAGGTTTGCAGGGGATTCTGGGTAGGAAAACATTGGGGGATCCATGCAAGCCATACCTCTCTGGACTCCCCTGGGTGACTAATTTTCAGAAATGTGTGGGTTTGGTAGTTTCCCAAGATGGCCGCCGAGCCTGGGGCCAAAAACCCAGGTTATCCCCTTGCAAAACCAGGTTGTTTTGTGATAGGTAATTTTGATGTCTCCTCAATACGTTTTGGCACTTGCCTGTCGCGGGTACTTGACCCACCCACGCGAGTGAGGTACCATTTTTATCGGGAGACCTGGGTGAATGCTGGGTGGTAGGAAATTCGTGGATCCACGCAGATTCCAGAACTTTCCACACAGAAATTTGAGAAAAAGTGATTTTTTCAGCTAAATTTGAGGTTTGCAGGGGATTCTGGGTAGGAAAACATTAGGGGACCCGCGGAAGCCATACCTCGCTGGACTCCCCCGGTTGTCTAGTTTTCATAAATGTGTGGGTTTGGTAGGTCTCCCAAGATGGCCGCCGAGCCCGGGGCCAAAAACGCAGGTGACTCCCCTTGCAAAACCAGGTTGTTTTGTGATAGGTCATTTTGATGTCTCCTCAAAAAGTTTTGGGCCCTTGCCTGTCGCGGGTACTTGACCCACCCACGCGAGTGAGGTACCATTTTTATCGGGAGATGTGGGGGAACGCTGGGTGGTAGAAAATTTGTTTATCCATGCAGATTCCCAAACTTTCCCACAGAGAAATTTGAGAAAAATGTGATTTGTTCAGCTAAATTTGAGGTTTGCAGGGGATTCTGAGTAGGAAAACTTTGGGGGGCCCACGCAAGCCATACCTCGCTGGACTCCCCAGGGTGTCTAGTTTTCAGAAATGTGTGGGTTTGGTAGGTTTCCCAAGATGGCCACCGAGCCTGGGGCCAAAAACCCAGGTGATTCCCCTTTTTAAAACCAGGTTGTTTTGTGATAGGTCATTTTGATATCTCCTCAATACGTTTTGGGCCCTTGCCTATCGCAGGTATTTGGGGCACCCACATGAGTGAGGTATAATTTTTATCGGGAGACCTGAGGGAATGCTGGGTGGTAGGAAAGTTGTGTATCTACGCAGATTCCTGAACTTTTCACCACAGAAATGTGAGGAAAATGGTTTTTTTTTACAAAGTTTGAGGTTTGCAAGGGATTCTGGGTAACAGAACCTGGTGAGAGCCAGACAAGTCACCCTATCCTGTATTCCCCTCGGTTTCTTGTTTTCAAAAATGTATAGGTTTGCTAGGTTTCCCTTGGTGCCGGCAGAGTTAGGGTTCAAAATCTACAGGTAGGCTCTTTGCAAAAAAAGAGTCAGTTTTAACTGTGAAAATGTGGTATGTCTACGTTGCGTTTTGGGCCGTTTCCTGTCGCGGGCACTAGGCCTACCCACACAAGTGAGGTACCATTTTTCTCGGAAGACTTTGGGGAATGTGGGGTGGGTAGAATTTTGTGGATCCGCGCAGATTCCAAAACTTTCCACCACAGAAATGTGAGGAAAATGTGGGTTTTTTGACAAAGTTTGAGGTTTGCAAGGGATTCTGGGTAACAGAACCTAGTGAGAGCCACACATGTCACCCCATCCTGGATTCCCCTTAGTGTTTAGTTTTCAAAAATATACAGGTTTGCTATGTTTCCCTAGGTGCCGGCTGCGCTAGGACCCAAAATCCACAGGTAGGCATATTCCGAAAAAAGATCAGTGCCTAGTGGGCTTTCTGCCGCCCTGAGGAGGGGGGAAATCGGGGGCTATTGCCCCGATATGTCTCTGAGGGGGGCAGAAAGACTGTGGCTATTCTTTTGGGGGTGGGAGCATTGAGATGCCTGTTAGAAATGGGATTTCTGGTTGGCTAGGGCATGCGCCTAAGCCAGGCAGAAACCACCACTCTAGTCAGGGCAAGGGAGTTACACGCTGAAGATAACCCCTGCTCACCCCCTTGATAGCTTGGCACAAGCAGTCAGGCTTATCCCAGAGGCAATGTGTAAAGCGTTTGCGCAACACACACACACAGCAGCAACACACTAGGCACACCACAAAAGAAACTCCACACAAGGTTATATAAAAATAGCCTTTGTATTATCCAAAACACATTAGATCATAATCACACAATGTACACTGTGCCAACTGGCACTGGGCAATATTTACATGGGATTATATACACATGACAGGGCCAATCAGGCCACTGTCAGAACGTTTTAGAAAGCACTAGTAACACATATGAAACACGACCAGTAACTACTGGTACAATAGTGACCTCAGAAAACACAACCAGTTACTACTGGTACAATACTGTACTCAGCATTATATCACCTTAGCAACATAAACCCATGATGCATAAATCACATTAGATCCCAAACCTCATTAGCAGAAACATATTACGCATTAGGCATCACATTGGGCATAGGAATAAACCACATAAGCATAAGGACCATGGGCATAAATCACATTACGCATCAATCACATTGGGTATAAACATATTAGGCAGGAACTCAGTAGTGCACCACAATAACACTACTACAAGGTGCATACATCACCTTAGGGCCTTGTGCCCTTTCACCATCACAGATAAAGTGCACACAGCACCTTAGCGTAAACCATGACCCCATGCCAACTGGCCTTTCACTGGGGCTCAGATGCCCTATATCCCCGCAAAGTCAGGGCGTAGCTGCAAAAGCAGCAGAAGCAAAGTGCGCAATGCGCTGAGGCAGGGGAGTGTATCTCACTCCTTTCTCATGGAAGAGAAAATGCCCCCGTGATGTGGCTGCCCGCTTTCTCTCGAGGTGCAGCTGTGGCCAATTAGCCCAGGCACCACTGTGCTCTGGGGCGGACCCTCTCCGGGACTCCTAAATATCAACTTGCCCCATACGTTGCAGCTGCCCCCAACTGCGGTGCAGCTGTGAAAAACAACCAATAATGCCCCCAGCACCCAGCAAGGGTTTTGCTGCTTGCCACTCGGGCCAAAATGATCAGAGGCTCAGCCACACTGGCCGGGTCTCCTTCGGGGACTCCGGCGGTCTCACTGCAGCAGGGGGAAAGGCACCGGCAATGTGCCTCGGGAGATCCTCCTGCCCCGGGACCACTGCTGACTTCTTCGGTCTCTCTGCCGGAGACCACGAGGCTCCGGACGGTCTGGGCTGCACGCGGGGCTCTCCTCTCCAACACGGGAGCCCTGCGTGCGTCGCGCTGCCTCTTCTTCGGCCCCGCCCACAACCAGGCAAGGCCGCCTGGCTTCCGGGTTGCTTGGGGAGGTGGCGGCTCTCTCTCCTTTATCTCGGGCCGTGGCGGTGATCTCCTTGCGGCGAAGTGCGGGGTGGGCTCCCGCCATTCTAAACAAGCACACAAGCGGGGTGGGCACCCGCCACAAAAGCGGCAATGCGGAGTGGGCACCCGCTTTTCAAAAATGCATGAGAGCGGGGTGGGCTCCCGCTCCGATCGGCAAAGTGCGGGGGAATCCCCAGGTCAGGATTCCCTCTAAATAGGTTGCAGCTCCGCGCTGTGAAGCCCCAGCACTCTCCCTGTCCTGGGAGAGATATTTTAGTGCACACAGGGTGCTCAGGTCAAAAGTTCCAGGGGGCAAAGGCTGGGCCCAGGCAGGCCAGCACACCGGGCCCTCCAGCAGGGAGGCAGTCCCTTGTGGCGGTTCCTCCTGGGGCCCAGCAGCAGCAAGTCGCCTGGAAGCCCAAAAGCACAACATTTTCATGGGGTCACAGCCCCAATATTTATACACCATATTTGCTTTGTCTGCCCTGGCACAGGGCTTGGGGGAACCAGCCTAGACTGGTTCTGTTTTTTTTTTGAGCACTCTGTGTACAGGGCTCCTCTTCCCTATTGTCAGGTGGGGACTCGGTCCTCATACCACCACAGGGGGTGGAGCCAGCATTCACTCAGGCAGGCACAACCTATTCAGGGTCAGGGGACTACTCCTCCCACTACTCCAAATGCAGAGCCCTATTCAGCCTAGCGCTGACTCACCCTGCCCCTCCTGGAGCCACACACACCTCACCAGCCCCTGTCACTCCAAAGCCAGACATGCAATCCACATCAGGCAGGCAGACACATAGCACACAGAAATGCCAACTTCTAAAAGTGCCATTTCTAAAATAGTTATAATAAATCTGCGCACACCATTGCGTAGCATTTATTATCACTATTCCAAATATACCAAACTTGACCACGCTGCTCCTCTCATATCAGGAATTACCACTGAAACACTTATCAGGGAATCCCCAATACATTCCTATGGGAGGGCAGCCTCACAGTAGTGAGAAACCAAAATGGCTGTTTGTCACTACCAGGACATGTCACACACTTAAGGTACATGTCCTACCTTTTACCTACAATGCACCCTGCCCGTAGGGCTAGCTAGGGCCTACCTTAGGGGTGACTGACAGGTAGTAAAAGGGGGGTCACAGACATGGCACACACTTTAGGTGCCACATCAAAGCGGCAGTAACACTGCGCGCACAGGCCCTGCAATGGCAGAGGCCTGAGACAGGTTTGCAAGGCTACTTTGGTGGGTGGCGCAACCAGCGCTGCAAACCCACCAGTAGCATTTAATTTACCAGCCCCGGGTATATGAGATACCACTTTACAAGGGACTGACAGGTAAATTAAATAAGCCAAACAGGTGTAGACCAATCTTACCATATTTACCACAGAGAGCACATGCACTTTACACTGAACAGCAGTGCTAAAGTGCCCAGAGTCCTAAAACCACCAACACCATGTCAGAAAAAAGGCTAGGAGGAAGGCAAAAAGTTTAGGTATGACCCTGCAAAAAGGGCCAAGTCCAACAATGCGCATTCTGGGCAGCCCCCACACCTACGTATAAAAAAGCAAGCATAATTGCTGGCGCATAGTGGGCTCTCTGTCCCCCCCGGGGGACAGATCAGGGGCTACTGCCCCCATCTGCCTCCTGGGAGGGGCAGAAAAACTGTGGCATCTTTTTCGGGGGGGGGGGTTGGAGGCATTAAAATGCCCATTCTGGGCAGCCCCCACCCCGAACTTTGAGGAAAAAAAATCCCTGGTGGCTAGTGGGCTTTCTGCCGCCCTCGGGGGGGGGCAGATAAGGTGCTATTGCACCATCTGCCTCCCAGGGGGGGGGCTGAAAGACTGTAGCATTTTTTTGGGGGGTGGGAGCATTGACATGCCCATTCTGGGCAGCCCCTACCAATATTAAAAAAAAAATCCCTGGCGATTAGTGGGCTTTCTGCCCCTCCGTGGGTAGATCAGGGGCTATTGCCCCCATCTGCCTCCTGGGGGGGCAGAAAGTCTTTTGTTTTATGTTGGGGGTAGGGTGGGGGCATTTGCATGCCCATTCTGGGCAGCCCCCACCCCGGGCCTATAAAAAAAATAATCCCTGGCAACTAGGGTGCTTTCTGCCCCTCCGGGGGGGCAGAAAGACTGGAATTTTGTGGGGGGAGGGTTGGGGGCACTGGCATGCCCACATAAAAAGTGAAACTGAAATGAGCCTCAAGGCTCATTTCAGTTTCGGTTTCACTGAAATGACATCAGCGCGACGTGCGCGCTGATCGTCATTTCAGGGAATCCATCTGCACAGCCTCGGGAGCTGGGGAAGCTCTTCCCCAGCTCCCGAGGCTGTTGGGGAGGGAAAGAAATCCCTCTGGTGCCCGCACCAGAGGGAATTCTAGTGCCATGTGATCGGACGGCCGCAGGCCGTCCTATGCACATGAGCACTGGTACGTTGGACGGCCCCCGGCCGTCCGACGCACCGAAGGGGTTAACATTTAAAAAACATAGAAATTCACTTAAAAACCAAAATTACAGGGATGTTATAGTTAGGAAATAGAATTTAAAAACCTTACAAATTCCCTGAAAAAAACAAAGTTTACAGAGAAGTTATAGTTAGGCTCAGATTTTTCTCCTACAAAGTCATTGAACTACAGCAGTTATAGTTACATAAGCTAACTATAACTCACACCCCCACAATGCACTGCTTATGACATCACATATTACATCACTCGTGATCTCCATGCCACTGGATTCAAGCTAGCCTGGTTGAGGAGAGGTGATACCCCGGAACAGGTCCTAGGATGCTTATTTTTGGTCCAGGAAGGACCTGGCTTGGCAGTCCAAGGGTATGCCCAGACGTGGTCCTTTGCTCACTGTGCCACTGGATTCAAGCTAGCCTGGCTGAGGAGGGGTGATATCCCGAAACTGGTCCTAGGATGCTTGTTTACGGACCAGGGAGGACCTGGCTTGGCAATTCAGGCTGGACTGGTCCCATGAGGAGCTGGGTCAAGACTGATTTGCATATGGCTGGGTCCAAACTGGGGTGGCATAGTGAGCAAAAGAACGATGGATTAAACCCAGATCTCTTGACTGGGGGTGAGTGGTTGAAAAGTTTCAGCACTCCATCCATCATCTTGTGTGTTTGCAATATAGATGTGTTGCCATTCAAATTTCTCAATGCCACCAAATATCTCCAAATGACATGATACCTGCACAGTGGACGTATCCATTTCCCTTTAGGCTTTGTGTATGCTGTACAGAAAAATAGCACATGATGTATAGTTTCAATTGCTGACATAGAGCACATAGCACATACAGATGGTTGGACAGTGCTTCTGTCAGTGCTCCATAGTGCTGTAAATGACCCCTGTTCAAGTGTATCATAGCAAAATTTCAGGTATGATTTCACCAATTGTTGGAGCGGGAGATCAAGAAAGGTTTCGTAAGAGGGATGGTCCCTAGTAAGCATCAATTGGTATGTAAGCCTACCAAGGGTAGAACTACAAGAGAGACTGGTCTGGATGTACTCCCAATAGCAACTTTTTTGCTGGAGCTTGGAAGTAGCCACCAGTGAGGTAGGTTCTGATGAAAATGGTCCAAATGCCGATATTGTGGTGGTCTATATTTTGTCATACAGCCCTGCAGCACCCTTTGAGGAGCCATTAATACGCTTTGCAAAAAACCTGCTTTGGCTGTTGAACAAACACAGTAACACTTGTTTCCTCACTGCATATAATATGCTTCTAAATTTGTCATCGTGAATTACTTATATATATGTCTGTTCTGCAACAGTGGGAGGAGACCAAAAACAGACATATAAGTCATAGCAAATAAAGAAAATACATAAACTCAACCATAGTTTTTATAATTTCAATAACAGAGAACAATGGGGATGCATTTCTACAATAATATTGTATACAACCCTAAAAGGGTTAATTTGTATTTTGGTTAGGGACTGATTCACCTTTATAATGGAGGATTATGATAATTTTCTTCTGTGTATGTTCTATTTTATAATATCATTAGACTTCATGATGAAAATAAATGAAACAATTTGAAAGAAAGCATAAACATTAAAAATAAAAGATGTCCCTGGTGCACATCACTGCGATCAATTTAGGCATACTTCCACCCAAGAAAGACGCTACATGAAGGAGAGCTAGGGAAGTGCCTTATGTCAACATCAAAACATAGCACCAGATTTAAAGAAAATTACTTAACAATGACCTTGTTGCTAGGGACTGGATGAACTGTGCACAAAAGGCAATTTGTCACTTGTCTGGAGCTTCATAAATCCTTGCACTTGAGCTGCCTCTGGCAAATTAAATCAAACTAAAATGCCAAGTTATAACAAGTTTTACTTTAAATATGCAGTAAACAAATTATTGAAAACACAAGTGTGAAGCATTTGCAAATCAGCATTTTTCTCACGGAAAGAAAGGAGATTAAAATAAATCTACTGTCATGAGCAGTAGTAAGGAGAGCTTTCACCTCAGATCAATGTGCAAATAGGGAGTGTAGCAATTGGAATGTGCACTGAGAAGCAGAAATTTTAGTGTCTTTGCTTAGAGTTTTTGCAGTTAAAAATGTATATCTCTTGATCGTAGTGTACATCCTCATCCAACAAGGCATGCTTTGATTCTAGGGTCAAACATTGGATAAAGAGCTATGTATGGGGGCAGGGAAAAGAGAATGATCTTGTGCAGTGTTTCTTTTTTTCTATAAATTGAATTGCTTACTACAGGAACAACAATACCAACAAAGAAATTTGAAGAGACATCAAGACAAGAACGTTAAGAGACAGAAAACCCACCAGAGACTGAACTGGCAATTCTGAAGGGGAATTCAAATGTAATGTCCTGAGGTTGCTTTATTTAATATAACACATTTGGTATGGAAGCATTCCACCACAGAATACACTAATTATGGTATACATGGAACCCGAGTGTCTTGAAGCAAATAAAGGAGAGTGTGAGGACTCACAAAGTATTGTGAAAGGATCAGTTAATGACAGGAAGGCACTCAAGTGAAAGCTTGCTTACAAACAAAAGTGTGTTGTCCAGGAGTAGATATGAACATAGGCACACAGGTTTCTAGATTTCTGAAACCACTGATTTTGAGATAGTAGGAGTTGAAGGTATTGGGTCAACACTCCTTAGTTTTTTCAGCATAGCCTGAACTGGTTACCTTAGGCATTGGTATCTCGTGGGAAGCTTAAAACATCAACACCTAGATGATCACTACTAAAAAGCTTTACAAGCTGTCAGGAACCGTTTGACCTAAACCTAAATCTATGCTGGAAGCTTGTGCACTTGGCAGAGCATAGACACTAAGGGGCCTGTTCACAAAAGTAAAGTTACATGTGAGTAAATATACATGTGTAAATGTACTCCTACACTTGTTGTGAATTTTCTACTTTTCACTGTTAACATCTATGAGTGTAAATTTACTACAATGTGTAGATTTGTATGTCTCCACTCCCAGAAACCAGAGAGCGGTGCCTAATTCTTGAGTGTAAATCTATTACTTTTAACTTTTCACATATTCTTGTCAATCTCCGCCACAAGGGCAGAAATCTACCTATGGTAGAGAATAAGGAAACGTTTACTAAATTTAAAATTATGTACAATATTTTGTGTACAATATTAATATAATTTAATGTAATATAGCTAATTTAAATGTATAGTAAAATTATAGAAAGTTACAGCACAATTAATTTAATTTTGAATTAAAATAATTATTTAGGGAGCAGGCGAGCAGCGGTAAGACAAGATGGCCACTCTTTAGCGTTCCTCCCGAGGCACCGAGGAGCCTTTTTGCCTAGAGGAACGCTTTCGGTGGCTATGCAGCTCGTTTGTTCATGCAGAGTTTTATAGGGAGTTCCCGGGAGCAGCGGGGTAAGTTAGTGGACCTTTAACTGGTCTACTACTTACTGTGGTTTTGTTTTCCTGCCGCTCCTGCTATGTTCAAGATGTGGCCGCCATTTTGAGAGCTCATTTTTTTTCCTATCAGGCAGGGTGCGCGCCTTTGGTTTCCACCCTGTTTTTCACCCAGTCTGAATTGGAATTCCACTTTTTCTATGGAGATGGCCAACAGATTCGAGCATTTGGTCATCATTCTATGCTTAAAATCCATTGAGTACGTTTTCAGATCATTTTAACGGTGGAATGGCTTGTTGAGGGTGATTGCATAGAGGGAAATTGGCTTATTTTTGATCGCTTTGTGACTCCACTTATGACTCATGACTTTAAATCAGGCCCTTTTATTTTAGCAGTGGACCTTGGGTTTCTTTTCCAGGTAGCTATTAGGAAAGATTTATAAATCACCTTAATTCTATTCTGAGTCACTATGGAGTCTGCATATTCATCAAAAGCACAAGCCTCTATTACCTCTAACGCTAATTGTCGCAAGTAGTCTGGAGGTAATGCAAACAAAAGAGGGAAAAAAGACCCTTCCTCTCCAAATAAATCCCCATTGCCTTTGCATTGGAAGATATTATGGATGAACTAAGAAATATGAGACTCTTCATGGCAGATAGCAGCGCAGCGCTTAGGAGAATTGAAGAAAAGTGGTCTCATTTGGACTTCAGACTTTTGGAAGATGAGCATAGAATCAGTGATGCTCAAGATCTGATCTCTAAAGTTGATTTATTAATGCCTTCGCTGCGAGCGGAATTCTAGCCAGGTGCTGGACATTCCAATCGCGGGCGTGGTCGTGACGAGCTCAGCTCGTCATGCGCACAGCCCGCCCGCGCAGCATGACGAGCTGAGCTCGTCATGAGCAGGGAAGGGGTTAAGTAAAGAGGTGTCTCATTTGAAAAAGGTAGTGGAGGACCTTGAAAATCGTAACAGGTGCAATAACCTACGCTTATATGGCATACCAGAAGGATCTGAAGGCCCTGATATGATTAATTTTTTGCAGCTCCATATTCCTAAAATAGTTGGCCTACAAAAATCCGTGGATCTCAATAGTCAGAGGGCGCATAGAATTGGTCCTCCACAAGTCTCGGCATCGAATAGACCAAGAGGGGTTATTTACTTTTTTCCTCAGTATTATGATCTCATGATGGTTCTTACAGGAGCTAAGCAACACAAACAAGTGCTTTGGTCTGATCACAAGATTCTCTTTAGTCAGGATGTCTCCAGGGCTACTGCTACTCGTCGGAAGGAGTTTCTCCACCTCAGACCGACGCTTCTTTCTATGAACTCTCACTATTGCCTTATTCAACCTTGTTTTTTCAAGGTCACTTATAAGGACAAATCAACAACCTTTGAGGATCCTGCTGAGCTTAAGAAATGTATACACACTCATAAAGGAGAAGATATGAAACTTAATAAATCTTAATTGTTCTTTATTTAATCTCTTTTTTTCTCTTCGCAGGTTCCCTGTCCTCCCATCTTACGAATCAAGTTGTCTCTTTTCCTTAATGTCTCTCTGTTCCAATGTTCCTGTTTTGTCCATCCATACTGTCCCCTGTAGCATTTGGTAAGTTCTAATGGCGCCACGTTGGTTTGATATTAATATTGTTTTGTTTTTCTGTTGACTGTTCCTCCAATGAGTGTTTCCTACTTGACGTATTTCTCCTCTGTGCCTCTGCTGGAGAGTGGCTCTATATTTTCTCGTCCCCTCCTTTCTGCCTCATTGTTTCTTATTCTTTATATTTATGACTAAAGTCCTTTGACTTTTTGTCATTATTCTTCTACATATATCTTGGGGAAGTTTTTTCACTCCCCTTCTTCTCCTTCTTTCTTTCCTTTTTCTTTTCAAGTCCTTATATATACTCTTTTTTAGTACAGCTTTTCTTTTGTTTCTTTTTCAGTCATGTGTATTCCAATTTCCACCAGTTTCTATGTCAGTTGCTGTGGCTGGTTAACTTGTATATCTACTCTTGGTTCTCTACTATCTCCACTTTAATGAGTGGCTTACGTATTGTCTCCTGGAACATTAAAGGTATTTGTAACCCAGTTAAAAAGCAAAGGGTGTTGTCTCATTTATCAAAATTGAAATGTCAAGTAGCTTTATTACAAGAGACGCATCTTAAAGATCAAGATATAACCTCATTACGTAGGCAATGGGTTGGGAATGTTTTTTGTTCCCCTGCCGTAAATAATAAGAATGGTGTTATAATATTGTTTCATAAATCGATATGTATTCAATTGCTGAATGAGGTTAAAGATGATAACGGTCGATGCCTTTGTTAGATATTAAGAAAAATGATACCCTGTTTTCTCTTTGTAATGTTTATGGCCCTAATGGTGTAGATTTATCATTTTGGAATAATTTTTCCACTCTCCGATCTTCCCATGCATCTGAAAATCTTATAGTGGGTGGGGATTGTAATCAACTTATGGATCCTTTTTTAGATCGCAAATCTCAAACCAAATTTATTTCTAATAAAATGCATAAGGGTTTTCAAAGAGCCATTTCCTCTAGAGGACTGATAGATGTTTGGAGAACTTCATTTCCTGATATTTTAGAATTTACTTTTTCCTCTTCCGTTCACAGATCCCATTCCAGAATAGATTACATATTTTTCACTCAATCTGTTCTTCAATTCCTGACACATGCTGAGATAGGCTCAATACGTATCTCAGATCACGCCCCTGTCCTAGTTGAATTGGATTATCCTACCTCTACACCCTCTTCACATAGGTGGAGATTTAATAATGCCCTTCTGCTCGACAACCATTTTACAGAGCATTTTACATTGCTTTTACACAAATCTTTTGAGAATAACCTTTCCTCGCATTCACAGATTAATTTTGTTTGGGATGCCTTTAAAGCAACTGCAAGGGGATTTATTATAGATTTTGTTGCAAAAAAAAAAGAAGGCGGCCCTCAAACACTCAATGCTACTCTTAAACCAAATTAACTCCACAGAACATGAATATTTTTCTTCAAATCACACTGATACATTATCAAAACTTATTAAGGCTAAAATGCAATATAACAAACAATCCTGGGATAATGCTTGCGGTAACTTGCTCAAGTTTAATGTTAAAATGTATGGTGGTCGAAATAAGGCCGGTAAATCTCTGGCTAACTATCTTAAAATTAAGAAACAAAAATCTAAGATTGTTGCTATAACTGATACTGCTGGGGTCAGGCACGTTAATGATTACAAAATTTTAGAGTGCTTCACAAAATACTACACTAATGTATACACCCCGAGTCCCACATAATCAGATGCCCTTTCTCACATTAGATTTCTCCTCTCAAATGAAGGCAGCTGGAATTTATAAGATTTTGTCTTGTTCCTCCAATCTGAGAACAAAGTCCAAGGTAGAGCTCTTGTGGGAGACTGATCTTCAACAGGCGTTCTCTTTCCAGTCCTGGGGCTCCATATGGGCTAAGATTCATACTTCCTCTCGCTCAGCAAGCATGACCCAAACATTATATTACTTTTATAATAGGCTATTCGTGACCCCTGAGGACCTATATAGATTTAAACTTACTAATGATGGAAGGTGTTGGTCTTGCTCTCATGTTAAAAGTGATTTTTTACATATGTTCTTTTTTTGTCCACTTGTAAAAAGGTTTTGGTTGTTCATATGGGATAAACTGAATGAGGTATTGTCCAGGTCTATTCCTTTTGATATCTTACACATTTATTTTGGGTGGCTCCTCTCCCTTATGGTGCTCTCAGGGTATGGTAGGAAACTTTATTGATTTGACTGTTGCTATTGCCTTACTGATTATTACCACAAATTGGAAAGATGCCACTAAAATTACTTTTAATGGTTGGTGGAATCTTTTATGTCACCATCACAGATTGGACCAAGCATATGCTACATCTATTCCTTTAATGATCAAAAAAGATTTATTATGGTCACCACTCACCTCCTTCTTATCTAGGCATTCCATCCAATCTACATCTAATGTTACCAGTTATGATCTTACATAAATATTAGAAAATTAAATAGTTGATATCGATATTATTGCATTTCTGTTAAAGTTTATTTTGCTTCTCTTCTTTTTCTTTCCTTTTCTTTCCCCCTCTTCTCTCTTCCCTTGTCTTTCTCATCTTTCTTAAAAAAATTGTTAAAATGCATATGGTTTAATAATGTTTTTTATATCTCTCAATTCAAGCTCCTTGGTCTCTGTTGTTAATTCATCAGTTTATGTATTATTAACTGCAGTTGGTTTTTTATTCTTACTTTTTGCTTTTCTTGTTCATAATACCTAATAAGTGTTCATATTTCATTCTTTCTTTCCCCTTGAGTGGTTTGAAGTGATTATTACTTTTCACAATTGTAATTGTTTTTTACATATTCTCAATAAAGCATTCTAAGTCAAAAACATAATTATTTAAACATATTTGTTTAAAGAAAATGATTTCTTAATGAAAATTATATTTTACCTTTACTTAATAAAAATTACTAAAAACTATGTATAAAATTAACATATATTATTTTATTTTTTAAAAAGCAGTCACATGCATTATTTAAAAAATGTTATTAACATATTGTTAAACAAAATAATTATTTTTTATTTATATATAATTTGTTTAAAATCTATTTAAATGTGCATATATTTTTAAGAAATCACAATGAATTAATTTATTTTAACATAATTTACAATAGAATATTATTTTCAGTCCCTGCCATGTTCTGATGAAGGGTATTACATTAGCAGTGGTTGGCTGTGAATTGTTCTGGACTTAATTCAGGTCTGAGTTGGAGCATATTTACTACCATATTGGGTCATTTTTAGCTGTTGTAACTATAGATGTGCACTTTGTGAATAGCTTACTCTTTTGTAGATATGCGCTTGTCCCTTCATAACACACCTTCTAGCTCTCTCTTTACCCCTCCTTTTCCCTCCTTAAACATCTCACATTTTGTAATAAGTATTTCCCATTTTCCAGCGACTCCACCCTGTCCCTCCAAGATTTACTACTAAAGCGTAGGTGAACGTGTACAGAGATTTCCTCACATGAATGATAGAAAAGGCCCAGTCTGAGACCTCTAGTTGTAGGTTTGTTAGTATGATGGTGTAGTATGTGAGTAAAAATATTGTAGTACTACTAAACCTACTACAAAATTCAGTTTGTGAATCAGCCCCAAAGAGCCTGATTCCTCAATCTTCTGGCAAATGTAAGATTCACTTACATGCACAAAGTTCTTGCCTCAAAAGTGCAAATACATATTTGAAGTTCAGAAAACCTGAGTTTGCATTCATAAATCGATTTAAATTTGTATTAAAAGGTCACAATTGTGTAATAATACTCTTGTGTAAAATCCTACTATATATATAGATGAAATGTGGGCGTTCATGGGCAGGAATGCCCTGGAGAGTTTCAGAACACCAACTAACTAACTCTTAGGTATTCAAAAGAATGTTTCTAACCCAATCTTCCTCTGGAAATGTTCAGCAAATTCATAATTCCTGGGACAGATGCAAGGGAGTGATGTACAATGACTGGTTGCAAGCGGTGCTTTAGAAATTGCACACAGACTTTCTGTACCCAGTCCTTAATTTTGCAGGGCGACCTCTGTAATAATAGGTCACAATGCAAAATCTGGTTGCAGAATGACCTACATAATTCATTTTATTTATATTTAGGCAACTTGATATTTGCAAACCCTTGCAATTGCTTACAAGCACAAGAATGGTTGCCTGCCAGGAACAGCAGAGGACCATCACTTTGTTTGTATTCCCAAACTGCAAAAGCTTTTTTGTTAACCAGCGCTTGTTCTTTAAATGTATGAAACAAAGGGGGATATTCTCAAGGAAGTGGCGGTGAGAGGCGTTAGCCTCCTTGGCTTAACGCCTCTCACCGCCACTTCGGAAACGCGAGGCTGCACCCTATTCTCAAGAATATGGTGCAGCCTGGCGTTTCCCCCAAGCGATGGCGCTAAGTTTCACGACAAGGGCACCAGAGTGCAAGGGTGTCTGTGTGCAGGGGAGGGTTGTTTATGTACAGGAAGGTGCCCCTTCCTGTACAGTTCTTGGAAGCAAGCGAGGGTGGTCCCCCTGTTAAAAAAAGCCTCCCTTGATACAGCTAAACCGGAGAATTTCCGCCCCATTTCTCTCCTGCCTTGGGTTTCCAAGATCTCTGAGACCTATGTCAACTCCGTCTTGACAGGTTTCTTGGAAGACAACAACATTCTGGACCCTTCACAGAATGGCTTTTGCTCGGGCCATAGCACAGAGTCTGCCCCCCTAGCGGTGACTGAACATCTGAGGGTCACTCTAGAATGTGGGACGTACTTCGGCACTGATTTTATTAGATCTCAGTGCCGCGTTTGATATGGTTTCCCACCAGATCTTGCTGCAACGGTTGGTGGAGGTGGGCATTGTAGGCACTGCCCTGGAGTGGTTCGCCTCTTTCCTCTCTGAGAGAACCTTCCAGGTGACGGCCCCCCATTTCTCTTCTTCGATTCACACCTTGAAACAAGGGGTGCCACAGGGCTCGGCACTGAGCCCTACTCTATTTAATCTTTATATCCAACCATTAGCAGCTGTGGCTAGAAGTAGAGGGCTGACAGTGGTATCGTATGCTGACGATACAAAGCTGGTAGTGGCACTCTCTGACGATTCCGTGCGGGATGCCTCTAAGTTTCAGAGTGATCTTGCTGCTATCGCTGTGTGGATGTCTGCTAACTGTCTGCAGCTCAATGCTAGCAAGTCTGAGATCCTGCTGGTTGGGAGGAACCCAGAGCTGTGGAGTGAGCGCTGGTGGTCTACAACCCTGGGCTGTGCACCCACCCCCAAACAGGTGGTAAAAAATCTGGGTGTCTGGGTGGACTCGGCCCTCAGCTTCCAAGTCCAAACTAAGAAGGTGGCAGGGACCTGCTTTGGAATACTGCGAGGGCTCAAACCTTTGCTAGGGTTTTTTGATCCGCCCACTCGGCAGGTTATCATCCAGGCCTACATTCTGTCTAGATTGGACTATGCTAGCTCACTCTACTTGGGGACTAATAAGACAGAGATTCTGAGACTACAGAGGGTCCAGAATGTGGCGGCCAGAACTCTGCTTGGCCTCCCGAGAACCTGCTCCACCTCAGGTGCTATCCGACGACTTCATTGGCTGCCGGTGGCCAGACGTGTGGAGTTTAAGTCCCTATGTATCGCTTTTAAAATTCTGAAATCCTCCTCCCCTGACATTTTGGCTAACTTGCTCTTACCTTACACACCCACCCGTCAACCCCGGTCTCTGGGTCAACATCTGGCGGCTGTTCCTAGGGTGAGGAGGGTGCGTGCCGGTGGGCGTTCCTTCCGTACATTGGCAGCCACACTTTGGAATTCTCTCCCACTGCGCATTCGCAGTCTGAATAATTATTCAGCTTTCCGTAAGGCACACAAAACTCATCTGTTCCCCCCACCCTAGGCCCTGCTGTTCTTTTCTTAGTGTCTCCCTATTTGCTGCTGCTAGCGCTGGGACATCCCTTTGCTGGGGCAGCTGTGCGCTCTACAAAACCTCTTAACCTAACCTAACCCTTCCTGCACATAAACAATCCTAAAATACAATTTTGTAATTTTCATGTGTGCTGCTTCGTGCAGCACACATCAAAGTTACAAAATGGCATTTCTGAAAAGGTTTGTTCATGTACAGGAAGGACACCTTCCTGTACATGAACAAACCATGGCATTTTGCTTTTTCCATGTGTGCTGCACAAGGCAGCACACATGGAAAAAGCAAAAATGAGGAGAAATAAAGCATTTCTCCTCATTTCGCCACCATAAGACCAGGATTTTTCTGGTCTTAAGTTCGGCGCTGCCACCTATTATCGCCGCCCTTGATGGCAGCGTCGATCACAATGGGTGTTGCGGTGGAACGCCCACCGCAACACCCACTGCACGCCCTATATTTAGCGTGAAAGGGGCCTTATTCTCAAGGCAACATTAAGTGGGTTAACGCTGCCTTGAGAATAAGGTGCTGACCCTATCGCCATGGGAACATCAGAAAAAGTGACGTTCCTGTGGCGATAGGTGCTTGAGAATATGCCCCAAAATGTTTTAAGAAATCATGTTACTGTCCATGCTTTTATGCATCTGATGTGTGTTATATTATTTATAAATTACATTGACACCAAAGCTTATTGGCAATATCGAATGTTATCTCCTCAATAATGTTAAATGAAGAATGTTACTAACAGTAGCACCTTGTATGCAGTTGTTTTTTAATATAAACTGTGAAACTTCAGAACAAAGATGATTTGGGACAGTGTTCATAGTCTAGCCACCCTCACATGGAAAGTTCTATCCCCATACAGTCTCCAATTGTAGCAGAACAATTCATAATAAAAATGTTGACCTACCTTAAGAGACTTATGGGTTCAAACCATTTAAATTTAAAGACAAACGAATTATGGGGTAAATGACCAGATAGTCCAGTAAACCATCATTAGAGATTTTTTGAGGACTCTGTTATGGAAGGATGGTCAACAACTCGTGAAGAGTGGGTGACATAGTCCAGTAATTTCATTTTGTAGCTGGATAGCGGCATTCTGCGATATCTTAGGTAATTGTACTTCGGTAAAATATTCATGGATCGCATCCATACTAGTCGAATACTTTGTAGTATATAATTGTTGGTAGTGCTCAGCAAAGACCCGTGCAATATCAACTCTCTCAGTTACCCTAAGATTAGTTGTTGGATCTATTATTTCGAAAATACAGGCTGATTCCTGTCGAGCCTTTGTTGACCAAGCCAACATTTTCCCCACCATTTGACTTTCTTCGTAAACCTTTTGTAAGTAGGTCTGGGAACTATTAATTTCTTCAAGAACAAAATAATCTCTCAATGCCTTTTTTGCCTCTTCCCACTGAGCCCGTGATGAGGAAGATGACCATTTAGAAGCACATTCAAGAGAACACTGATGCTCTGCAATTTTTTCTAGTCGTGCCCTGGCTTTTCTCGCAGATACAGCTATCATCTGACCTCTGGCCGCAGCTTTAAAGCCACCCCACACAGCGAAAATATCTTCTGTGCCTTCATTAATGTTAAAGTATTCTAAAATACACTCCCTAAACTGTTCAAGCCACAAAGGGTCTTGAAGAAGAAGACGGTCCATCTGCCACCTGGACCTACACCTCTTCTGTACCCCAATTTCTACGTCGGCCTGAACAAACGAGTGATCAGAGAAAGCATTTGCACCTATTACTGCAGCACTAAGGACCAAGGAGCGTGAAGTCAATAAAAAATCGATTTGTGAAGCTGCCTGATATTGGCGGGAACGGCAAGTGTATTCGCAGGCATTCTGATTTAACAATCGCCATGAGTCAATTACCTGGAGGTCTTCAATCACAGCGTCTAAGACTTTTTTAGTCTGGGGTTTCAGTTGTTTCTTGTTCCTATTGGAAGTATCTGTTTTGAGATCCTGTATAAAATTGAAATCTCCCCCTAACACGATTTGGCCAGGGACCCCTAACAACAGCTTATAGATAGTGAGTAGTGTGGATGCCTCATCTGCTATAGGCCCATAATAGTTAATAAAGTTGAGAACCTGATTGTTAATTTTAGCCTGGACCCAGAGCCACCTCCCTTGGGGATCCCATTGTACTTGTAAAAATTCCCAATCTAATTCGCGCGAGAAGTAAATTGCGACCCCTCTCAACGCCGCTCCCACCGAAGCAAAAAAAGTTCTGGAGAACAAGCCCGGTAAAAATAATTTTGGTGAGTTAGTTTTCAAATGAGTTTCTTGGATAAAAAGAATTTGAGGTTTTAGCGTGACAAGCCACCTAATTAAACCTCCATATTTCTGTCTATTCAATATCCCGTTCACATTTAATGAAATTATCCGACATTTTCTAATTGTACTCATTCTGCTGGTTGAAAATAACAATTTCTACAGACAAAATTTCTACTCAATACTTGATTTCTCAGTTTGCTACTGCTTTTTTGTTAACCCCTCCCCCCAACCCCGACCCCGAAGCCAGGGGCTCCCGCCCACGGCATCCACCCCCCCTAAGATATGTGGGCTGCCCCGCAATCCACATTTCCCCCTCCCTAGACTAACTAAGTGGTGCCCCGGTACTGCACCTGGGGTGACCTACCCCCCCTCGTAATGGAGCTGAAGAGAAAAAAAGAAAAAAAAGAACAAAAGAGCGGCAAAGAAGAAGACACATCTAGGATTACTTCCCTGCTGAAATTACTTTCAGCAATTCCTGGGCTTCCTCAATTCGTGTACACATGTGGAACTTCCCCTGCACAAGAACTTTTAGTTTGGACTGCTGCGCAATGGAGGCTTGGGCTCCATGAGCTTTAAAAAGATATAGTAATTTTACAAACTCCTTGCGTCTACGTGCTGCTGCAACAGACATATCTGAAAAAATTCTACATTTAGTCCCATCATTTGTATCGAATTGTCTCAGCTGGATAGCTTTAGTCAATATCTTTTCCTTAACGCAAAGTCCGCAAAATTGACTAAGATTGTGCGAGGAAACTTCATATTGGGTGGGAGATGCACTGGTACATGATGTGCCCTGGTCACTGTTAGATCGCCTGAGAACTCTGGAATCACTTTTTGCTTAAGAAATGTCTCCACCCATTGAAGCGTATGGGCTCCTTCGGACCCTTCCGGGACCCCAACAATTCGCAGGTTTGCACGGCGTGAATGATTTTCGAGTTCTTCAATTTTGTTTTCCAAGTTTATTTTGTCATGAGCGGCAGAATTTACTTGCTGGAGGATAGCATTCATTTGATCCTCTAAATGGGATATCCTGGATTCTGGTTCCTGAATTCTGATGGGAAAGCTTGCCACCTCCTCTTCAATTTTCCCCAAGCGTATATGAAGTGCTGCTATCTCAATTTCTTGATATTTCTTCATGTCACGAATTTCTTCAAGTATTAGATTAAGCAAAGTCTTGAGGTCGATCTGGCATGTATTAGTGGTTTCACTTTCATTTTCTCCATCAAGTTCCCCCGTTCTTGGCTGCGCCCCAAGTTTGCCTTTTAGCGCTGGCGACTCTGCTTGCTCTAAACTATCATTGCCTTGAATGTTCTCCTTTAAGGAAGCGGGTGGAGCCTTGACCTTAATCAGAGTTGATGGAAATTCTTGTATCAGTGTCTGTATCTGAGACTGAGCTGATGCCTGGACAGATCCTGCAGGCTGATGTAAAGTTGGTGTTTTACTATTGAGGAGCGAGAGCGACTGAGCAGCCACAGCCCGTAGACTAGTTTGAATGAGAGCGGGCCACTTTGATCAGACAATGAGTCTCGAGTTATAGGCACTTGATTTAATCCTTCTGTAGGGAAGGAAGATGGAGGTGGAGATGACGTAGTTGTAGTGAAAGGAGGTGGGGGAAGCAGTTGATTGAATAGTGGTACTGTATTTACTACAGACTCGGCAGTTGGAACGCCTAATACACTTTGAGATGACTGCAAAGAAACTTGAGGGGATAAAGGTAGCAGATTCTTTTTAACAAAAAGGGAAAGTCTCTGGAATTTTTGCCTCTTGTTTTTTTCAGGCAGAAGAGTCTCTTGTCCAGTATTTTGTTGCGTGTCTTTTCTCACCGGCTCTGTGGTCTCAATTAAACTTGTCTCGTTTAGATCTTCCACCATAAACTGATTTTCGGAGATATCCGTCTCTGAACCTTCGGAGCTGAAGCTTAGCTCATCATGAGACACTTTATTTCCAGCTTTTACTGCTGCCTGACTGAGTTTAGCTTGAATCAGGCGTTTTTTAGTCTTCACAGCAGCTGCGTCCAATTTGGCAGCTGCCGCCGCCAATTTCAATTGTTTCCTCATTTTGGCAGTGTCCCCCCTTTAATGCAGCGGTTTACAGCCTTAGTTGTCTTTTTGTCTTTTATAATATTACTATTGACAAAAACGTGCTGGGACTTTAACTTTTCCTTTTGCGAAGAAACAAAAAAAATAAAAAAAGCTGCTCACCCAGATCTGCCTCGAAGAATCTGCAAAAGCGTCCCCTCAGCTCTTTGGGTCATTGAAGCCACTCTCCTTGAATAGCCAAGATACACTGTATTTCGTTCAGCACAGGACACTGCTGTTTCCCTTTCCCTTACCGCTTCGCTCCACTTCACAAATGAATGGAACCGGTCCGGGTGGTTAAAGGACGCCACTGCAAGCCCGCGGCTCCCGTGCTTCCCTCCTTCCACAAGTATAGGCTGAGAAAGCCAAGAAGGCCGCCGTCCGTCAATTGTCGTGTAGTGCCTTCACGCTGCAAACAAAAGAAAGAAACCTCTCGCAAACCACGAACCGCAATACGGTGAAGGGAGAAAGCTCTCGCTCTTCCCCGATCTTGCCGCTCTTGCCGCTCCAACGTAGAACAGGTCGCCGCACAGCATTCTCCTCCGAATCAGCTGTGCTCCATTACTGAGGGGAGGAGCAATCCGTCACCTGGGCTAGGTGAAGGCGGGGTTCTCCTCCATAGCCTCCTAGAGATTACGGCAGTGATTAAATCATTGGCTGGGGCAAAAGCTTGTGGGGAAGATGGAATTCCTATTGAATTCTATAAAATATTTGTTAAAGAGCTCACCCCATTCCTCAAGAAACTTTTTAACTATATCAAAGCTGGTGGCTTGGTTGGCTCGGAGTTCAAGAGGGCGATCGTAGTCAGTTTTATAAAAAAGGGTAAACCACCAAATAATGTGAACTCATTTAGACCGATTAGCCTCTTGAACGCCGACTATAAAATCATGATGAAGATCTGGGCACAGCGTTTCACTCTTTTGGCAAAGGAAGTAATCCATACCGATCAAACAGGTTTTGTAGCCGGACGTTCTATGTCCTCAAACACAGGCTATTTGATACAAGCTCTTGATTATTTTAACGTTAATAAGACACAAGCCTTCATAATAATGGTTGATGCAGAAAAAGCCTTTGATTTAGTTAATTGGGACGCTTTATTTTTTGGACTTCAAAGGTTTGGGATCCCGGCTTCAGTAACTTTAATGTTGCAAAATATCTATCAAGGGGCGCAGGCCCAGTTAGTAATTAATGGTGATCAAATAGGGTCAGTTGATATCAATCAGGGGACCAGGGAAGGCTGCCCCCTTGCACCCCTTTTGTTCACTTTTTTATAGAACCATTAGCAAGTAAAATTCATGCTAATCTGGGTATTAAAGCTCCGATTAGTGGCATGGCAAAATTAAAACTCTTTGCTCATGATGCCATCCTCTATTTGTCTCCCGATAAATCAAATATAGAACTGTCATTGACGGAATTTAAAAAATACGAATCAATAGGGGGTTACAAAATCAATCCCAGTAAAACCGAGATTATAATGTTAAATACAGGGCCCGAATTTTTGCCTGAGAATTTGCAACAGCAGGCTTTAAAAACTGATCCCATACGTTATTTGGGGATTTTCGTCACAGCTCAATATGGTCAGTTGGCGAAACTGAATTATGAAGCCACCAGTATTAAAATTCAGAAATTACTCGAAAAATGGACCAGCCTTCCGCTAACCCTGATAGGTCGAGTGGCGCTCATTAAGATGTCTATATTACCTTTATTGATATTTCTTTTTTCTAATATCCCAATCAAAATGAATCTTAGTTATTTTAAAGGAATTGATTCGATGATTAGATCCTTTATTTGGAACAAAAAGGCCGCCAGAGTCAAATTCCCGGTGTTACATTTAGATACTCAATCGGGGGCTTAGCACTGCCGAATATTTGTTTATATTATGAATCTGCATTTTTGGACTGCACAGCCTGTTTATTATCTAAATCTAAACGGATAGACAATTTTTTTATAAACAAGATGATCCAAGAAGCAGGAACTCAAATCCCCACATTTCTAAAAACTGCTAAACTTCCAAAAAAAACAAGGTATAAAACGCTTTTGGATTTTTCGATCAGACTTCGCTCTGTTTTTAAACAGAGTGGATTTGCTGGTTTTTTCTCCTTAAAACTAAATGAATGTAGAGAGTTGGGCCTCCTTCTTCATTCAGCACAGTTGAAATCTTGGCATGATGCTGGTTTGGGGGTAGTCAACCAGTTTATTATTCAGGGGAGGATGATTACGTGGGAAGAAGTTCAGGCCAGATGTAAGGGGAGTAGCAAGCCCACATTCTTTGAATTTATTTAAATAGCTCATTTCTTTAAGAAACATAATTTATTACTGAATAGCTTCCCTCTAAGGCTGCCATTGCTCTGTATACCTCCAATATGAGTGGGATAGGTAATTGGTATCATTTACTACGAACACAAGACAAATCTCCTCTGGTTTTAAAGTTTTTGGAGAAAGTTGCCTCCGAAATTCAATGCGTTTTTTCCCACCAAGAGTGGCATAAAATATCTACCACAGCTAACAAGACTCTTAGAGCCGCTAATTATAAAAGAATGGCTTTTTTGTCACATTGGTTGGCCTATTATACTCCTGAGGCTCTAAATAAAATGTTTCCTGATGTGGAAAATAGGTGTTTTCGCTGTTGCACTCCATCAGAAGGGGGTTGGAGGCATATTTTTTTCTCGTGTTCTAAATTAAGAGTGTTCTGGGAGAAAATATTTGGGTATTTCAGTCACGCGATTCAAAAACCGTTTCATCCAATAGCAGAAGCAGTCCTGTTTGGCATTTCCAGTAGGGAAGTTTCATTATCGAAAGCTGAGGGGCTTTTTCTTGCTACTTCAATGTTGGTTGCTCGCTCATTAGTTTTACAAAATTGGAGATCACAGGAAGTACCTGTGTTTGAGAAATGGTTAAATAAAATGTTACGTACAAAAAAATTTGAAGAAGCCAATGCTAAACGAACGGGGGCAACCCAAAAATTCTCTCGGACTTGGAAATATCTTGTAGAAGGTTAAATGGAGGCTTGATAAAAAACATTTTTTTTTTTAGAGATTTGTTTTATAAGCCGTGAAATGGGACATTTTAATTATGGAGTTTGGTAATGTGTTAATATGGAATGTTTTCTCTGTATGCTCTGCTCAATAAAAAAATTTAAAGAAAAAAAAAAGAGTGGGTGACATACAATTCAATTATTTTTCTCCAACAAGTAACCATTTTGCTGCATTTTGTTCAAGTTCAAGGCAGCCAAAGATTTTCTCTGTGGCTCTAACATAGAAACTGTTGCCATTTTCTTTTCTGAATTGCTTAAGATAATTAATCATTGGGATGTGATTTTAAGGAGCAAGGGTGGGGAGATGAGGTTAAGAATTCTCAAATGATAAAAGCAGGATATACTCACAGTTGTAATCTTGGGTTATAAAGTAAGCTTCTCATGACTGAAATGTCTAGATTGCAAACTGACTTAACATTCAGCCATCGAGGACCCATAGAGAAGGGACATTCTATAATGTTAATTTTGGGGAGAATTTCTATTTTAGCCGGTTTGGCTTTGAAGAAGTTCACTGACATCTGCCAGCAAACAGCAGATACGTCCCGAAATAGTGTGATGGATCAGGAAACAAATTTGATAGACGTAGAGTCAAACTAAACAATCATCGTGTTTTATCTGCATTGTAGCTCAAAAGTATGCGGTTATCACAAAAAGGTTTACACATCAATGTTGATATATAATGGCCACAGGATTGCTTCTTGAGGAACATCCCCTTCAAGTTCATGCACATATGTGCTGAACGAAGACAATGTAAACCATTGGGTCCGTTAGACTGAAACAATGTCAGACATATAATGACTTTACCCCCTTATCCCTTAAACCAACATGACATAGTCTTTGGGTAAGGAAGTGATGATCCAGCGCGTTGCATGCTGATGAAAGATTGTGTAAGACTTAGAGATCTGACACCATTTCCATTTATATAAATGCATATATCATCTAAGGCACAAAAAATGGCTAGTATTGCAGTGGCGGTTCGCAGAGGGTGCGCTGCGGGGTGGGGAGGGGCAGGGTGGGGGGGTAGTGGAGTCGGACATACGACGGCAAGGAGTAAAGTAAGTAAATAAATAAATAAAACTATTTACGTTGCGCTCGTTGCATCGCCAACTCGGCGATGCAGCGAGCGCAAGGTAAATCGTTTTATTTATTTATTTACTTACTTTACTCCTTGCCGTCGTATGTCCGACTCCACTACCCCCCCACCCTGGCCCTCCCCCACCCTGCCTCACCGCCCCCAGCACTCCCTCTGCGAGCCGCCACTGTAGTATTGTATTTCTGCTCAGAATGAAACTGACCTTGTTTAGTCTAGAATACTGTGCTATGAAATTCTGCAGGTGAAAGGCTACTACTTTTTATAAGAAAAGAAAGAGGGGGCTTGGAAACATATGGGCTTGGTGAAGTCTGCTGCAATCGGGAATAGTTTTTTAACGATTTATATAACAGGATTTGCATATCCTTTTATTATGATAGGATTCGTCCACACTTTTTAGTACATAAGTATATCCTTCATCTGTTATAGGACATGGAAGCTGATTGTTGCAGATTAAGTTACACATTTAACTCCGTGAGAAGCTTAATGACCTTCAGACTGGATTTGAGAACCAGATTGTAAGGAGCTCATTGCTACAGAGCTGTGATCAATACTATTTTAAAGTAAATCAGATTTGGATCATAGGTAGATTTTTTCTCTAAGGTATTTTGCAATTCACACTGCAATTGATCATGAAAATTGAGAATCGCTCATGTTTCAAAAGCATAACCTAAAATTTGAAACAAAATGTGTAGGTGGTCCTAACAGATAACTGCATGGGAGTTGAGTATTATGAAAATCATCAGATGCAAAAATAAAGGCCAAAAGTTGGGTGGTAATGTGTGTGGCAGTGTGATTCTGAAGTTTTAGACGTGCTTAGCTAGTTTCAACTTGTGTAGCAAGGATTTGCATCGATTTAGTATTTCCACTGGAATTAGGCTAGCGAATAGCACTTTCACTGATTTGTCTGCTACCTGGCCAAACTTGCAGTTTGCTCTTCTCACTCATGAGTAGACCAAACAAACTGGCTTTATGAGTGTGTATCTTTAAATTGCTTAGCAGTAAGCGAGTATGCAGAATTGTGACGTTTTATTTCGAAAGTTTGCAGAAGTTAAAGGAAAACACGCATTTTTCATAATATTGGGCACATTTTTTGAAGATTTATGAGAGAAAAAGTCCGCAAAAATAGGTTTTTAAGGCAGAACAAACCTGCAAATTGAGTTTTGTTGATTTTATTTCAGGAAAATAAGAGAAACATCCTTATTAGTTGCTTTCGTTTATTTTGCTGAAAACTCTAAAGTTGGCTTTTGCAGAAGCAATGTCTTGCAAAAACAAGAGACTTTCGCCAGAGGCTAATTGGAAAAAAACATAACTTCACAATTATATTATATTTCATAAAATGCGATTTTTATCCAACTACACAAGCACAGTCATAACTTCGAACAGCCCTATTTAGATCATGTTTTATAATACTATTAAATGCTTCAGGGTAAAATAGTTTTTGGAAATGTAAATTGTTTAAATGACCTGTATAATACTTCATGTTTGATTGGAAATGATGTACACACAGGAACAGAGAAATGATTTTATCTTCTATTACTGTTTAACCCGTTTGCATTTAAAATTCAGTTTTCTCTTGAAAGACTCACTGTTCTGCTTAGGCAGCTTGCATAATTAATGTTGCTGCTGGGCTTGTTAAAAATGTAATAGCTCTGTAACTGTTGACATAATTGAGCACAGTAGAAATCACACGCCACACGTTGTTGAAAGAAATGCACAGGGCACACGACCCCGTGTAAAAAGTCACACTTTCATTACAGCGTTAGTTCACTTCGCAGACAATATGATTAAAGAAGGTGCAATGTTTGAACTCTTTGAACTGCCGACATTCAATATTATACTCAGGGCCATATATGGCCATATATACTAGTTTCTCAGGCAGCGCAGTGCAACAGCCGCAAGTGCTGTGCTGCGTGAGAAGAAGATAGCAGGAGCCATATTTACAGAAATACGGCACTCTCCACCCCTCTCCCTAATGCCGGCACAGAAATATGAGTTCCGTGAACCAGGGACACACCTTTGCACCATGGTGCAAGGGTGTCTCCGTCAGTCTAGCAAAGATTTTGTACTGAAAGGATTCCCTTCCAGTACAAAATACTGTGCTAAGAGTAAATTTAAACCTTTTCCCACTTTGTATGTGTGCTGTACAGTGCAACACACATGCAAAGTCAGAAAAGGAAGGAGAAATAAAAGCATTTCTCCTTCATAAAGCCTATCTGAAATGGGCACTTTTTTCTGATGCTAAACCATGTCTACTTTTTAAGAAACCTTGGGTGGGTGCATGGGAACCACACATGCTACGCCCCCTTGAAGCTAAGTAATGCAAAGCAGTGCTATGCGCTGCTTTGCGTTACTTTCAAGTTGTTTTCCAGCAGAAAACAGGTCTTATGCTGGAAAGTAAATAGGTGAAAATAGATTTAGCATTGTTTTGCGTCACTTTTGTGATGCAAACATGGCTTTAAATCTTAGTAAATCGACCCGAGTCTTACAGTGGAGCAGGCTACATGTTTTCACTAAATGAAAATCCACTTAGCTTTAAAAACTTTGCTTTATGTAGTGATGTGCCTATCGCATTATAACTGGAAAGTGTTTTTGAAGTAGATGCAGACTAGTGGTAGCAATCTCAGATTTCCATTTCACTGTTTGATCAAGGGTAAATGGGCAAACCACCCTGTGCCTCAATTGTCTTTTGTAAAAAAAAGGGTACAGCTTAGAAATGCGCAAGGCCCTGCAGGAAATTTATCTTGTACCTCTGTCTTCATTTTAACCGCTGCTATGAGTCTTTTTATTTTTAAGTTTAGTATTTTTATTGAAGAAGTGAAAAATATACATATATTCCTGCGAAACAGAATACAAAGCGAAACTAAATCTCATATGGTAACTTAATACTGAAATTCATGCTAACGTCAGAAATTTCAATAATCATATTAAGCAGGTAACTGGAATAAAAAGTGTTATTTAAGGAAAAGGTAAAGGGAGAGAGTACAATGAAGAGAGTAAGGAATGTAAAGGACAGAGATATGAAAAAGAGAATAAAGAAAGAAGAGAAGAAGAAAGCTGTAAATTATGTAAATCTGTCTGGAAAAAGAACCAGTAAAAATACGCTATATGAAAAGCAATAGGAAAAATGCATTAACAATCACCAACAATCAATATGTTAAAAATGAATGCTTTGGATAATTTAATTACAGTACTATCATGTAAAGACAGATATCTGGTAGATTGGTTCACAAAGTTCATCCCGTTTTGCGGCCAGAGATGTAGCATGTAATTTTAATGATCCAGACGGTGACTGTAACTAACTAAGTTCCACCACTGTTATAATGTGGTATTGTCTGTAGATTTCCAATTAAAAATAATCACCTGGAGTCCAATAGCATTCATAGATCCACAAGTTTACAGATTAATTTATTCTCAGGCCACATATTACTTAACCCATCCAAAATTAAAACCACAATGGAAAATGGAGTGTGAACGCCTGTAATGTCCCCTATCCTTGTGTTGGAAAATGGATTATTAGTAGTGATAAGTAGTGACTTACCACAAGTAATAAGGCCACAATCACAATAAAAAGGTCAGTCAAGGTCTCAATGAATTATTCCCTTGCTCAACCCTTGGAAACAGGCAATGAGCAGGCAAGCGTAACTTAGGAGACAGGTGTGTAAAGCATTTAATAAGCATTTAATAAGACCAAAACATGAAACACAACACAGGTAAGACACAACACAGAATAAAAATGCAACTCCAATTTATAAAAGTAGGTTACATTTTGTATGAGCAAATTGATATCAAAACAACACTAATCACAAATCCAATGTAGGGAGCTGGAGATTCAAATGTTTAAAGAATAAACACTTTCTACTGCGCTTGACCGGGAGAAAGTCAAAGTTTGAGGCTGACTACGATGGAGCCCTGGTTGGATACACTAAGCAGGAGCCCTCAGTCAAAGTTTTACCTTCGCATTTAGTGGACGTCAACCAAGGCTCCTCTTCAGGTTGCATTAGCACCAACATTGTAGGCTTGGTTTTCTGCGAGTCCCCGGTCAAATCCTGGATGTCTGGAGCTTTCAGCAATATGAACCTCAAAAACAGGCGGGTCGCGATTGTAGTTAGCCGGCTTGACTATCAACATCGAGTCGTTCACCTTATGGAGCTTTTTACCAAAAAGTGCCCAAACTTCACCAAACTTTTAGATCTTCTTCCAGGAGGTCTCCATGAGGGTTCAAATTGTCCACAGCACCAAACCGGATGACTAGAATCTTTGAGATGGACCTTGGGATATTGGGACTACAATTCCCAGAATGCACTTGGCTAAATCCTTAAAAGTCCACTGGACGCACTCCAGGATGGGGTCTTCTTGGTGGAGATGATGCAGGTGGTGTCAGTTAACCTGCAGCTTGGAGGGAGTACACTCCGTAATCCTTCTTAAAGCAAGGCAAAGTTCTTAGGGCTGTAGTTCCAAGTGTGCAGCAGGTGCAATCCTTCAGAATGCAATCCTTTGGGGTGCAGGCCAAGGAGACCTTCTTCTCCTTGTAGTTCCAGGCAGCAGATCTGAGTTGTTTGGCAACTCTTCCATATTTATGCTGTGTTTCTGGGCGACAGAAAGGGCGGCACCCACGACCAATGAGATGCAGAGTGCCACCCAAGGTGTATGACCACTTCCTCCAATGTGTGGCATATTCTTGTCCCAGAAAACACTATTGTCTCAAAATCCAACATGGATAAATTCTCTCCTTAGAGGTTAGACCAGGCTAAGCCACCTCACTGGCATGGCCAAGATTTTCTATCCCTCTCCTTCCATTCCTCAATCTAATTACAGGGGCTCCTGTGTGGGGGAGGTGGCAGGATGTGGGGGTGAGCCTGTGCTGTCCTAAAGTGTCATTCTCTCTTTGAAGACCAGTTTGGCCAACCCTCCTCCCTCCTGCTTTCTTCATCTGTAGTTTCAGTTCTCATCCCATACGAAACACATTGTCTCTATGGCAGGGTACTTCACACCTCATTAAGACAGCTTGGCTCATCCTGGCAGTGGCTAGCCAATCAGGAGAGAGCAGCTGGAAGGCTGGATTTTGGCTTACAGAAAATAAAGTTTAATAACTTATTTTCTTAATATTACGATAAATCTAACAGTGACAAATTGTTGGCTTTATCATAACTATCATTTTAAGTCAATGAATGATATTTTGAGCTCCTTCTTAGAAATATTTATACTTAAATACAATATTCCAATGTTAGACTATGGAGCTAATTGTCGACAATGGAGAACATGAATGTGGCAATCTGCAAAGCAGGGCTGCCTTTAAAATGACAGCAAGCAACACAGCAGGGCACACTACAGTGCAGGAAGTCTACTGAACGTCTAAACCTCCCTGCCCTATTATGTACTAGGGACTTATAAGTAGTTTTGAATCCCCCTTGCCTTATTATATACTAGGGACTTCCAGGGGTCTCTCATTGTCAATTGTAATTACACCTAACCATCATATACCTTTACAGCAGAGTACTGGCCCTGGGAAGCAGAGCCCAGGGCACAGTCAGAGTCAGTTAACACCAGTACCAAGCAAAATAATGGGGTGATCAGGCCAAAAGGATGACTTCCTCACATCTTGTCCTTATCTGTTCCCAGAACAGAGATGGCTTAGTGCATAGGAAAAACATGTGAAGCTAGGTACAGGGATTGGTATAACATCGCCAGCATGTATCTCTTTTTAGCAATTTGATTTTAAACAGATGTTCTTGTGTATGATAGAGTCTATTGTAGAAGTAATAAAGCATTGGGGTAAGGTTGGCAGGACATGCCGCAAAGTGTATTTTCTCCCATATTTTCTGCCAAAATGGTGTGGGCCAACAAGAGACTAAATCAGATTTCCATAAGAGTTCCAATTTGTATTTTGGTCTATCCAGAAGGGGAGTTATTAGAGTTCTGTATATTAATGAAGCCTTGGAAACATGAAGTATGCAAATGTAAGGGGATTACAGAGCACTCCCCTGTATGAAACAGGCAGAGAAGGATATCAAAGTAGGGGCCAACACTGATTGTAAGAGCTGATATTGTTTGGAAAATTGTGAGGAGAGGTTAAATGAATTTCGCCCACCCATTTTGTTTTTAAGTTTGTTGATATCTACTTCAGTAATGTGAGTTTCTTGAAGTAATGCAAGCTGGAAAAGCTGTCTGGATAAATGGAACAAAACACATTGGCGTTAATGTTTTTTTAGACCTTTAACATTTCAGGCAGTAACTCTAAGCAGTAGATGAGGGGAATTCATAGTTAAACATTATTGGAAATATAGACAAAAACATGCAGTATGAAGGAAGTTTCAGCAATGAAAACAGAGAAAAAAGAGGAATGCAGTGAAGATGAAAGAGGGAAGAAGAACCCCTGAAAAACAAAGAACAGGCAGAGAGAGATATCAAAGTAGGGGCCAACACTGATTGTAAGAGCTGATATTGTTTGACAAATTGCAGTGCTTAATTTGTAAAATATTAAGTGCCGGGGGTCTGACCAGGAGGCCACTGCAGCTTGCACCACCCATCGCCCTTGTCATCGCTGCCAAAACAGCTACTAACCATCTCTCTCACATGTAAATGCGACAGTTCAGATTATTCCAGGTCCCCAAAGCTAAAGGAATGGCTGGGGAGGCAGGTATTAGCAATTTTAATGTATATTGTATTCCTAAACTACCGTTGTTCTGCTCATCTCTAAATTAGATGAGCAGCGCCACCATGTGGTGGACTGTTCTAAGTATGGTGTTGACAATTAGGTGCCAGTGCCGAGCACCGGAAACAAATTAAGTGCCAGTGCTTAGCACCGGAAAGCTCCGGCTCAAATTAAGCACTGACAAATTGTGAGGAGAAGTTAAATGAATTTCGCCCACCCATTTTGTTTTTAAGTTTGTTGATATCTACTACGGTAAGGTGAGTTTCTTGAAGTAATGCAAGCTGGCAAAACTGTCTGGATAAATGGAACAAAACACATTGGCGTTAATGTTTTTTTAGACCTTTAACATTTCAGGTGGCAACTCTAAGCAGTAGATGAGGGGAATTCATAGTTAAACATTATTGGAAATATAGACAAAAACATACAGTATGAGGGAAGTTTCAACAATGAAAACAGAGAAAGAAGAGGAATGCAGTGAAGATGAAAGAGGGAAGAAGAACCCCTGGAAAACAAAGAAAACATAATTGCAACACAGGAAGAGAAAACCTTAGTTGCAAGAATAACCTTAAGTGAAAACTAATACATTCCAAAGGATGAGGAGAGTGTGGAACACCTAAAGAAGACAGAACCAGTCTCAGCTCAGCCGAATAAGAATGGGGACATGGTGAACATCAAAAATGAAAAATATCAGCAAAAGCAATGAAGAGAGGGGCAAAGGCACGTAGGGACTGAATGATGTGAAAATTTTTATAGGGGGATAGATATAAGAGGGTAAAAAGCTTAACAGTACACTCACCATACACCTTGATAGGTGCGATGCTGTAAAAAAAAGTGCGCACAATGAAGCGACGGAATGCACTAGACAGGGTACACACGCCGAATAATACATCGGGGCTGAAAGACAATGAGACAAATATGGGTTATAAGGAATATACAATCCAGGAGTAAAACATTACTAAGTGAAGAATAACATTTTGAAATTCAAGGACTGTAATAAGCAAGGCATATGTAACAATCGTGTTTGCTGCAGGGCCACATTCCATGTCTTCAAGATGATGCTGTTGAAGAAGGTCCTGCAATTTAGCTGGGTCCTCAAAGGTATAAGAGTTCTCTTTGTAAGTGATTAAAAAAACATGGATAAGAAAGGCCGTATCTGATGTTCATGAAATTTAGTTGCTAATGTAGTTCCAGAAAACGATTTTTTCTTGCAGCCCTTGCATTGGAAACATCTTGTGAGAAATAGACCTTATTATCAGACCATTGGAGTAGGCCCACCTGTTTGGCTGCAGACAGAATGTGCATTAAATCGGTGTGCAGCAAGGAAAGTATAATAATAATGCCTCTGGGCCTCTGTTGTGAAGAATTAGCAGATGATGTGGGCCCAAGATGGTGGGCTCTTTGAATATTAAGTAGGCTGTGGTCAAGTAAGTGAACAATTAAAGGAATAACCTTTTGTAGGAAGGAGATCACTTTGGGCCCTTCTGAGTTCGTAGGTTCGTAGGTTGTTTCTCTGATTTGTGTTTTCAATATTCTTTTTGAGCAGTTCTATTTCCATTGTCAGCTGAGAAACCTCTGGGATCGAGTCCTCCACATCGCAAGTTCTTTGTTCAATAGCAGTGATATGTTGGTCATGAATGGACCACTTTTCCTCAATGCGTATCAGGGAGGTGTTGGTTTCCACAACAAAGGATTTCAAGGCTCTTATTTACTTCATGATATCCTCTAGGGTGAAAGGAGAAGGTGATTTCGATGTAGAATCGGAATCCTTCTATTGTCTCTTGACTGAAGCAGAGGTTTTGTTTAGACACAGGTCCAGACGCTGAAGTAGAGCACCCCACCCCAGGTCACTGTAACTCTCCATAAGGGCAGAGAGGTTCTTACAGACGTTGTCCCGTTGACATATTTTAGGGTGAGTGATGATGGAAGAGTTGAAGGTTTGTCCTTCTGCTTCAAAGTCCCACCCATAAAGTAAGGATGGATATAGGGGACCGTGAAGGAACCTTGCTGATGAATAAGAATATGAAGGCTAATGTAGAGTCACTTCACTGTGAGTGAGCAATGTAGGGTTGAAATCACGTAACACAGGTGATTCAAACTATATGGGCGGTGAGCTCCTAGGCAAACATAGTAAATAATAGTGCTCTGAAGGGCTGCAACAGTGGAAAAAGCAGCAGTCGAAAGGGATTCAGTGAGACATATTCCAGCCTGTGGGGACTTTGCAATAACTGCTGCTAAAATGATTCAAGCGCTCACTAGGTATCTTCATGAAGATTGAGATACTGCTTAGAGGGAGCCTCAAATGCCCCACACTTTGACACAGATGCCTCTCTGAGACTGCACAGAACAGAAGAGACCCCTAGCCAGCGCAACCCAGGAATGCTTCAGAGACTAAAGAGGCTTCAATAAGTTAAAGCCCCCTGGCGCACATCACAGCCTGAAACTCGAATTAAAAGCAGCCTGTAAAATGTAACAGAGGCCAAAGGTACCTTCAACGGTCTCATACAGCTGTCAAAGAAGGTGAAATTCACGTCAGGGTGCAATCAGAGTTAATGAAGTATAGTCCTCCACTGCTGTGTTGCCTCACTTCACATCCTCTCAAGAGCGTGAGGCAGTTCAAATTGGTGGTGCAGCATAATGTGACCAGTGCTGCATGAAGGAAAAACATGCCAACGTGGCACCTAAAATGTTCACACAAAGTCTAGGAATGTGGTGCCAGCCTTCCAACCATATTATCTGGGGTCGGGAGAAGGATCTATTCGAAACTGCACCACGCCCCCGGGTGAACACCGGAGCTGACTGGGAGGTTCAAAGACTGGTGGCCATCTTGGCAGTGTTTGCAACGTGCACTCGCTAATATGAGTCTTGACCAGTGTCTTCTGCTGGAATCATTTGCGTTTTGTCCTAAAGACAACCTTAGGCATATTCCAATCTTGCCTTCTTACACAAGTGAATAGAATGCCAGGAAACTCTCTGCTAAGTTAAATAGTAGCTCAGAGGCAGGCAATACACAGAGAAGCCACCCTTCATCAGACTAATCAGTGCTTCAGCAATGAAGGACAGTTACAAAATACCCGGTCTGCTCTGCAAACAAAAATGGCAAATACTGATACATCTTTTCTCTGGCATCTTATGAATTCATGTTTTCTTCAAAACAAGTTGAATGTGAGAATGTAAAATTCCATATCGTCATTCGATCACCCCCCATCTGAGGAAGCTCCATTGGCTTCCGGTGATCAAACGTATTCAGTTCAAGGCCTTCATCTTGGCTTTTAGGGCATTCCAAGGACATGGCCCTGCCTACCTTAGAGCTCGACTTAAGCACTCCCTACATAGCCGTACCCTCAGATCTAACCACCTTCGCCTCCTGGTGATCCCCCGCTTTCGCCGATCTAGAATGGGTGGCAGAGCCTTTGCAGTGATCACCGCCAAAGCTTGGAACGGCCTGCCACTCTCTCTTCACACTGCTGAGTCTGAAGCTATCTTCCGACGTGCTCTAAAGACCTGGCTGTTTACTTCCCTCTAGTCCCCTGCTGGTACCTACCTCGGCCGTCTGACATAGCGCCGGGACACCCCCGTTGGGGGTAGCTGTGCACTTTATAAACTCCTAAAATAAATAAATAAATAATAAAGAAGAAACATTGGAGAATTGTGAGAGTGTTCACCCTTTAAGGTTTTTCTTGCCACTAAACTGTGAAATTATTTACAGCCTCATTTGTGCGAACAAACATTGCAAGGCCTGTCCCTTCTCCTAAGTCAATTCATTTGTCTTCAGGGTCTGATTGGCTATTTATCCCACCAAGCATGTCCCCATGGGGGTGGAGCCATTGGAGGTAAACATTTGAAGGTCAAATGACCATGGCCTCTGTCTCCAGCTCCCAGGGGTTTATTGTTACAAGCACAGCAGGGGCAAAAGAAGAAGGAAAGAGAGAGCGAGAGAGGCAACAGAGAGTGATAGGGTGAGAAGGAGCGAAAGAAAAAAGCAGAATGGGGCAGTTTTACCATTTTTGCCAGAGCAGCTCTTGGCTCCCAGACCAGCCCTGCTCATCTTCCAATGGCATAAAAGTGGAAGTGAGGCATATTTCACACAGCTATTCATTGGTTATCTTATGAGCACTATTAGGCAGTAGAGAGTATATTTTAGAAAGTTAAGCATGACAAAAAAACGGAATACCCTTTAAGGTTAAACATTTATACCAACCAAACGGGGTTCTGTTTTTTTAAGAATTTCTCTAAGCTTAAAGATGACTTCCAAAGGATGACTGTCTGTTCAGTGTCCTGCCTGTGGCATCATTGTCTAAGCTATGAGACTGCCCTACCTACTGGAAGCCAAGTACCATGAAGATCTAAAGCACAGTCACTGTGCCAAAGTGAAACAGCAATGCCTTAGGGAAATCTGTGAAAGTAGAGAGAGAGAGAGAGAGAGCGAGAGAGAGAGAGAGAGCGAGAGAGAGAGAAGGACACAGACAAGCAAAAGATTTCTAATAAAATTGAAGTATTTGATTCCAGGTGCTTTACCAAAAACAGCAGGAACTCAAAGTTTTTCTGTGTCATTTTAAGGGAACTTCAGTGTCCTTCAGTGACAAGGCCTTAAAAAGGAATCATAAAGATCTTTGATAAAAAAAGAGAGCAACTTGTCAATTCCAGTCAAAGACAGAGCAGCAGCAGGCATATATTCTCTGCAGTTTTCTTCTCTGCACCTATGGAATATCTGACCAGCTGACATGTTGGTATAAGAATCTTCCTTGTTGCTTCTGCTACCCAATTTTAAAGGTGTTAGTGAAAGTAGCTCCCAAAAGCACAAAGCGCCTCTTGCCGTCATCTGGTCACACTAGACCGTGGAAAAGTCACAAGTTCAGGCCAACAGTGATGTAGCACAGATCGGATACAGGGACCAGGTTAGTCCGACTGACAAAGTTGCCCTCTAAGTCCAGTGCAAAGTGTTCCATTTGCAGTGGAGGAGGCCGCAAAGAGGATGCTGACCATAGCGGATGGTCGCCACTGTAACGTGAATTGCAAGTCGGGCATCACGGATGATCACAGCTGTAGCACGAAGAGCTGGTTAAATGTTGCAGATTGTGGTTGCGATAGCTTCTCTTTGGTGGAAATTGTGGGGTGTTGTTGCTGTAGTGGCAAGTGCAGGTCTTGTGTTACCAGTTGCCTCTGTCAGCATGAAGGGCAGCTCTCACTGGAACTTTGCATTGGTGGTCATCGCAGGCAGCCTTGTCTTGGCACAAACAGACCTGTTTGCGTTTGATAAGAGCTCAAACTTCAGAATTTTCATATGTTTTCTTTGGAGGAGCTTTCACTGACACCAGCCAAAGGTCCTACCTTGGGGGGGGGGGGCTTTTGAGGATCAGGACTCCAGCAGATGCCAGCAGTAGGGCTCAGGTAGGTCCAGTTGCAGGTCAAGACAGGTCCAGTTGCAGCAGGTCAGCTGGGCAGCTGAACGGAGGCCTTTGAAGCTTGTTGTGTCCCTGTAGCTCACATAGGAGGTCTGCCAACTGACCCATAGAGTCACTCTGGGTAGCCTGGGATCAAGGCAAGAAGGTCCAGTCTTCCTTCTCAGAAAGCAAGTTAGTCCTTCAAGCACCAGGGCAGTCCTCTGGCAGCAGGACAGTCCTTCCTCTGCAACCTCCACAGTCCAAGGAGTGTTCTGGTGGGTGGCTCTGGAGGTCAAATATGTATACCTGGAGCCAGTCGTTTCGTGGGGGGACTGCCTGTCATTACCCCACACCTGGTTCTGGAAAGTTTTCCCCCTTTTCCAGTCAAGGCTCAAAACTGTCTGGGGGTGTCAAAAGGGAGGGCAGGAATGGTGTCAGGTTCCTTCATGCAGGGGGCAGAGGTCTTTGAAGTATAAGCGGGTCTGAGTACAGCCCCTCCCCAGTCATCCTGCCAGGATAGCCCATCCTGTCCACACCTAAGCCCCCTTTGTTTTGCTGTCTGGAAGCAATATACAAATCCCAACATCAGAGCCATTCACAGGCATGTGAACCAGGACACTTGCAGAAGGCACACATGGCTGGCACAAGAAAACACCAGCTTTCTAAGAGAGGCATTTTCAGAGTTGTAACTTCAAGAGGATTTCGTATTACAATTCACTTGAGAGTAAACAGCATATCTCTAATTGCTCCCAATCTAAAGATAGCAATTATTGAATGTAGTAAGCTAATCCAATGTTAGTCAATGGTAAAGATAGATCTTACAACAGGTTATGTGTTTTTTACTGCCAGGTCATGTAAAACATAAGTACACACGTCCTACTCTTTAAATACAATGCACCCTACCCTACGAGCCTTTAGGGCCTACCTTAGGGGTGTCTTACAAGTTTTAAAAAGAAAGATTCAGGTCTAGCAAAAGTTGATTTTACCAGGTTGAATTAGCTGTTTAAAACTGCAATACATGCTGCTGTGGAAAACCTGATACATGTTTTAAAGTGCTACTTCAGTGGGTAGCACAATGCTTGTTGCAGGCACACTAGCAGCATTTAGTTTACATGCCCTGGGCACATGTAGTACCATTTACTAGGGACTTACAAGTAAAATAAATGTGACATTTAGTTGTAGGTCAATTGTACCATGTTTTAAGGAGGGAGCACAATCACTTCAGCACTGGTTAGCTGTGGTAAAGTGCACCAAGTGTTAAAGCCAACAGAAACAAATTCAAGAAAAAGGAGATGTGAAGGCAAGAAGTTTGGGGGAATACCATGCCACGGACATCAGGTCTAACAGTCAACAAAAGCAGAAACCTGCCAGACTCTTCTGTTATGGGTGCAGGCAGGGAACGGAAATGCATGTTTACATATTCTGAGCTAGATGTCCCGCCTAAGGAGGTGGTAAGACACCAGGGCCTTCTAATGTGCCATCTCATGCTGAAGATACAACCAAAAACAAATATGCCTGTGGAAGTAATTAATGGACAAAATCAATGCTTAATCACATAGCCACATGATGCTGAGAACATTGAAACAGGTTCCAAACCTTGAAATTCTAAGTACATAAGTGAGTTGTCGAGCACAAGCACTAAGACATGGCCATTGGTGATAGCTTTCCACTTCAGGTCCACCTCATGCTGTGGGAAGAAAAAAATTATGACCATCCTCAAGATGTCTGGAGCAGAAGACATGAAAGAAGGTATCAAGGTCAGAAGGAACCAATGTATGAGACAGAGTTATAATGAAAGTACACGTGGTTGCTAAAAAGTTGACTTGGCTGAGAATCAAAATGATTGTGAAGAGTGACCGGTGTAATTTGTTATACATATTCACATTGATCCATGTATGTAATGTCATAGGGGCTAACATCTCTCTAATAGTACTGCTGACTACAACAATACTAACACACAGTCTTGATCTTGATAATGCACAGTCTTATTTTTCATGAACTGTTGATTTGTATATCAAGCACTTTAAGGGTGATGTGTCACCACAGTATGACTGAAGTTGCTTCTCATCAGGATCATGATATTGTAGTTTCATCCAGACTACCTATCACAGTAGTTCAATTTACACAGATCCAGAAATACAAAATGAGCAGCAAGCCCAATAAACAGCAATACCTCCATTTGTTCTAAAATAAATAATTTCTAAAAGAACGTTGTGTACTCGCTAGGAGCACCCGTTGCTCAAGGGTGTGACCTAATGCCACAATTTAGAAAAATACATATAGTAGTGCACAAACAGTGAGTAACAATGTAAAAGAGTCAAAATCAAAACTTAGAATGTTCCATATTTTCTTTATTGTGCTTGTACCTTAGACATATAGATTCAAGTGCTACAGCCACAAACAAAGCCAACACGTTTCATTCACCACTGTGAACTTCTTCAGGGCTGTAATTTAACAAAGACAAACACATACTTAAATAAAAATACAGATACAATACATAATATGACAAAACTACGATAAAGCCCAAGTAAAAACAATCAATACCTAGCCTCCCAAAACAGAGAAAGGATATTTTCTTTTAGAATTATCCTACCATCTTCATTGATACAAAAAATGCAATAGACTCATAGAACTGACTTTAAACCACTTTACAAACAGTAGCCAAATGCATCATGGAGTAACAAACATGCCACCCCACATGTCTTATATAGTACATGTTGCGGTTATATCAAAACACATCCATCATATTTTCTCATTCTGCACACTACAAAGCAAAAGAAATTGTGTACCATACATCAACAGAAGGGAGAGATGCCAGAGTTCATAGATTCAGAAGTAAATAACCAAAAATATACAAATGTTCGGCTCATGTACTGGTACATGTACTGGTAGAATTGGTAACATACCAGTCAATGTTTCAAGTTAATGCACAATTTATATTGCAGTATTGTTTTAACAACGAAAGAATGAAGAAGAAAACACAATCCATCAACAACACAATAATACATCATTAAATGGACATTGGAAAGACTCATACTTACAACTCATATGTCCATTGTGTGATCATATGTTATCTTTGTGACAAAAATTTAAATACATACCATTCTTATTATACACAGCCAATATGCCCTGATGTACATCTCGTAAGTCTGTAATCCACCATATGGAAATATACCATATATGCACAGGGCCCCTGTTAAATTGCGAACCCTGGATCCTTTTTATATCAGACCAGGCCAGCCCTGTACTTGACACATACTGAGATAACACAGTCACCATGTAATTAAATCAAACTCTAAAATGATATCAATGAAGAAAGAAACAACAATATAAATATTGTTAAGGACTTAAGGCCTGAATTAGATCTTAGCAGAAGGGCTACTCCATCGCAACTGTGACGGATAACCCGTCCGCCTAAATAAAAATCCCATTATATCCTATGGGATATTTCGGCGGACGGGATATCCGTCACTATTGTGACAGAGTAACCCATCCTCCGTGATCTAAATCAGGCCCTTAATCTCTTACGATACATTGTATCATAGACATACGTGATGGAATCGGCATATTTGGAGTGAAATACGCCCAACAATACTGCATTATTAGAACTTTTACCTGTTAGTTAGCCTCTACAAAGTTTACCTGGAAGGGGAAAGACAACCACATTGAATAAAAGATTATCGCTCAGTGGGTGGTGGAAAGATGTGCTTTGCCGAAATAATTTGCCGGCTGAGGTCTTATTCTTTCTTACAGTATATTGCAACTGGGCTTCTTAATGATGTGAAGAACTACTGCCTCGTGGCTACGCTGCATGGCAAACTTTGGATACATTGTTGCGGTACAACGTATATGGCCAATTATAGTATAGTGCAGTAGCACAATGGGCCTAATTACGATGTGACATCGTTTCGGTACTGGGACCGACTGACCTCCTGTCGGCAGTCCCGACCGACCAATTAGGATGCGACCAAACACTGTTCATTCGCACTCCTATTCTTTATAATGGGAGCATGCATTCTGACCCTGCTGGGGGCCCCCAAAGTCGACTTCCTACAGTCTTTCTGTGTCGGAAAGGCTGACACAGAAACAAGAGCCGCCCTTGGGATTACTGAAGTCATTCTGACTGGCGGACAGACTCTCTGAGCCCTTCGGAATCCAGTCGTAGTGACCGGTAGGATTCCTTTCCGACCAACACCATCCTAATGAGTCGGTCGGAAAGGAATTCGACCAGCTGATTACGATGCGGTAGGAATGGCTCTGAACAACAGTCGGAGCCGTATCCTACCGCATCGTAATCAGCCCCTAAGAATGTATACTTTTAGATTATTTTGTTTCTAGGGGCTTGGGGACCCCCAAAGTCCTTTTCCGACAGCCTTTCTATGTCAGTCGGACTGCCTTGGAAAGGCTGTCGGAAAGGAACATCGTAAGCCCTATGGTGGTGCCAGAGCAGGCACCGCTCCTATTTTACGGTATTACCTTCTGACCAATAGTCCAACAGGCTCCTTGATCCCATCGGAAGCATCGGTCAGTCCCTCCGCCCGCTGCCTCTGACCACCCGCATCATAATTCAGTGGTCAGACTACGGCACCAGATGTCAGACGGACCGTCCGTCTGACATCGTAATTGGGCCCAAAAGTTTGTTAACATGAGGTAGAAGTCTAAACTGTCAAGCAATTTTGGATATTTACCCATAAGTGTAGAGTAATTGTCCTCAGAAATAAACAATATATTTTTATTTGCTTCAGCATAAAACATAAATAAATCAAAGCCCTAAGACTTGTGTTTATTGAGTCTGTACACCTTAAACTTGAGTGACTTGTTTTGCTCTTTTCGTTTATGTTACCTTTCTATTTTGCAACCTTAGTGAATTTACATCGGGGCCCAATGAGTGACACTGCATGAATTGAATATTATCTGCCCTGCCTTTCTCATTCTTTTTTTGCACTGCAGTTTATAAAAACTGTCCTAAGCCAGACGTGGGCTGTCTCAGAGTTGTAAACTCAGAATTTGCTTTTGCTCAGAGCCTTCGGTAAAACTACATTCGGCATCCCCTCCCACTCGTCCTCTTCTATTGAAAAATTGGCTGGAGTAGGAGAAAGATAGGTGGTCAAGAATTAGGAGTGTCATAAAAAGAAATACAAATAAAAAGCAGACAAAGGTGCCAGGAGACTTCAGAAAAAAAGTGTTTAAACACAGTTATCTTGCGTTCTAAGTCCTTACGCTGTCAGGAGCTCTAGCACCCCTCTGGAGGTTGGAGCCTTAGTCATGGGCCCAGCTCACACATGCTAAAGTCTGGCCCTGCATACACTGATATATATCTGGATCTTATACTCACGAAATTATCATCTAACTTGTGCTTGGAATCTGAGTACCCCAGTTTCTCCTTTGTTTTGTGTGTCACAGTGGCTGATGCATTGTGCAGTCTACATTTGTCAAGTCTGAAGCCAGACTAACTAACTGTTCGATAACTTCTACTGTATGGTCTTACAGAGAAGGGGGTGGCCTTGGCAAGAGGTCAGGGACAGGACAAGTGGGGCTTTGGATGCACTACAGTGCCTAAACAGCTCAGACCTGCCCACCCCACACCCACCACCACAGTTAGAATTATTCAATTACTCATCTGGCGCCCATGTCCTGGGTGAGAGGGGGAGAATGGAGCTCCTCCGTGTAAAGCATTCACTCTTGAAATGGAAACCTATTCTATGAATGGATTTCCAGCTAACCATGTGATAGTGCCTCTTCACATGGTCAACTCATGATGAGGTGAGACATTGTGTGTCACACTGTGGTATTATAAGAGTAGGCAGGCCTGTGAAATGTGAGCCACTCTTGCTAACAAGGCTGGAAGCATTTTCTCTGGGCATGCATATTCTTATTAGATGTTCAAAGTGGGGTAGTTGTTTTCCAGAGTTGATGATTGGAACTGTTCAAATTTTTGTTATCTGACATCAGAACTACAGGGAAGCATATCATCAAGGTAAACTCTGCACTGTTCATTCAGATACATTTTAATGGCTGTCCTTTACAAGATGCATAAGCTATTTGTGGGATGCATCAAAGAAAAGTGTTGTAACGTGCAATATGATCACTAGAGACCAGACCTGTTAACTCACATACCCCCACCTTGTCACAAAGGATTTCATCCCTTGACAGAGCTGACCTAGTGAAGCTGACCTTCACTTAACACCGTTCTAGGACATAGGAGGTGCCCATAACAAGGTTTTCCAAACTGAAGGTTGCATCCCACTGGTGGGTTGCAATCTGATATTTGTTGGGTCTAAGCAATTCATAAAGATGCCTTTAAATTCTGTGTTTATCTTGTCACATTTGCCGGTGCTTCAAAGACAGAGGTCAAACTTCAGGCAAGGTCTTCTGAAAATTTGCTGGTTATTCTGTAACATGGTGATTGTTGTTGTTTACTTTCCCTTCTCTGACTGCAAAGTTAGAGGAGTTTTTTTAGTGAATTATGTAACTATCTTGCTGAAGGACAGTAAGTTTGAAAAGAAAGACAATGGGATGCTTTTTTTGCAACAAAAAACACAATGTAAATACCTGTAAGAAGCTGTATGCATTTAGCAATTAAGAAAGCAAAAATTAAGCAAATATTTATTTTTATAATTCTGAAGTGTCCTGGAAATAGAAATTTGAATACAACCAAATAATCAAAAAACACTTTACATGGTGCTCTATTCAGACAATTCAGACAAAATCTCGAAATTAAAATATCATCATGGCAAAACATTATCTCCAAAATATTGTGATATGGAAATATCATCTGCAAGAATATTGTTGTCAAGAATATCGATTTTAAAGTAAGTAATATTAATTTTTAAAAGATCGAAGTCATTAACATCATTTACGCAAATATAATTGTTTATAATATTGATTTTAAATTATTGTTATGTATTTTAGTATATATTTTAAATGTATATGTTGTGAATTTTTTAATTATTGTTTATGTTTTTTAATATAGTTGTTAAATGTTTAGTAGGTACAAAATGTAATTAAGTTATTTTTTGTGATTTCTAGCACCGTAGTGGTTTGTGGGTTTATAGTGGTACAGGGTGGGAAGTCATTTAATTATAATAAATTAATAACTTATTTTTAATTAATAATATTTATTTAATTGGTAATTAATTATGTTATTTATGCAATTATTTTTATTAATTTATATTTTAGGTGCAGGTTGTTGGGTCTATGGGGTAGGGGTGGGAAGTATTTTATTTTAATTAATTAGTAATTATTTGTTAATTAAAATTATTTATTTAATTGATCATTAATTTATGTTATTTGGGTAAATAGTTTTATTTTACATTTTAGATGGAGATTGTGTGGTTTATAGGGGTACAGGGTGGGAAGTAAATTAATTTCAAATTAAATAATAATTAGTTTTTAATTATTAATAAATATTCAATTGATAATTAATTATGTTAATTGTGTAATTATTGTTTTATTTTTAATTTTAGGTGTGGGTTGTGAGGTTTATAGGGATACAGGGTGGGAATTAAATTAATTATAAGAATTAATATTTTGTTTTTAATTAATAAAAATTATTTAATTGATAATTAATTATTATGTTAATTAATTATGTTAATTGTGCAATTATTATTTTTACTTACATTTTAGGTGTGGGTTGTGGGTTTTGTAGTGGTATAGGGTGGGAAGTAAATTAGTTTTAATTAATTTTTAATTACTTTTTGTAATAGATATTAATTATGAAATTGATAATTAATTATGTTATGTGTGTAATTAATTTTTAGTTAAGTTAAATTTTAGGAGTGTGTTGTATGTTTTGTGGGGGTATATTGTGGGAAGTAAATTCATTATAATTAAGTAATATTACATTTTTTATTAATTATAATTAGTTTATTTATAAAAATGCATGCTAATAGTGTAAATATTTGTTTTTTAAAGTTAAGTCTTAGGTTGTGAATTTTGTAGGGGCATAGCATGAAAAGTAACTAAAATAAAATTATTTAATAACTATTTTTCTTTTCATAACTAATTTTTAAATACAATTACTTATTTAAATGAAAAATATTTTTTGTATTTCAATTATCATAATATTGGTAGTTATTTATGTTATGAATTTAACATTGTAATATGTATTTATTTTATTTAATGACAAATTTTAATTTTAATTTGTTTACTATGTTTTTGCAATTATTTTATTCTGTTGAAGAGACTTTGTTTGTATTTAATGTAGCACAGACTGGAGTGGGAATAGTAAATTTTACCCCTCTGCAATCCAACACTTTCCCTACTGTTGCACTTACTGGAGTTGGAATAGTAGATTTTACCCCTCCGCAATCCAACACTTCCCTACTGCTGCACAGAGTGAGTGGGAATAGTAAATTTGACCCCTACGCAATCCAACTTTGGGGCCGATTACGATCTCGTCTGTAAAGAAATCCTACCGAATTGGTCCCGGAATGATTTCCGGACGACTCGGATCGGGTGAATCCAACCAAGCGATTTGGATGTATCCGGATGCTTCCAGATATGATTCGGTCGGACTCCAATTGACTTCAATGGGAGCATGTGTTCTGAACGAGAACACAGGCTCCCATTGAAGAAAGGGGTGAATGGGGAAAACCTTGCACCCTGTGGCAGGCACCCCAAGGTGCCTGCCATACTGTGCATGGTTGGAAAGGGGGGTCCCTTGGGTACCCCCACGGACCCGAGTCGTAGGGCCCCAGGTGAAGGGAGCCTGCTACGGGCCCCCAAAGACAGATTCCGGCACCTGATTAGTTCCAGAGAAACCGAATAAGAACGGCTGCCCGAATCAGTCATCGTAATCGCTCGCTCGGAAACCGAGTCCATAGAGATATACGATTCGGCTCCAAAAGACGCGACCCGTCCAAATGCCTTTCGGAACCGATTCGGACAGCCCTACCAGTTTACATGCCTCGTAATCGGTCGTTGGGAACTGTATACGATTAGGTCAGGAACAAGGGTTCCGAATCGGATTTGGCAAACCTGAATCCAATTCGGAGCCCTTCCGAATGGCATCGTAATCGACCCCTTTGTCTCTATTGTTGTATTGACTAGAGTGGGAATAGTAAATTTTACCCCTGTGTGATGTAACAGTTTTCCTACTGTTGTGTTGCGTAAATTGGGAGTACTACATTTTATACATCGCTAGCAGAACACTTTGGGCCTGATTACGAGTCTGGCAGTCTTCCGACAACCAGACTCACGGTGGCGCAGCAGTGGTGGTCCACCGTTCATCGCATTACGACTTCTTAAGTCGATGCAGCGGTGGACCATCGGCTGAGCCAGGGACCAGTTGTTCCCTGGCAGTGGCGCAGGAGTGCCACAACGCAATATGCTGAGCTGGGACTGAAGCAGTCCCGCTCTGCATATTACGAGTTCCTGGAACGCCAGACTTTTCGTGGTGGAGCCCCGCCATGAAAGGGCTGGCGGTGGAGGAACAAAGGGGGCCTTACAGGGCCCCCATGGCCCCCCGCCACGGGGATACATTCAGGGTGACACACCATGTACCTCCCTCCCTGTACTCTTACAAAGTTCCAGCACGGCATGGACCTGGAACTTTTTTGCTGTTCGCATTGCGGTGCCTGTTTTCCACATACCGCCATGGGAATAGCAAAGAACTGCCAACCGTATTACGAGTCGTGCATTTCCAAATCGTAATACGGTCAACGGTCCTAGGGCGGTCTTGCACGGGTTTGGAGCAGCAGAGGCGGCGTTGCGCCGGCTCCGCTGCATCAAACTCGTAATCAGGCCCTTTGTCTACTTTCATATAAATTGTAGTGGGAATAGTATATGTATTACATGTCAAATCATATATTTCCCGATTTTGGTTTTCCGTTTCTGCTTTTTGCTTACTGAATTACCTATACACTCCCAGGTGTCGATTGCCTTGATCCCACACTTGCTTATTATTATTATTATTTTTGGAATATTGCCTATGCGCTATTATAGCGTATTCACGCAGTATCATTACTTTTTCGCCAGCTATTTGCTCACTTGCTAAATAATTCTATTTGGAAGAAAAGAGCACTACGTTATTGGGGTATCTGCATCCGTAGTACTTTATCTTATTTATTCAAAGAGAACGTGCTATTAGTGAGAAGCACGCCTAGAAGAGCTTAAGACAACCTAGCAGCAGGAACCTGCACATTGTGGAGGGGAGAGACAGTTAATAAATCCTATTCAGATGTTCCACGCAATCCACATTTTTTCCTAGAGCAACACATGTCAAGCACATAATAATCCCTCATAATTGGAAGACATGGAGGAAGAGTCAGAAAGGAGGGCAGCAGCCCTAAGCTTATTTGCAAGAGCGCCTAATAAAAATATACAAAAACCAGAAACACAGGCCAAAGATACCACCTTACAAGACAAACTAAGGAGATTAGAAAAATGCAAGAAATCGGAAACGTCTAAATGGTGGGAAGCCATCTCATTACAAGATTATATTGACAAAGAGATGGTGCCCAGGGGACTACGTATCTACATTACTCCATCATATGAATCCCCGAATCCCAGGATGCTGGAAGAATGGGCGGAGAATTCAGCTAGAAGCTCAAAACAGATGATGACCATCTTAGTGAAATATGCCTGGGAAGACAGGGAGGCCCTATTACAAGAACTTAAAACACTAGAAGAAGAACTAAAAAACCATAAAGAACAGGACATTATCAGAAAATTTGTGAGTGACTTGAAACTAAGACTGAAAACATATGAGGAAGATATAAAGGCAAGAAAACAGCGCAAATTGCACCGTGATTGTGCAGACTACGAAAGTGGGAGGATCCTTACATACTCGCACAAATACGATCATCTTTATGAGAAATTATCCTTGGGGGAGCCTTTGGAGAGTGATACTGAAAATGCGAGTGGCACCGACTCTGTCATGAGTAGTGATATGGAATCTGAACAATCTCCCAGGGTTGATACCACAGAGATGGAAAGAGTCCCGAAAACACAAACGACTTTTTTAGACGAGTTCGGATCCTGTGAACCAGAAGGGAAATACCGCAAATAGTACAACCGGTGAGAACACGTGGGAGAGGTCGAGGATGGGGCAGGGGACGAGGAAGAAACCGGGAAGAAACTGGAGAAGAAGGAAGCGACAGCGACAGAGAGAATACAAGAGGCAGAGGACGAGGAAAAAGGCCCATGGGAACCAAACAAACTGGCCAAAAGAAACAGAAATAATGGATGACATTATGGTAAATAAAACAATTATAAACTTATCTTATAGACCGTTATCTATGTGGGAGAAACAAACACTCTGTTTAGGCCTATCCTTTTGTCCTACTACCTCTTTTAGTTACCCTGAGACCAGAATTGACATTTTTAAATTTGTACGAAAATTAAAACTAAAAAAATGGCATACCCTCAAAGGAACACCGGAACAATCAGACCCTATTATTACAACTATGGTGGAACAGAACAGCTTCCTTAGTATCAAAGACAGGGATGTACTATTGACCATGCAAGATCTTTACTTTGAGGCAAGTTTAGAATCTAACAACCAACAAACAATGCCCAGATTAGATTTATAGGCCCAAACTGGCTTCAAACCTAAATCTAACTTCCTCCCAGTTATGCCCCATGACAATATTGATGCCTTTCACGAAACAGTCAGTAAAGATCTAACCAAATTACGCAAACAACATAAAAGGGGTATTCCGAATAACTTCTCAAGAAAACAATGGCAAATGATTAATTCCCTAGCTGAGGATGAAAATATCATTATCCGCCCGCTGACAAAGGGGGCAATATTGTTCTCTGGGACAGGTCTGCTTATATCGCAGAAGCGAAAAGACAATTGGATGACACTAAATTCTATGAAAAAATAAACATACAGGAATACAATGAAAGTATAATCTATATTTGGGACATGCTCACGGAATACAAGGAGAGAGGCATCCTACAATGGGAAGAATACCGGTATCTCAAATGTGACTACCCTAGAACTCCCATCTTCTACCTTCTTCCAAAGGTACACAAAAATGACAAGATTCCTCCCGGGAGACCTATAGTATCATCTATAGGATGTATCTCCGAACACATTTCCAAGTACATAGATTACTTTTTGAGAGAATATGTTGAAAATCTTCCATCTTATATCAGAGACACAAAAGATGTTTTGAACAAAATCAGGACTATCACTTGGGAAGATGATTTCCTGATGATTACCATGGATGTGAATTCCTTATACTCCATTATTGACCACTCCCTGGGCATTCAGTGTTGTCAACATTTCTTAAACAATCGCAATATTTGCTATTTTGAACACACTGAAATGTTATTGAATCTCATGAAATTCTGTTTACTTAACAACATGTTTTTCTTTGACAATGTTATGTATAAGCAAGTGCTCGGAACAGCTATGGGCACTTGCTTTGCCCCAAGTTTTGCTAATCTGTTCCTTGGGGTATGGAAAGAAGAAGTCTTGGAAAAAATTCAAGCAGACCAGGACGATAGGAGGGTCATCAGATGGTACAGATATATTGATGACCTATTCGTGGTTTGGAAAGGGAGTGAGGAAAGTGCAGTCAGGGTCATTACTGAACTCAATGATAACACCTTTAACATCAATCTTACTTACAATATGAGCAGGAAACAAATTGAGTTCCTAGATGTAATTGTGGAAATAGAAAACAACTGTGTCCATACAAAACTTCACAGAAAAGCTACGGCAGGTAACAGTTTACTCCATGCCCTCAGCAGTCACCCAGAAAAACTTAAATGGAGTATCCCTTTTGGGGAACTGCTGAGGGCAAGAAGAAACTGTAGCACAGAAGAAAAATACCTGGCAGAACAAACGGTCATGTTGGCCAGGTTTAAAGAGAGAGGATACCCTAATTGGGTATTGACGAAAGCGAAATAAAAAGTTTTAAGAACTGCTAGAGAAGACACACTTGCAGACAAACCTATCACTGAGAAAGACACCAGTACCAGAGTCATACTAACATACAACAAAGAATCTAAAAAAATATCTAAGATTCTTAATCGCAACTGGAATATCCTTGCCAGTGATACTACCATCGGCCATATTGTACAAGATAGACCACTGATAACATACAGGAAAGGAAAAAATCTTAAAGATATTCTGGTTAAAGGTGATATTTCAAGTATACGTACCAGTCCACACATAGGCCTACAGGGATTTTATCCCTGTGGGCATTGTAAAGCGTGTAGAAATAGTACCATGAGAAAGACCTATACTACACCCACAGGGGAAAAAATGATCAAACAATTTCTTACATGCGGCACATGTTATACCATCTATGTTTTGGAATGTCCCTGCAAAAAGAGATATGTAGGCAGCACCACATTGGCAACCAAAAAGAGGGTGTTGGAACATATGAGGGCTATAAACAATAAAGATCCCCACTATCCGGTAGCTAGACATTTTGCTGATTATCACTTGTCCAATAGCATGCTGTTAACCTTTTTTGCTATAGAACAAATTGTGCAAAATGTAAGAGGAGGCAATAGAACTCTCCAATTGCAATAGAGGGAATCCTGGTATATAATTGATTTACAAACTAAGAGCCCGGAGGGGCTCAATCAGGATGAGGAAATGAGTATTCACTTACAGGAGTAGATCACTAGTGGATTTGTCTTAACTTGAGGCCAGTTTTAACATCTTTATGTTTCTATGTACATTGCTAAGAATGTGAGACATGTTTTCAGTTCGCAGGATAAGTAATTGATGATGTATGATCTTATTTTTATCTATAAGTTTCTCATGGAGTTATTTGTTGCTTTTACAGGAGAAAAGGAAGGGGTCGGACCTGAGGATCAGCTTCATTAGATTCCCCTACCCTTTTCTTCAAGTCACCATGGAAGGAGACCAAACTTCACAGATAAGATATTGTTTTTCATAATGTAACTTTGTCTCTGTTTACTTTTTATCTGTTTGGTCATATATTAGTTAGGAGAACATCACGGGGTTGGGTATATTTGGATTTAGATATGTCGAATAAATGATAAAATGAATTTGGTTTTTGTGACATGGGTTTCCGACAGCAATATTGCTTAGAGGTTTAGATTTAGGGCTATAACAGGCACTAGAGGGGCTGGTAGGGACCAATAGAGTTTGGTACTTCACCGATACAGGTATTTTTGGCCTTTGATAGTTGTAATTTGGTGTTTTGTTTTTTGAGAAAGAGACTATGGATACGAAACTGGCACTAGACCAAGAGTATCCTCTCTTTCTGATCCCAGATACACCTATGGGCCACCCTCACCTGCTCTCCCTCCCCTCCCGCATGAGTTCCAGGCTCCAGTAGATTAATGGGGTACATGCGATACAATGTGAGTAATATGGTTCAATCTGTATGACCAAAATACAGTTTTGATAGGCAAGGTCTGCCAGTTATCAAATTTGGTTGTACATGGTTGTACATGTGCTGTGGATATGTTAGCTAATACGAAATCCTGTATGACTTCATGAAACAGATCTTTTCACAACATTAGATTTGAGTTGTACAAGCATCAATACAATACAACATTATGCTTTTTGTATGAGCTGAATACAATCAGGTATTAAACTAAAAATACTAAGTGTTATTAAATAAAATACTATGTCTGTGATCTGCATAAAGTTAAATTACAGCAACAGAAGATTTAAAGTCCATTGGAATTGTATCCTATTTACATGTTACAAAATGGCCGCCATGCTAGCTGGCTAAGTCCTGCATTCTTTGTGCCTTTGTCTGTTTCTAGTAACCACTATGTATTGCATGCCGGTACCCATGACGCATTGTGTGATCAAGCTTGCGGGTCAAGCGAAACGCGTTACCTGAATTAAACCATCTTGAAAACTGTCACTTCGAGTGATCGCTTTATTGACTTTTGGAGAATTTGAAGGTCCGGCATGCTCCGCCGGCAGTTAGCGATCTACTGCAGAGGGCGGGGGAAGACGGAAGGAGCCGTAAACGAGTCATATATATATATAGATATATATATCTATCTATCTATATATATATATATATATATATATAGATATATATATATATATATATATCTATATATATATATATTATCTACTGGCGGTCGCCAGTAGATAGTTATAGTTAGGACCTATTATCCATAGGAAATCCGCGACATTCTATTTGAAATAACGTTGGCGCCGGTTGACGAATATTCGCGAAAGTTGCAACGTTGCAGAGACGTGTACAGAGGCACGGAGCTGCATTGCAGAGTGTTGTAAAAAGGGGCGTGGCCTCTGAACACCTCTCTGCAACGCATCCCCCTGGCGCATACTGGAGGTACCTGGTGGGCTAGTTGGCCCCTAGGGACCCTCGGGATTGAGGAGGAATTTATTGTCCAACTTAAAATGCGCCACAGGGCGTGTTTGCAGACATGTCACCTTAGGCCCCACCCCCTTCCTTCACCATTGTGCAAATATTCCTCTAAAATCAGCCGAACTACGAATTCCTATTTACTCACCTGTTATCAGGAGAGACCTCAGTGCTGCATCTTTGAGCCCAGTACTGATCCTGAAAAGTAATTCTAACCGTACTTACCAGTAACTTGAATTTCCTTCCATAGGATATCATTGCCTGCTTTTTGCTGAAAAAGTTTCTAAGTGTCGATTTTTGAAACATACAAATATTCCTCTAAAATCAGCCGAAATACGAATTTTGATTTACTCACCTGTTATCAGGAGAGACCTCATTGCTGCATCTTTCAGCCCAGTACTGGTCCTGAAAAGTAATTTTAACCGTACTTACCAGTAACTTGAATTTCCTTCCATAGGCTAAAATTGACTGGTTTCACTTGGAAATTCTTCTAAGTGTGGAGTTTTGGAACTTTATAATATTCCTCTAAAATCAGCCGAAATACGAATTCCGATTTACTCACCTGTTATCAGGAGAGACCTCAGTGCTGCATCTTTCAGCCCAGTACTGATCCTGAAAAGTAATTTTAACCGTACTTACCAGTAACTTGAATTTCCTTCCATAGGATATCATTGCCTGCTGTTTGCTGAAAAAGTTTCTAAGTGCCGATTTTTGAAACATACAAATATTCCTCTAAAATCAGATGAAATACGAATTCCGATTTACTCACCTGTTATCAGGAGAGAACCCAGTGCTGCATCTTTAGCCCAGCACTGACCCTGAAAAGTAATTCTAACCGTACTTAACAGTAACTTGAATTTCCTTCCATAGGCTAACATTGACTGGTTTCACTTGGAAATTCTTCTAAGTGTGGAGTTTTGGAACTTTATAATATTTCTCTAAAATCAGCCGAACTATGAATTCCGATTTACTCAAATGTTATCAGGAGAGAACCCAGTGCTGCATCTTTTAGCCCAGCACTGACCCTGAAAAGTAATTCTAACCGTACTTACCAGTAACTTGAATTTCCTTCCATAGGAATCCATTGTCTGGTTTTCAGCAGAAAAGTTTCAAAGTGTCGATTTTCACAAACTACAAATATTCCTTAAAAATCGCATGTGTGACTTAAACGCATTCTTTCAACTGTTTACAGGAGATGCACCAGTGCTGGTTCCAGGATCCACCACTGAGTAAGAAAAAGTAACGATAACACTACTTACCTGCTAAGTGAATTTCCTCCCATAGGATAACATTGGTGATTCTATATGAAAAAGTTTCTAAGTGTCAACTTTTAAAATACAATAATATTCCTTAAAAATCACTACTGTAACCAAAACGCTTTTACTCAACTGTTTACAGGAGATGTCCCAGGACTGAATCTAGGATCCAGTCCTGTGGTTAGAAAAGTAATCCATAAAGTAACTAATTGCATTTAACTAGAAATTCACATTGAGCTCAATGTTGCTTTGTTTTTGAAATTGTGTTGCCCATTGCAACAACTGTAACTACTGTACTTAAAAGTCTATTGCCTATTTGCAAAGTATTTAAACTAAAGTAATTCATTCTGAGAAAGTATATTTTGTAATGTAATGTATAATGTAATTACAATGTAATTTAAAAAATAAAATATCTAAAAATAAATAGTTTAAAAAAATGTTGTAAATCAGTATCAAAAAATAAATATAACAATTAATACATTTAAAAATTGTCATTTACAAAACCTTTGAAATTCACTGAAAAAACCATAGGTTTCAGACACGTTATAGTTAGGAATTAGCATTTAAAAAACCTTTGAAATTCACTGAAAAAACCATAGGTTTCAGACACGTTATAGTTAGGAATTAGCATTTAAAAACCTTTGAAATTCACTGAAAAAACCATAGGTTTCAGGCACGTAATAGTTAGAAATTAGCATTTAAAAAACCTTAGAAATTCACTGAAAAAACCATAATGTTTTAGGGACAGTTATAGTTAGTTGGACATTGCACTCGTACAAAACCCGTGAAATTCCCCGTTATAGTTAGTTCAGGTAACTATAACTCGCGCCCCGCAATGCACTGCTGATGACGTCACATATTACATCACTCATGACATGGTCAGTGACATCACTGATGACATCACTGATGACATCTCAAATGACATCACTGATGACATCATCCATGTGAGAATTTAATGCACCTCCTCACACCCTAATATAACCTTTGATACACCCACTCTAAATTACAGACTGCCATTCTCAAAACCATAGACACTCCAACACCAATAACTACATACCCACTCACTGATTCTTAGGTCTACACACACACATCCACTCACTCACCCGTACAGTCACTCATACTTATGGTCACTCAGTACAGGACTATCATATGCACTCACACTCCTATATAGACACTCAAACACCGCCACTCATCCATAGAGGTACTCACACACCTAGTCAGTCATGCAAATAAATAAACACACTGCCATTTACTCACCTATACAGTTATACACACACCAGCTCACTTACTCATACAAATACTAGCACATTCTTACGCTCTTATACAATCACTGATACAAGCACACACTCATCCATACAGTCACTCTCACAATCACACACTCTCGCTTATAGCTATTTATATACTCCAACACACATATATACTGCCTTTCACATATGTAGTTACTCACACATGTACCACTGGGACATACATTCACTCACTAACACACTCTTACACACACTTACCCACCCATACAGTCTATCACAGATGCACTCTTGAAACCATCCACCCAGTGAATCACCCACTCACACATCTATGCACAGAGTCGCACACACCCCACCCACACAAACACTCAGGCACCCATACAGATACTCAGACAACCAATCAATAACTCATATAGACACTCATGTAGCTATTCACAAACCCATGCACCACTTACACAGCAACAGACAGACGGATACAGACATTCACCCAGTTTAGTCACTAACCCATGCATTCAGTAAGATACGTTTAATCACTCACTTATCGAGTTAGTCACGCACCTACTAAATCATCCATACAGACACTTATACACCCACTCATTCTTCAATACGCCTTTCCCTATATATATTAAAAATATTTAAACTTTACAGAAACACACAGTCACTGGATGATGTCATCAGTGATGTCATTTGAGATGTCATCAGTGATGTCATCAGTGATGTCACTGACCATGTCATGAGTGATTTAATATGTGACGTCATCAGCAGTGCATTATGGGGCGCGAGTTATAGTTACCTGAACTAACTATAACGGGGAATTTCACGGGTTTTGTACGAGTGCAATGTCCAACTAACTATAACTGTCCCTAAAACCTTATGGTTTTTTCAGTGAATTTCTAAGGTTTTTTAAATGCTAATTTCTAACTATAACGTGCCTGAAACCTATGGTTTTTTCAGTGAATATATATATATATATATATATATATATTTATATACATATATATATATATTTTTTATATTATTACATTATTACATTATTTGAAAAATTCTTAAATTACGATATAAATTAGAATTATTAGTTTAATAATAGTTTATAATTAGATATATGTAAATATATATATATATATATAAATTAATATGTGTTTCTTTAGCTATTTAAAAAAAGTTGATTTGTTATATTTGTTGAAATATATATTAAATGTATTTTATTTTTATTAAATTAATGTTACTATTTAAAATATTTAATATATAAAGTTATTTATATTTAAAAAATGGTATTTAATACAGTTATTACAATGATATTAATGACACTGATATATTTTTTCAAATATGTTTGTACTTACCATTATCAGTATAGGATGACCATATTTTTAACATCAATATTTTTGTCCTTATATTTTGGTATAGAGATAATTTCATGGGTAATATTTTGTCAGTGAACCGGTCCACAAATGAGAAATATTCACAGAAACACAATTTCCACACATTATTATTTTTGTACTAGATAGTTTTATCAGTAAAACTGTATGTCTGCGCAAATTTAGTGGCCATTTCAGTGGAAAATGTGTTGTCTGTAAATGACATGGCACTACAACACCATGCTTTAGTTACATTAAAAAATCAACTCCACCTCATATTCGATAAAGGAAGGTAGGTCACAAAAGTTTGTCATTATCAAAATTGGGGCGTGGTTCTAAACATTTTGGGATGCAGCGGCCTAGATTATTTCTTTCTTGCTGTGAGAGAGAGTAGATGTGCCTTATTGTATTGACACTGATGGGAGTCCAAAGCCCCATTCCCTATGACCTCAACTCCTTCTCCAAGCAAAAATACACAATGGAAAATCGCCTAAGGTTGGCACGTCTGGGATACCCAAACTGACCGTCACCAAATAGCATCATTTCACAATGGGCAGAACACTACTGGCAATGACAGGAGCTGCTAGATAGACTCAATTTCCCAAATTCTGCAGAAATACTCCCAAATTAGACATATTCAAATCATTATTGAAACAGTATTTCTTAAATAACCAGCCTGCCTGTTTGGAAACACCTGCATTTTAAGCTGCTTCTTTCTAACAATAGTATCTGTTCCTTGTCTGTCCTCATGATAGGACCAACTTTTACGCCCTTGTTGCCCCGATTAGGTACTCTTGATGGGGGAACACCCTTAACAACGACTCCAGAACAACGAGTTCCGGAGTCATGCAAGCCGAACAATGACTTGCACGAACAATGACATAGCCTGAACCACGCATGTGCGTGGTTCAGGCTAAGACGGTCTAGTGTTCGGGATGGGCAGTCCCGAAGAGCGTCGGAGGAACAGGAGAGGTAAGAGGGGTTCGGGGTGGGGAGGGGGGGTTGGGTGTTAGTTTAGATATACTGATCATTATAATTTCCTTTTTTGAATTGCTTAATTAGGCACTGTAAAACTAGATCAGCTAAGAGACTTATGGTGCCATGGACAGCTCAGCAGTGATTAGCTCATTCAGATCTAACCCCATCTTTAAAAATGATTGGGTTGCACACCAGTAATCTTCATTAGTCCGATTCACCCACTTCTCCATTAAGGTCCATACTCTATGAGGTAGGGCCTGGATTCCTCACCTGGAAACCCTGTTCAAGATTTTTAAATTTTTCTTCACTTGCTGTACATACATAATTCTATAAATAGCACTTACACCATTCACAAGTTGCGTGAATACCAAGCCAAAGCTCGAGGGTCTCAGATGAAGTACCCCCAGGTTGCAGGAGGGACATATTGCAGAGAAGGGGGATCATTTAAATAATGAAGATTGCAAATGTCACTTATAATAAGGTGGACAGATATCAATCACAATTGTGACAGATTACACATTCGTCAAACTTTAAATCAGGCCCGAACCGTCTTTCATCTGCACTGAAGTAACTTGGCTGAAAAAGAGGAGAGTCTAAGGGCCTAATTACGAGTTTGTCGCAGCGGCAGCGGCTCAACGCTGGCAACGCTGCGCCAAACCCGTGCATACATCGCTGCAGTCCTTTGGCCTTTCCCATGGCGGTGCCTTGAAAACAGGCACTGCAATGGGAACGACTAAAAAGTTTCAGCACGGCATGGACAGTGATGTCCATGCTGTGGTGGAACTGGGGGCAATACAGACAGGGGGGCACATGAATGTATCCCCATAGCAGGGAGAACATAGGGGCCCTGAGGGGCCCCCTTTGTAACTGCACCACCAGCCTTTTCAAGGCAGGACTCCTAGGCTGCGTCAGTCCCCTGCTCAGTATTATGCATTCTGGCCCTCCTACACCACCGCCAGGGAACAACTGTTCACAGCAGGTGTTCCACCCCGATATGATTTTCAAAGTCGTGATCGGCAAAACGGTGGACCGCCACTCCTGCGCCACCATGAGTCTGGTGGTTGCAAAATGGCCAGACTCGTAATAAGTCCCTAACTGGCACATGCATCAAGGAAGGCTTTTGCGATTCCTTAATTGCGATTATTAAGGAATCGCAATTAAGGAATCGCAAAAGCCTATGCATGTAGGAATAGCTATAAAAATAGCGATTTCTAAAGATTCCTTAATTGCGACTCGCAAATTGCGAGTCGCAATTAAGGAATGGCTTCCCATTCATTCCTATGGGCCCACAGGCCCATAGGAATGAATGGGAATTGCATGCACAATTTGCGAGTACCCATTAGGTACTCGCAAATACGCATGCATTTCAAGGGTGCAAGGGTGTCAAAGGACACCCTGTTGCACCCTGAAATTGAAATGTGCACCCATGTTGCGCACACACATGCCCCAAGGGCATGTGTGTGTGTGACATGTAACTTTGTAAAATGCACTTTAGTGCATTTTTCAAAGTTTTTGCAAATTACCGACCTGTTTTATTTTTCGGTAAATTGCAACCCCTAATAGCGAATTCGCTATTTTAAATTGCTTCCAGCATTGCACTTAAGGAATCGCAATTTGCGATTCCTTAAATGCAATCGCAATTTCCGATTTTTGCATTTGGGATGATGCATCCCAAATGCAAAAATACCGGTCACAAAGGGGCAGATTCTGAGAATCTGCCCGTTTGCGACTGGTTTTCAGTTTGATGCATGGGGCCCTAAGTTCCTAGTTCATGTGATTAGTGGGATATGGCTAACAAAGATGATTACATGGAAAAGAGGACCAATCTAAAAAGAACTTTAAGAAGCTGAGACCAGCACATAATGTTTTGGCATAACAGACAGGCACACACACAGAAACAAACACACACACACACTTTTGTTTGAGAAGAAGAGGGGTTTAACTACCTATCTCTTTGCACTAAAATAAAGGCAAGCTAGTACACAGATAACCTTCACTTATATGCCCACAATTAAATTGAAGGTTAAGCAGAAAAGAAGGACCTTCTTCTCAAAGATTATGTCTGAAAATGGGTATCGTACTCCCAAAGTATTGTGTTCAAGGCAAAAGAAACAATAAATATAGTGAGTACAATAGATTTATATTTTGGGTAAAGCATATACATGAAGGTGCATAAGAGCCAAGAAAACTTGCACACATCCAGGAAGAGTAATATAGGGCCTCATTAGGATGGCGGGACCGCCCGACTACAAGTTACACCGTCCCGCCAGCCAAATTAGGATGCGACCGCCATCACGCCAGTCGCAATGTCTATATTTTGTATTGCAGCGGGTGCTGCCGTCTACAGCACATGCCGCAGTACAAAAAATGGATATTACACATATCCCTGCACTCCGTCGCAGGCACCATGCGGTGCCTGCCACATGGTGCTGGGATATGTTTAGGTGCCCCCCTAAACCCAAAACTGAGGGCCAGGGGGGAAGGTGGGCCCGCTACGGGCCCCCAATGTCCCTTTCTGCCAGCCTTTTCATGGTGGGTAAACCACCATGAAATGGCGGTCAGTCTCTCCGACCGCCACCCATTCGCCACCGATCCTAACGTGGCCGGTGGAAAACAATATTGCGATAGCGGTCCCACCATCATCGTAATCAGGCCCATAGTCACAGGGCTCCAAGTAGACTCAGACCAATACACATAGAGACATCCACGTAAAAAGATGCCACAAGTGCAGAAACCCATACTCAAAACTGTCACAAGCTGAGTTTAATTGTCAATGTGACAAATGCATCCACAATGCAAGGATCTGGGTTTTGTCCCCATGGCCACAAGTTTAAACACCAGAGGGTCTATTCAGCCTTTCAGTTGCCTTTTTTCAATTGTATTAAGTGGCATTTCATAACATACAAATAATTGTCTGTTATATAGTACCAGGAAATTTCTCAGAAATGCGTACTTTAGGAAAAATGCATTTTATGTTATGAATATAGTCCCTCTCACACATGAAACACAGATGCAGACATACTGTGGTGTCTTTCGGGTAAGTTCTATCTATCTATCTATGTGTGTGCACACACATACATGTGTAGATGTATTTCTCTATATAATCTATATATTTTCTTTCTCTTTCTCTCTCTCTCTCTACATACACTCATATACACACACACACACACATTTATAATTTATATTCTATGTATACAGAAGAGACAAATCTTTTTTTAATGCACAAGGATACACTCGAGCCCTAAATAAAGAAATGTATTGTACGTTTTATATGAAGCATAGAATGTGATCAGACAAAATAAGTATTTTTGAGTTTTGAAAGAACAGTGAGAGACAGGAAGAAAGAAGAGGAAGTTGAACAAAGAAGAAAGGAAAATAAAAGATAAAGGAAACCTTGCAGGAAATTATTGGAAAGGCCTATGTGTAAATAAGAACAAATCAGCTCAAACAAGACTATGGGGCCGATTCCGATCTGGGTCGGAAAGCTCCCCGACCGAGCCGGATCCGGAGAGATTTCCGACCGAGCCGAACTCCCCCAGTCCAACCGAGCGAGTACGATGCGGCCGTATGCTGCCCGACTCGATTCGGTCGGACTCCCATTGAAGTCAATGGGAGCCGGTCGTACAACGCGTACACGGGCTCCCATTGACTGAATGGGCACGGCGCAAACAGGGGGGCCCCCTACAGTGGGTACGTGTCGGTGCAACTCGCCGTACATGCATGTGTAGGGGGGACCCTTGGGTCCCCCCTGTGTTCGACTCGTGTGGCTACGCGTGCAGGGGGGTCCGACACGGACCCCCCAAGTCCGGCTCCGGGTGCTATTGCGAGCCGGATGCTCCGACTCGATCCGGCCGTCCGACGCGTGCATCGTACTCGCTCGGTCGGGAAATGTCTCCATTTCGTGGTGCGAGCCGTGTCCGTACGAGTCGGTCGGAGCGGTTCGGACCCGGGAACGAATCGGTCAGCGATTTCGCGTGCGCTCGCATTGTACTTGCTCGCTGGGACGACTGTACGAATCGGTCGGAAAAAAGGCCTCCGAATCGGATCCGGTAAAGCCGAATCCGATTCGGAGCCCTACCGGCCGAAATCGGATTCGGCCCCTATGTTCTGTACTTTCATATCTAGAGAAATATAATGTTATATAAAGAATAATGTAATCATGTATGAATATAGGTTTTTTAAGGAGGATTAAAAATCACTGTAGAATATTGCCCGTCAGAATATTTTGATAAGAAGTAGGAAAATGTCATCCCCACCATATCCCTTTTAATAATCATTTGTGTGGATGACAGAGTTGCTATGTCCCATCTGTGGTTGTGGCAAATAACATTTGAAATTTGGCAAAGGTAAAATTAATGTTTCAAATGATAGCTTAACTGAGCATATATGTTATCTTTTCCCAAAATCTGTTCCAAAAATATTTAACCTTTATAAATTAAAAAAAAATTGTAATATATCACTATTATCTTAATTATAAGACCAATGCTTGTTATCATTAGAAATGTTAATCTTATAAAGAGAATAGGGATTTAGAAACAATCTTTACTAGAAGTGGAATGTTATAGTGGTGCTAACAGAGGAGGAGGTGTAGAATATCTTTGAAAAAATGTCATTCCATATCGGATTAGGAAGAATCCAACTATTATGTTTCTGATAAGTATTGCATTCAATACATTTTAAATAAATGTAAGAAGCTTTAACTTCTGTTGAAATGCTATAGGTTTTAACAGAAGTCACCTTTTTCTGCCTGTTTATTGCAAGAGGATCCAGCATAGTTTAGAGTTGCTATTAACAATTCATATTTACAGTTGATAATATTGGCAACACTAAACTTACGTTACAGTTCAAGAAATTGATTATCAGAAATTAATTGACTAAGGGCCCGATTCTGATGCGGGTTGGAAAAGCTTCCCGACCGAATCGGTTGGGAAATGGTTTCCGACCCACTCGGATCGGGAAAGTCCAACCGGCAGAGTAGGATGCATCCGGATGTTTCCAGATCCGATTTGGTTGAACTTCCATTGACTTCAATGGGAACATTTGTTCCTAACCGCATCAGAATTGGGCCCTCGGTCGGGAAGACACGTTCCCGATCCGATTTGGAAGGAGCAAATGCCGTTAGGAGGCCTTCCTAACCGCCTCAGAATCAGGCCATCGGTCGGGAAGCTTTTCCAACCCGCATCAGAATCGGGCCCTAAGTCTCCAGAAACACATCCTATCCAATCTCACCAGTGTAGTACTCTATTTCCAATCTTAAGATTTGCATAATGCCAAACGGGAGATACTGTGAAGGTATAGGCTTTCCTGTGAGGGTGCAGGAGAAAAGGTTTAGCCATCAAACTAGAATGGTTTACAGCTGGGTAAGATAATGAATTAGGTATTTCTGCATTGTGGGATGCTAAGGGGCTGGAATTAAGGGCTTTAGTTGCTCGAATGGATCTAGAAGACGTGATTAGTGATTTCCAGGGAAGTAACACAGCCAAACCAACATTTAGAGGAATAGGGCAAACGTCAACCACTGATTATATATTTTCATCAAAATATTTTTTGCAGTGGTGTTGGCATAGTACTATAATAGTAACACAGTGGAGTGATCACAATCCCCTATTTGTTGAAAGAGTCTTTCCATTATGTAGGGATAAAAGCCCTCTATCAGATGATGGCATCAGCAAACACTCTGAAGATGGTTTGAGTTTAGTTTGGTGTATGAAAGATCCCTCAGCTACCCTAAGGAATCTACTGAAAAAGTACTTACCACTTTTTCTGGAATGTCTTGATTATGGATCTAGGGGTGAGCTATTTCAATGCTATCAACAGCTATGCTCTACCATCAAGAATACTCTGTTGAAACCACCTGTACCTGTGTCTAAAAACTCATGGTGGTTCGACGGGAAATGCTCTGCTGCTAATCAGCACTTGAGAACATTTTTTGCCAACTCACCACAGGATATAGTAGCGATCAGGGAGGCTAGGAAGTCTTACAGATCCACTATTAAAGAAAGGAAATGTATTTTGTTTTTTAATGATTGGGAGAAGTTAGAACTGGCTGCGGCACAAAAATGTAGTAAGATTTTCTGGGAAACAGTAAATAGGCTTACTTTGCGCAGTGCCACTTCAAACCCCCTATTAATTTGTAACATTTCAGGCCAGGACTGGGTTGAGCATTTTGATAGTATTTATCATATAGAAAGGGATATTGAACGAGAGGATCGGGTGAACCATCTTTTTATCTCTTCTAATGACCCTATTCTACTACAGTTTACCACCATGGAAGTTAAAGATGCTAGATGCTATATGAGTAAGGGCCGGTAGCAAGGCAGCAGGCCCCGATGGGATCCCTATGGATCTTTATAAATGTAACCCTGAACTTTGGGTTCCCCTACTTGCAAATCTTTTTAATATCTCTTTAAGTCATAATATCCCCAAGTTCTGGTCCTCATCCATAATTGTGCTCATTTAAAAAAAAAAAAGGCGATAGGGGATCACCCAAATGTTATAGATTATCTCTCTGGTTGACAGTTCCATAAAGATACTGGGGAGGATTATTTTCAGAAGCCAGCAGACATGGGCTGCGCATAACAGTATTCTATCTAACTGTCAATACAGCTTCCATCCTGGGCTGGGTACGGTGGATCAGTTCCTGAATTTGCATTTGATCGTAAGTAAGTATACTATCGCCAGGCACCGTCCACTGTACCTAGCCTTCATGGATCTCTCCACCGCTTTTGACTGCGTAAATAGAACCAAATATGGCTGTTGTTAATTGATTTAGGGGTGGACATTGGTGAATTTCTTGAATGGTCTCCATAAAAATCTGACTGCAAATGTCGTCCGGTATGGTCAATCAGTCAAACCTTCCGATACCTTCTCCCTGGCTAGTGGTGTACACCAGGGGTACGTGTTAGCACTGCAACTATTTATCTGCAATGAGGTAAACAGTGTTTCTGTGAATTTCCCATGCTTACCACTCGTCACTAGGAAAAAATCCTATTGCAATCACAAATGAGTCCTACCACTTGACACCAGGGTTTGCAGATAAGGCCTTTTACAATATATAGAATAAATAAAATAAACACATGAACAAACAATAAAATTGCCAGTGGGGAGGGAGGCCATTATACCATAAAGGGATATCAAACAATACATGCAATCAGTGCATGCCATTGTTACAGAGTAGAACATAAGTGTTCTGTAGCACACGGGAGCAGGGTCATGACATTAACCCTCTTGCCAGGCCCAAACCTTCATTTTTTTATACATATGAGTCACCCCTAAGGTATGCCCTGAACAAGGCCACAGGCAGGGTATAGTATATGTAAAACGTGCGACGTACTTTTAAATTTCACATGGCCTGGTTGTGAAAAACTCTTAAACTCATTTTTCACTACTGCAAGGCCTATCTCTCCGATATGAAAACATTGGGATTACCTTATTAAATCTTATAAGTGTAATTTCCAATTGGGAAGATATTGGATCCCCAAGATCGGTGTCTTTGAAATCACAATTTATAATCACAACTTATGGTGAAGTCAGATTTTAAAACGGAATTCTGAAAATACCACTTTTCCAAAAAGTCAGCATTTTCTTACTTTAGCCATTTGGGGCCTCATGCCTGTCTCTGAATCCGTGTCTGGGGCGGGTGACAGTTGGGCTTTGTAGCTTCCATCACGACAGCCACACACAAAGGGAGCGTATGTGTGACTGATGAGCCATCCACATCCTAATTGGCCATCCTGTGCAGGATGGGAGGGGGAAACTGACCCTTATGCCTGAATAGGCTGTGTCCTGTCCCCACACAAAGGGCTGCATACCCCCCAGTAGGGAGTCTGGAGTCAGGGCAGGAACAGCAGGAACTCTGTGCACATCAAAGCCCCTTTTTGAAGTCTCCCCCAGTTCAAAGGCACCACTGGGTATAAGAATTGTACTTCTGACCCTACCAACTCAGTACACTTTTGGACCTACAGATACTCTGCCAGGAAGAAGGACTACTGTGCTGCTGAAAGGACTGCCACTTTGCTAGATTCCTGCTCTGCTGATCTGCTGCCTGCGGATCTCCTTATCAAGTCCTTCTCACTTCCTTGCCTGGGAGTGAGATGGACTGACCCGCATCTCTCAATCCCAGAACCAGAGTGACTCCAAGGGCTTTCTGGCTTGCCTCCTGAATGAAGTTCTGATTGAAGTCTCAGGGACATAAAAGACTTCCAACTCACCTTGCTATAGCACCTGGACTCTGCCAGCTGTCTTCCCCTGCCAAGTGGTGCCAATACAGTCCTGGACCTTTGGAAGTGGGTATTAATCATCGCTGTTGCTGTGAGGATCGAGGACATTGCATCACACACACACACGACTGTGCAGTGCATCACCTCCATTCCCAACGCATCTTTGACTTTGCGCAGGCGTTACATCCTAAAGATCGATGCATCACCTCCTTTGCTCCTCGCATCTTGACCTCGATGCAACCAAGAACCAAGGTACTATTTCAGCGGACGAAGGCTGGTCCCTGTATTGGGCCCATGTTCCATCGCGGTCAGCCTGAACTTTTGGATTTGACCCAGTCTAGCACAACTTTTCAGTTTATTCTTTAGAAAGTCATAACTCCATTTAGGCTTATTGGATTTTTGTTATTTTGGTCTTGTTTTGTTCATTAAATTAAGCCCTATTTTTCTAACCAGGTATGGAAGCTTTTTGTATGGTGTTTTCACTGCTCTACTGTTTGAAGTGTAGTGCAAATGCTTTCAACATTGCGTTAAGCCAGATTGCTCTGTACCAAGGTTACAGGGAGTGAGCACAGGTTCATTTAGGGTGTTCTTGTGACTTATCCTGCCTAGGATTGTGGTTCCGGCTTGGACAGGGTGCATACCTCTTCCAACCAGAAACCCAATTTCTAACAGGACTTTCTTTATATCAGTGAGTTGTAAGAATATTATTATGATGCTTTTGGGCTTAGAGGAACCACTCAAGGAGATTTTAGGTTCCATACAGATAGCCCTTTGGATGTTAATAGCAAGGTTGTCCATCTTGCTGAAAACTTTAGGAATTATAGTTGGTATCTGGCAAAAATATCAGAATAACAATATATTGCCCACAAATATAGGAAAGTAAATATTGTGATGCACAAATGTTGTTGACAAGAATATAATTTTTTTAAGTAAATAATATTGTTTTTAATAATATTGATGTTTTTAGTATCTTTTTCAATAATATAGTGATGCAAAATACATTGTTTAACTATTTCAATGTGTTTTAGTTGATATGTTAATTTAAGTGTTACTATTGATTATGTAAACGTTTTTAAAAAATATATCTTGAATGTTAGGTGATTGAGAATTAGCTAAAGTAATTTATAGTGTTGCAGTGGGTAGTGGGTCTGCAGGGGTATAGGTTGGGAAGTAAATAAATGAATTATTAGTTAACAATTAATCATTAACTGTTAAATAATAATCAAATTGATTTTAATCATGTAATTTATGGAATACTTATTTACTTTTCTTATATTTTAGTTGAGGGCTGCTAGGGTGGGAATTTGAGTAAATTCATTAATAATTTAATATAATGTTTTTATTAAGTTTCTATTAATTTTTAATTGTGTTAAATATTACCTACTGAACTATTGTACTAATATTTTAGTTGCGGAATGCTAGGTTTGCAGGGGTTTAGGGTGGGAAGTTATTTAATGAATAATTAATGTATTATAAGTTATTATTTGTAAATGAACTATTTAATTGTATATTACATATTTAAATTATGGACTATTTAAATATTTTGAATATATTATAGTTACAGGCTTCTAGGTTTGTAGGGGTCTAGGCTGGGGAATTTCTGAATAATTATTTAATTGGTTGTAAATCTAAAAATTATGGAATTGTTCTTTATAAAGATATACTTTAGGTACAGGCAGCTAGGTTTGTAGGAGTATAGGGTGTGAAGTTAATTAATTAATAACTGAATGACAATTATCTATTAATTGATCATTCATTATTTTAATGAATAGTAATTATGTGAAATCATGAATGTTTTTATATATATATATATATATATATATATATATATATATATATATATATATATATATATATATATATATATTCACAGAAAGAACCATAGGTTTCAGACACGTTATAGTTAGAAATTAGCATTTAAAAAACCTTTGAAATTCACTGAAAAAACCATAGGTTTTAGGGACAGTTATAGTTAGTTGGACATTTCACTCGTACAAAACCCGTGAAATTCCCCGTTATAGTTAGTTCAGCTAACTATAACTCGCGCCCCGCAATGCACTGCTGATGACGTCACATATTACATCACTCATGACATGGTCAGTGACATCACTCATGACATCACTGATGACATCTCAAATGAGTGGGACGATTCACTGGGTGGATGGTTTCAAGAGTGCATCTGTGATAGACTGTATGGGTGGGTAAGTGTGTGTAAGAGTGTGTTAGTGAGTGAATGTATGTCCCAGTGGTACATGTGTGAGTAACTACATATGTGAAAGGCAGTATATATGTGTGTTGGAGTATATAAATAGCTATAAGCGAGAGTGAGTGATTGTGATAGTGGCTGTATGGATGAGTGTGTGCTTGTATCAGTCATTGTATAAGAGTGTAACAATGTGCTAGTATTTGTATGATTAAGTAAGCTGGTGTGTGTATAACTGTATAGGTGAGTAAATGGCAGTGTGTTTAATTATTTGCATGACTGACTAGGTGTGTGAGTACCTCTATGGATGAGTGGCGGTGTTTGAGTGTCTATATAGGAGTAAGAGTGCATATGATAGTCCTGTACTGAGTGACCATAAGTATGAGTGACTGTACAGGTGAGTGAGTGGATGTGTGTGTGTAGACCTAAGAATCAGTGAGTGGGTATGTAGTTATTGGTGTTGGAGTGTCTATGGTTTTGCGAATGGCAGTCTGTAATTTAGAGTGGGTGTATCAAAGGTTATATTAGGGTGTGAGGAGGTGCATCAGATTATCACGTGGATGATGTCATCAGTGATGTCATTTGAGATGTCATCAGTGATGTCATCAGTGATGTCACTGACCATGTCATGAGTGATGTAATATGTGACGTCATCAGCAGTGCATTGCGGGGCGCGAGTTATAGTTAGCTGAACTAACTATAACGGGGGAATTTCACAGGTTTTGTACGAGTGAAATGTCCAACTAACTATAACTGTCCCTAAAACCTATGGTTTCTTCAGTGAATTTCAAAGGTTTTTTAAATGCTAATGTATAACTATAACGTGTCTGAAACCTATGGTTTTTTCAGTGAATTTCAAAGGTTTTTTAAATGCTAATTTCTAACTATAACGTGCCTGAAACCTATGGTTTTTTCAGTGAATTTCAAAGGTTTTTTAAATGCTAATTTCTAACTATAACGCCCCTAAAACCTATGGTTTTTTCAGTGAATTTCAAAGGTTTTGTAAATGACAATTTTTAAATGTGTTAATTGTTATATTTATTTTTTTGATACTGATTTACTACATTTTTTTAAACTATTTATTTTTAGATATTTTATTTTTTAAATTACATTGTAATTACATTATACATTACATTACAAAATATACTTTCTCAGAATGAATTACTTTAGTTTAAATACTTTGCAAATAGGCAATACAGTTTTAAGTACAGTAGTTACAGTTGTTGCAATGGGCAACACAATTTCAAACACAATGCAACATTGAGCTCAATGTGAATTTCTAGTTAAATGCAATTAGTTACTTTATGGATTACTTTTCAAACCACAGGACTGGATCCTAGATTCAGTCCTGGGACATCTCCTGTAAACAGTTGAGTAAAAGCATTTTGGTTACAGTAGTAATTTCTAAGGAATATTATTGTATTTTAAAAGTTGACACTTAGAAACTTTTCACATAGAATCACCAATGTTATCCTATGGGAGGAAATTCACTTAGCAGGTAAGTAGTGTTATCGTTACTTTTTCTTACTCAGTGGTGGATCCTGGATCCAGCACTGGTGCTTCTCCTGGAAACAGTTGAAAGAATGCGTTTAAGTCATACAGGCGATTTTTAAGGAATATTTGTAGTTTGTGAAAATCGACACTGAAACTTTTCTGCTGAAAACCAGACAATGGATTCCTATCGAAGGAAATATAAGTTACTGGTAAGTACGGTTAGAATTACTTTTCAGGGTCAGTGCTGGGCTAAAAGATGCAGCACTGGGTTCTCTCCTGATAACAGGTGAGTAAATCGGAATTCGTAGTTCGGTTGATTTTAGAGGAATATTATAAAGTTCCAAAACTCCACACTTAGAAGAATTTCCAAGTGAAACCAGTCAATGTTAGCCTATGGAAGGAAATTCAAGTTACTGGTAAGTACGGTTAGAATTACTTTTTAGGATCTGTACTGGGCTGAAAGATGCAGCACTGAGGTCTCTCCTGATAACAGGTGAGTAAATCGGAATTCGTATTTCGGCTGATTTTAGAGGAATATTATAAAGTTCCAAAACTCCACACTTAGAAGAATTTCCAAGTGAAACCAGTCAATGTTAGCCTATGGAAGGAAATTCAAGTTACTGGTAAGTACGGTTAGAATTACTTTTCAGGATCTGTACTGGGCTGAAAGATGCAGCACTGAGGTCTCTCCTGATAACAGGTGAGTAAATCGAATTCGTAGTTCTGCTGATTTTAGAGGAATATTTGTATGTTTCAAAAATCGACACTTAGAAACTTTTTCAGCAAAAAGCATGCAATGATATCCTATGGAAGGAAATTCAAGTTACTGGTAAGTACGGTTAAAATTACTTTTCAGGATCAGTACTGGGCTGAAAGATGCAGCACTGAGGTCTCTCCTGATAACAGGTGAGTAAATCGGAATTCGTATTTCAGCTGATTTTAGAGGAATATTATAAAGTTCCAAAACTCCACACTTAGAAGAATTTTCAAGTGAAACCAGTTAATTATTATTATTATTATTAGTATAACATTTGTAGAGCGCTACTGTTACCCGTAGGTGTCCTGGCGCTATGTGAAATCTTACCCGAGGATTGAACCAGAATCATTCTAATCAGTGAACAGCCAGGTTTTTAAAGCTTTTCGAAAGGCCAAAAGGCTCGATATACCTCTAAGATATAGGGGAGCTTATTCCACGCTTTGGCTGCATTAGCTACAAAGCTTTTTCCACCCCAGTTGGCCTTTTTACAAATGGCACATAAACCAGTTTGGCATCAGATGAGCGCAGTAGTCTCTTTGGCGTATACCAGTACAGCCGCTCTTTAAATAGGCCAGCCCGGCTCCATACAGTGCCTTATGAACCAGACACATTGCCTTAAACATAGTACGCTTCCTTACCGGCAACCAATGCAATTTCCGAATTTCCTTCGCTATTGAAGCGTATTTTGGGATGCCCGACACCAGTCTAGCAGCCGCATTCTGAAGGAGTTGCAACTTCTGCAGAGAGCCTTCCTGAATATTAAAGTACAGACTATTACAGTAATCCAGTCTCGACATAGTGAGAGCTGTGATAACTGTTTTACGACATTCTGTAGGTAACAGTGGCAGAATTTTCTTGCATGACCTCAGAACGAAAGACGTAGCAGAGACCACCGAGTTAACCTGGTCTTTAAAAGTGAGCTTCTGGTCCACCCACACACCTAGGTTTTTAACCTTCCTGTTAGGTGCGGGAAGGGGGCCCAGAGAATCTGGCCACCAATCTAGAGTCCAAAAATTAGGATCATTCGCAAAACATACCACCTCCAATGTTAGCCTATGGAAGGAAATTCAAGTTACTGGTAAGTACGGTTAAAATTACTTTTCAGGATCAGTACTGGGCTGAAAGATGCAGCACTGAGGTCTCTCCTGATAACAGGTGAGTAAATGGGAATTCGTAGTTCGGCTGATTTTAGAGGAATATTTGCACAATGGTGAAGGAAGGGGGTGGGGCCTGAGGTGACATGTCTGCAAACACACCCAGTGGCGCGTTTTAAGTTGGAGAATTAATTCCTCCTCAATCCCGAGGGTCCCTAGGAGCCAACTAGCCCACCAGATACCTCTAGTATGCCCCAGACAGCTGCGTTGCAGAGAGGTGTTCAGAGGCCACGCCCCTTTTTACAACACTCTGAAACGCAGCTCCGTGGCGTTTACTGGAGGTACCTGGTGGGCTAGTTGGCCCCCTGGGACCCTCAGGATTGAAGGGGATTTAATTCCTCATCTTAAAACGCGCCACGGGACCTGTTTGCACACATGTCACCTCAGGCCCCGCCCCCTCCCTTCACCACTGTGCAAACGCACCCCGTGGCGCGTTTTAAGTCGGGGGATTAACTCCCCTTGAATCCTGAGGGTCCCTGGGGTGCAACTTGCCCACCAGCTACCTCCATTAAGCGCCACAGAGCTGCGTTGCAGAGAGGTGTAAATAGGGGCATGGCCTCAGAACACCTCTCTGCAACGCAGCCCCCTGGCGCGTACTGGAGGTTCCTGGTGGGCTAGTTGGCCCCCAGGGACCCCCAGTATTCAAGGGGAATTTGTTCCCCCTCTGCAAACGCGCCAGGGAGCGCGTTTGCAGAGTGCTGACAAGGAGGGGGCTTGGCCACCGGTGCGATGCCAGATTTTTTTTTGTTGATTTTTTTTTTTAAAAGGGTGCTTTGTGGCCCCCCTCCTTTGTAATTATTTTGGGCCCCGGGGACCCCATCCCCCAGGGCTTGACCCCCTTTATTTTTTTTTAAAACAAAAGGTACGGGAAGGGGACCGCGTGGGCCCCCTCCCGTGGCCAATTTCGACCCGGGTCCCCATCCCCGGGTCATTGCCACCTTATTTTTTTATTTTTATTTTAATGGAGGGGGGCTGCGTGGCCCCCCTCCTAAGGCCTCCTTAGGCCCCGGGGACCCCATCCCCCGGGGCCGGCCTTTATTTTTTTTAAAATTATTTTTGGGGAGGGGGGCCGCGTGGCCCCGCTCCCGGGCCACTACTTGCCCTGGGGACCCCATCCCCCGGGGCTGGCTTTATCCTTTGGGGTCCGTGGGGGGACCCCAACTCCCCCACGGACCATGCCGGCTCCCCACGTCCTGTGGGAGCCGGCATTGCTTTTCCACATGGGGAGCTGCTAACATGCAGCTCCCCATGTGGAAAAGCAATCTGCTTTGAATTTTGGAAGCTCTCGCTTCCAAAATTCAAAGCAGTTTGCTATGACAGGACGGGAGCCGCGAGACTCCCGTCCTGTCATAGCAAACTACAGTGTCCTGGGGGTAGGCACCCCGGGACACTGCAGGAGCTGGCCCTGGGGGGTGGTGGGCCCCAGGGTCATCACTGGCTCCAGGAGGGGGCCACGCGGCCCACCTCCCCACTTCTGCAAAGCCCGGGGAAGTGGTGGTCCCCGGGGCTTCGGGTCCGAAACGGACCCCCATTTTAAAATTTTTAGTGCCCCGGGAGGTGGCGGTCCCCGGGGCATGTGGGGGCTGGAGCCCCCCGCACAGGTATTTTAAATTTAAAAAAAGAAGTCCCGGGGGGTGGCGGTCCCCGGGGCTGCGGGAGGGCTCAGAGCCCTCCCGCACCATTTTTATTAGAAAGCCCCGGGGATTTCGAGAGAGAGGCTATCCCAATTGGCTACTCAAACGAGCTAAAGACAGGATTGACAGGACTGAAAGGTAGGAAACTCTGAAAGAAAACCCAACTACAGAGGAGGAGAATGCCACCAGGGTTATCCTTACATTTAACAAAGAATCGAAAGGAATTGCGAAAATACTAACACACAATTGGAATATCCTAAAAAAGTGATCCTGTTATAGGACATACAGTACAAGATAGACCACAGATCACATACAGAAAAGGAAAAAACCTGAGGGATTTCTTAGTGAAAGGTGACATTACCAACAAAAATCTAAACACTAAAATTAATCTCCAGGGTTTTTTCCCCTGTGGACACTGCAAAGCCTGTAGAAACAGTTACATGAGGAAAACATATCAGACACCCACAGGGGAAGTAAATATAAAGCAGTTCCTCACATGTGGCACAATTTTTACAATCTACATTTTGGAGTGCCCATGTAAGAAAAGATATGAGGGGAGTACGACTCTAGCTACCAAAAACGCGTGTTAGAACACATGAGAGCTATCACGAATAAAGACCCACACTATCCCGTGGCAAGACATTTTGCCGAGTACCATTTATCTAACAGTTCCCTTCTGTCGTTCTTTGCAATAGAACAGATTGAACATACACTGAGAGGGGGTAATAGAGTCCTTCATTTGAGCAAAAAGGAATCATGGCACATTATCAACCTCCAAACTAAAAGTCCAGAAGGGCTCAACCAGGATGAAGAATTAAGTATTCACCTTTATGAGTAATTTTTGTACTTATTGCATGTATAACTGCCCGTTCAGAATGTACAGAACGTTTGTGTATTGTTTTTGTGTTTTGACAGAATTTTAATCCTGAACATAATAACACTCATGTTTTATTATTTTTCTTTTCACAGGAGGAAAGGAAGGGGTAGAATCAGAGAAAACTCTTCCCTGCGACCATCCCCTACCCTTTTCTTCTATCACAATGGTGGAGGGCCCATTCAGACAGATAAGAGTTACTTCTCTTACTTGATTATAGAATTTAGTTTTTCTTTAGATGTGTATTTTTAATCTCAATGAAATCACCTGGTTCTTGTAGAACTTGTGGGGGTTTATGTTGTGTTACCAGAAAAGACATACACATGGGACCATGCAGCATGTAATGTTCAAGTGGTTGTTCCAGGTTGTAAAGCACTAGCAGAATATAACTCATCTCTGATTAGAACATCCTACCAACATGTAATTATGAGAGACTGGACAATATTGGGTCAGTGCTGCAAGAATTTGACTTCTTCCTACTATTTGCTCCACCCTGTAACTAATCTTGGAGAATAGATTTGTCCAAAATTTAGTGCTTTTGAATAAACATCCTACTATTTTGTAATGGACAATACTAAGGCACTATGCCGCTAAAAAGAGAACAGAATTTTTCTTACAATTAGGCGCTTTTAATTACATGGATCAAATCATGTTTAATTTGCCTTTTCCCTTTCAGGTTTCTTTTGGAATGCACACTAATTCAATGTATATTTTATTTTATAATAAGTATAATGCAATACGTGTGTTCCTATAATAATATATTAATAGAGTTGGTTAATAGGATGCTCACACTGGTTTACAAAGTTTACAAACTATTATGAATCTTTGTTTTTGCTTGAAATAACAATTATGCAAGTCTAGTATGATGGAATACAACCACAGAGGGTCCACTACAAAATGGATGCCCTTTTGACCATGTTATGTACCCTTATAATTTTGGTCCTTCTTTACTTTCTGCACTGCCTATGTATGCAGTCTTTTCCTGGAACTCACTGTGTGACCAAGCTTGCTTGACAAGCGAAACGCGTAACCTGAAATAAACAACGTCTGGTGTCAGCTGAACTCTGAGTGATCGCTTTATTTGGATTGCAGAAACATATATATATATATATATATATATATATATATATATATATATATATATATATATGCAAACCAAAACCCCACTTACTATCACAGAGGGGTCCGACACTGCAAAGGTAATATCGAGAGGATTTATTCAATTCAGTTCACAGCGCAAGCAGTGTAACAACCGGCAGACGCGTTTCAGCAATTCCAGCTTTCTTCAGTGCCTGTTACATAAGTGAGTCCTCGCACCTGGTGGCCATTTGAATGTTCCCTTGGCCACTCCCCATAGAGTCTTTGTCGAGGACTCTCCTCTGCCTTAAAGGAATATTTCAACTTGCGCTGTTGAAACAGTCTGCTGCATGCTGGTCTATGTAGTCCATGTGCGGATCCCCCTTAAGTAAGTGGGAAATCCAAACATCAGGTGGTGTCCCATCACTGTGGCCCCTGGACTTCACTCCGCTGCAGCTTCCTGTACACCATCGTGTCCTCACCGAAACCGCTCGACTTTACCTAGCAGCCAATGCTGCTCCTCTCTCCCCATGCAATGATGTCTTCACACAGTGGTGCTTTGATCTGCGCAGGGGGGCGACGCGTTTGCATTCCCAATACAAACTCCACAACTGCTGGCTGCCGCGTCGCTCCTGACCGGGAGGGCGTGTCGGAAAAGCCAGTGCCTGCAATACTGGCTTAATATGCGAACCAAAACCCCACTTACTATCACAGAGGGGTCCGACACCGCAAAGGTAATATCGAGAGGATTTATTCAATTCAGTTCACAGCGCAAGCAGTGTAACAACCGGCAGACGCGTTTCAGCAATTCCAGCTTTCTTCAGTGCCTGTTACATAAGTGAGTCCTCGCACCTGGTGGCCATTTGAATGTTCCCTTGGCCAGTCCCCATAGAGTCTTTGTCGAGGACTCTCCTCTGCCTTAAAGGAATATTTCAACTTGCGCTGTTGAAACAGTCTGCTGCATGCTGGTCTATGTAGTCCATGTGCGGATCTCCCTTAAGTAAGTGGGAAATCCAAACATCAGGTGGTGTCCCATCACTGTGGCCCCTGGACTTCACTCCGCTGCAGCTTCCTGTACACCATCGTGTCCTCACCGAAACCGCTCGACTTTAACTAGCAGCCAATGCTGCTCCTCTCTCCCCACGCAATGATGTCTTCACACAGTGGTGCTTTGATCTGCGCAGGGGGGCGACGCGTTTGCATTCCCAATACAAACTCCACAACTGCTGGCTGCCGCGTCGCTCCTGACAGGTGTAGGTGTAATCAATTTGTGTACCTTTGGGAGAAAATATAACATAGGAGTTACAGGGTGTTCCACAATAAGAAAATTCATTTCGTCTCTAGTCAACAGCCCGTTCCTTTTCCACTGATGACATTGTTTTTGCAACAAATCATGTGCCGCTTTCATTTCCAATCTAGACGATTTTCTATAACAGAGGCCATCAGACAAATGACGTGAAGCTTCTGCCATATATTGCACTCTCGACCATAAAACTGTATTTCCGCCCTTGTCTGACTTGTTGATAATCAAATCATGGTTATTTTGAAGTTTTTTGATCAAGGCACGGTATTGGATATTTCGATAATTTACTCGTTGTTTGGTAGATAACACAGCTCTGTTCAACCTTTTAAGTTCAGTTATCACTCTATCACTGAACACATCAACTGCATCTTTCGGCATCATAGGAAGAAAGGTAGAAACAGGGCGGAACGGGCTAGGAGCCGATTTATTGGACACAATACCTAATGCGATAGAAGAAACTTGTGAAGCATCATTAGAGGTATCAGTAGCTAAGGCATGCAAGAGTTGTAAATTCGGTATGTCTTTAAATTGGAGTGTGCTTTCAGTGATGTCCGTCATCAAAGGGGTATCAGCTGAACCCATAGGGGATTTATTGAGCTTGAAGAACTTGATAAGCTTGATCTTACGGATAAATTTGAATATGTCAATCCTAGTAGAGTTATATGAAAAATGATTAGTCGGACAGTACGATAAACCAAGCGCAAGAAGCTGAATTTCAGCCTTGGTCAGAATGGCATCTGTAAGATTAATGACTGTGTTAATGTTCATATTACTTATCGTTTCCAATTCTTTCGCACATTCCCCTTCGAGATAGTTTTTCCGGTGTTTGCTCCGCCTCTCCCTCCTGCGTTTATTGACTGTACCCCTTGCTGCGGAAGAGGGTTGCGGGGGCGCAAGGTATACCGCCGGTCCTCGCTGATAAAATTCAATTCCTCTCCTGGGGTAAAGTTGTTGGACCCTAATGGAGGGGCTCCAGAAGTACCAACCCGTCCATCATCTGAGTCACTGTTAGACGTTAAAGAAACTGTATCTGAATCTGCATCATTTACCCTTGCAACATCTTCAGCTTGTCTTGGTTTGCTGCTAGGTACTTGACCAGTAAGTGCTTGTCTCTTATAATTATCATATTTGCGCGCAAAAGTAAAAATCCTGCCTGTAGCATAATCATTCTGATCACGAGCAAATTTGTAGATTTTGCGTTCTTTAATGATGTCCTCATGTTTCTTAATGCGAATATCTATGTCATTCCGCCCTTTAATAATCAAATCAGTTTGTCCTGTGGCATCAAGTAAGCCATTGATGCGGTCTATTTCAATCAGTAAAGCATTGCGATCACTTTCAGCATACTTAATGAGAATGTGAATCATATTCATTGATGCCTGTAGGTTATTTTCGGCCCATTCTTGCAACATTAGTGGATCAGGGTTATCAAATGTGGGTGCAATAAGCACACGCAACCCTCTAGGAACCCGATTAGCATCTCGGTATTTCTCTAGGGATTTCTTTTCCCACCATTTTGATAGTTCGTTTTTTAAAAGTTTCTCTAGAGTTTTCAATAGAGACTTCACATCTTTATTACTGTTGTCAGTAGAGGGAGCTCTCTGCTCATTAATGACAGTAGGTAAGTTCTGAAACAGGGCCTCCGCCGCTGAATCCCTTTCACGAAGCGCATCAATGGAAAACATAATGGATTTATAATGCTTAATACTGCAACTGTAGTTCCAAACGATGATATCACTGGGTAGAATCCCGTAACCCGTTAAAGTGACTATGATGTTAAAAAAATGGAGACTCTCCTTACCGGCGCCAGTACATGCAGCTCTCCCGGTCCTCCGACCGAACAGATTCCGCTACTCCACGCCGTCCAGGGAAGGAATCCACACAAACAAACAATAGTCTCAACGGGGGCACAACAAACGTAGAACTCCTCCGGAGTAACGATAAATACGCCGTAGCGCAGTCGGCTGAACTTCAGTTGTGCCTCAATGAAACGGGAGGGTCCGTGAATCTGGAGACAGCCTGCTCCAGATAAAATGAATTCACACACCAGGATCCTGTCTGCCTATCCCCGGCAGAACCAACAGGCACGGACCTCAGCCAAACTCGGAAGAAAGTTATTAGGACTCGATGTCGTGGAGAAACAGTGCAGTTTATTCCCAAATTAGTCCATAGAGATACACAGGCATACTGCCTGCCATGACGCGTTTCACTCGACACAGCGTGCTTGATCACATGACGCGCTTCATTTCCGGGAAACTTTTTTAAAAGAGACAGACCTAACAAAAGCGTGCACGATTGGCTAAAAACATGGCCACACCAAGTATGTGAAAACAAACGACAGACTAATGTACATAAAATGGGAGCAAAGTGATAAGGAATACATATAAACCAATATTTAGTCATAAATGTAAAGAAAAAAGCCTAGACATTAATTAATTTCAATGCATCAATAATAACAAAGGACAGTGCTACAATGTTAAAAATACATGAAAAATACTAAGCTTGATTTATCCTACATAGCGTTAAAATACGTCAATTAAATAGACATAAAACTGGTAATATGTCAATCACAGATGTTCAACTCACTTAACATACTGCAACAAATAATATTCCAATTCAGAATATAAAATAGACAAAAATAGGCAAAAATAGGCAAGGTCAAATAGTATATTAAGGACTGACAAACCTACTAACAAATAGAATAATAAAATAGAATAGAATAAATAGTGCATCATGTAAATACTCCTTGGTGTTCAACACAAAAAGCTATCAATAGCTGATAATACAGATGCATAAATTCAAACACAGGAGAAGTAGACACCTATTAATCCATAGAAGGTACAATGCTAATGCAAGTTCAGTCTACTAATCTCCTTATAGCAATAAATGATAGTAGCTGTCAGAGTACACTCCCATTGTTGAGCAATTACAACCTAGCCATACGTCTATATCATTGTACAGTATGTGAACAACGTCTGTTCTCTTAAATAACAATGTAAAGTGCAAAGTGCGACAAAGAAGTGCAAAAGAGTGCTGTGCAAACTGTAATAGCAATAGCAGCTTAAAAAATCATTGAAGCCTCAATGATAATAAAGTGCAAGTGCCAATAAAGTTATAAAATTCACAGAACCTTAAAAAATACCTCCAATACACAATACCAATATAAGAAAATACAATAAAATACATGATAAAAATGACAACTACTATAAAGATGGATAGCAATACCATTAGAAGCAGGAATAAAAATACTAATGAAGCTAGAGACTAGAATGAAGCACTTGATGACAAACCTTAATATGGCAATTAATTAAAGGAAATTATGAAGATCTTCACTCATATTAAGGCCATTCGGCATACGGGTATCGAGGGCTAGTATAAAATGAGATTCTCGTTGTCTTAGCATTTTCTCACGGTTCCCTCCCCGTCCGGGGATGGGAACAGCCCCTAATACAGTGTATTGGAGATCTTTCAGTTGATTTTGATGGACTAATTTAAAGTGCCTAGCGACTGGATAATTGGGATCTGAGTTAACAATTGCTCGTATATGCTGTAAAATATGTTTATGTACAGGGAGCTTAGTGCTCCCTATATATTCAAGCCCACAAGTACACCTAAGTTTATAGATGGCAAAATCTGTGCGACATGTAAGATGTTCCTTAATATCCATATCTCTATCACTGAAGGCTGTCCTATAATGGGTTGCATTCATAGCAAACGTGCAGGCACGACAAGAATTACATTTTTAAAAAAACAATTTGTTGAGCCAAGTGCTCCTCACTTGCACTTCGGGCATCGGCCTAACTAATGCATCTCTCATCGAAGGTGCCCTTCTAAAGGTAATAGATGGTAATGCTGGAAGAATCGAACCTAAAGTAATGTCTGTTAGTATAATGGGCCATTCCGAATAAATAATCTTACGAATTTTTTGTTCTTGTTGGCTAAAAGTTGTAATCAAACGAATAATAGGTTTGTAAACATCAGAAACCTCATCGGTACCAGTGATTCTAGTCTGCTTAGGCTGCAATAAAACTTCTCTAGATTGATTATCAGCTTTTGTCAAAGCTTGGTTCAAGTGGGTTTTTTTATATCCTCGATCTACAAACCGACAGAATGCTTCCTGCTGACATTGTTTGGAAACAGCATCAACACTACAGATTCTGCGAATACGCAGAAATTCTCCATAAGGTATGCTTTTAATTAAATGATGTGGGTGGGAGCTCGCAGCATGTAAAATTGAGTTACCTGCAGTTGACTTGCGATGAAGCCTAGTATGTAACAAATCCTCACTAATATAGACTAAAACATCTAGAAACTCAACACTGGAGTTATCAATGGTAGCAGTAAATTTAAGATTAAGTCTATTGATGTTAATAGCTTTCACAAAATCAACAGCTAACTCTTTAGAACCACTCCAGATCAAGAAAATGTCATCTATATATCGCCAATAGTGTACGATATGTTTATACCATTCCCTATGTGTGGTCATGAGGACACACCCCTCCCACCAGCCAACATGCAAGCATGCGTAACTGGGGGAGAAGCATGCCCCCATAGCCACACCCCTTAGTTGCTGGTAAATATCACGATTGAATGCAAAAAAATTGTTCAACAGACACAATTCGATCATTGCTAAAAGCATACAATTATGATCTTTCAAGTCAATATTTCTGTTATCTAAAAAATATTTAGTTGCGGCTATTCCATCCACATGATTTATACTTGTATACAGTGACTCAATATCCATAAACACAAGCCAGTAGTCAGGATGCCAAGTCACTGCATTAATCTTAGTCAAAAAATCTGTGGTATCCTTCAAATATGAAGGCAAAGAAGTAACGTGTGGCTGCAAAAAGAAATCTACATATTTAGACAAATTTTCGCTCATGCTATTTTGTGCAGAGATGATTGGACGTCCAGGTGTAGGTGTAATCAATTTGTGTACCTTTGGGAGAAAATATAACATAGGAGTTACAGGGTGTTCCACAATAAGAAAATTCATTTCGTCTCTAGTCAACAGCCCGTTCCTTTTCCACTGATGACATTGTTTTTGCAACAATTCATGTGCCGCTTTCATTTCCAATCTAGACGATTTTCTATAACAGAGGCCATCAGACAAATGACGTGAAGCTTCTGCCATATATTGCACTCTCGACCATAAAACTGTATTTCCGCCCTTGTCTGACTTGTTGATAATCAAATCATGGTTATTTTGAAGTTTTTTGATCAAGGCACGGTATTGGATATTTCGATAATTTACTAGTTGTTTGGTAGATAACACAGCTCTGTTCAACCTTTTAAGTTCAGTTATCACTCTATCACTGAACACATCAACTGCATCTTTCGGCATCATAGGAAGAAAGGTAGAAACAGGGCGGAACGGGCTAGGAGCCGATTTATTGGACACAATACCTAATGCGATAGAAGAAACTTGTGAAGCATCATTAGAGGTATCAGTAGCTAAGGCATGCAAGAGTGGTAAATTCGGTATGTCTTTAACTTGGAGTGTGCTTTCAGTGATGTCCGTCATCAAAGGGGTATCAGCTGAACCCATAGGGGATTTATTGAGCTTGAAGAACTTGATAAGCTTTCATCTTACGGATAAATTTGAATATGTCAATCCTAGTAGAGTTATATGAAAAATGATTAGTCGGACAGTACGATAAACCAAGCGCAAGAAGCTGAATTTCAGCCTTGGTCAGAATGGCATCTGTAAGATTAATGACTGTGTTAATGTTCATATTACTTATCGTTTCCAATTCTTTCGCACATTCCCCCTCGAGATAGTTTTTCCGGTGTTTGCTCCGCCTCTCCCTCCTGCGTTTATTGACTGTACCCCTTGCTGCGGAAGAGGGTTGCGGGGCGCAAGGTATACCGCCGGTCCTCGCTGATAAAATTCAATTCCTCTCCTGGGGTAAAGTTGTTGGACCCTAATGGAGGGGCTCCAGAAGTACCAACCCGTCCATCATCTGAGTCACTGTTAGACGTTAAAGAAACTGTATCTGAATCTGCATCATTTACCCTTGCAACATCTTCAGCTTGTCTTGGTTTGCTGCTAGGTACTTGACCAGTAAGTGCTTGTCTCTTATAATTATCATATTTGCGCGCAAAAGTAAAAATCCTGCCTGTAGCGTAATCATTCTGATCACGAGCAAATTTGTAGATTTTGCGTTCTTTAATGATGTCCTCATGTTTCTTAATGCGAATATCTATGTCATTCCGCCCTTTAATAATCAAATCAGTTTGTCCTGTGGCATCAAGTAAGCCATTGATGCGGTCTATTTCAATCAGTAAAGCATTGCGATCACTTTCAGCATACTTAATGAGAATGTGAATCATATTCATTGATGCCTGTAGGTTATTTTCGGCCCATTCTTGCAACATTAGTGGATCAGGGTTATCAAATGTGGGTGCAATAAGCACACGCAACCCTCTAGGAACCCGATTAGCATCTCGGTATTTCTCTAGGGATTTCTTTTCCCACCATTTTGATAGTTCGTTTTTTAAAAGTTTCTCTAGAGTTTTCAATAGAGACTTCACATCTTTATTACTGTTGTCAGTAGAGGGAGCTCTCTGCTCATTAATGACAGTAGGTAAGTTCTGAAACAGGGCCTCCGCCGCTGAATCCCTTTCACGAAGCGCATCAATGGAAAACATAATGGATTTATAATGCTTAAATACTGCAACTGTAGTTCCAAACGATGATATCACTGGGTAGAATCCCGTAACCCGTTAAAGTGACTATGATGTTCAAAAAATGGAGACTCTCCTTACCGGCGCCAGTACATGCAGCTCTCCCGGTCCTCCGACCGAACAGATTCCGCTACTCCACGCCGTCCAGGGAAGGAATCCACACAAACAAACAATAGTCTCAGCGGGGGCACAACAAACGTAGAACTCCTCCGGAGTAACGATAAATACGCCGTAGCGCAGTCGGCTGAACTTCAGTTGTGCCTCAATGAAACGGGAGGGTCCGTGAATCTGGAGACAGCCTGCTCCAGATAAAATGAATTCACACACCAGGATCCTGTCTGTCTATCCCCGGCAGAACCAACAGGCACGGACCTCAGCCAAACTCGGAAGAAAGTTATTAGGACTCGATGTCGTGGAGAAACAGTGCAGTTTATTCCCAAATTAGTCCATAGAGATACACAGGCATACTGCCTGCCATGACGCGTTTCACTCGACACAGCGAGCTTGATCACATGACGCGCTTCATTTCCGGGAAACTTTTTTAAAAGAGACAGACCTAACAAAAGCGTGCACGATTGGCTAAAAACATGGCCACACCAAGTATGTGAAAACAAACGACAGACTAATGTACATAAAATGGGAGCAAAGTGATAAGGAATACATATAAACCAATATTTAGTCATAAATGTAAAGAAAAAAGCCTAGACATTAATTAATTTCAATGCATCAATAATAACAAAGGACAGTGCTACAATGTTAAAAATACATGAAAAATACTAAGCTTGATTTATCCTACATAGCGTTAAAATACGTCAATTAAATAGACAAAAACTGGTAATATGTCAATCACAGATGTTCAACTCACTTAACATACTGCAACAAATAATATTCCAATTCAGAATATAAAATAGACAAAAATAGGCAAAAATAGGCAAGGTCAAATGGTATATTAAGGACTGACAAACCTACTAACAAATAGAATAATAAAATAGAATAGAATAAATAGTGCATCATGTAAATAATCCTTGGTGTTCAACACAAAAAGCTGTCAATAGCTGATAATACAGATGCATAAATTCAAACACAGGAGAAGTAGACACCTATTAATCCATAGAAGGTACAATGCTAATGCAAGTTCAGTCTACTAATCTCCTTATAGCAATAAATGATAGTAGCTGTCAGAGTACACTCCCATTGTTGAGCAATTACAACCTAGCCATACGTCTATATCATTGTACAGTATGTGAACAACGTCTGTTCTCTTAAATAACAATGTAAAGTGCAAAGTGCGACAAAGAAGTGCAAAAGAGTGCTGTGCAAACTGTAATAGCAATAGCAGCTTAAAAATCATTGAAGCCTCAATGATAATAAAGTGCAAGTGCCAATAAAGTTATAAAATTCACAGAACCTTAAAAATACCTGCAATACACAATACCAATATAAGAAAATACAATAAAATACATGATAAAAATGACAACTACTATAAAGATGGATAGCAATACCATTAGAAGCAGGAATAAAAATACTAATGAAGCTAGAGACTAGAATGAAGCACTTGATGACAAACCTTAATATGGCAATTAATTAAAGGAAATTATGAAGATCTTCACTCATATTAAGGCCATTCGGCATACGGGTATCGAGGGCTAGTATAAAATGAGATTCTCGTTGTCTTAGCATTTTCTCACGGTTCCCTCCCCGTCCGGGGATGGGAACAGCCCCTAATACAGTGTATTGGAGATCTTTCAGTTGATTTTGATGGACTAATTTAAAGTGCCTAGCGACTGGATAATTGGGATCTGAGTTAACAATTGCTCGTATATGCTGTAAAATACGTTTATGTACAGGGAGCTTAGTGCTCCCTATATAATCAAGCCCACAAGTACACCTAAGTTTATAGATGGCAAAATCTGTGGGACATGTAAGATGTTCCTTAATTTCCATATCTCTATCACTGAAGGCTGTCCTATAATGGGTTGCATTCATAGCAAACGTGCAGGCACGACAAGAATTACATTTAAAAAAAACCAATTTGTTGAGCCAAGTGCTCCTCACTTGCACTTCGGGCATCGGCCTAACTAATGCATCTCTCATCGAAGGTGCCCTTCTAAAGGTAATAGATGGTAATGCTGGAAGAATCGAACCTAAAGTAATGTCTGTTAGTATAATGGGCCATTCCGAATAAATAATCTTACGAATTTTTTGTTCTTGTTGGCTAAAAGTTGTAATCAAACGAATAATAGGTTTGTAAACATCAGAAACCTCATCTGTACCAGTGATTCTAGTCTGCTTAGGCTGCAATAAAACTTCTCTAGATTGATCATTAGCTTTTGTCAAAGCTTGGTTCAAGTGTTTTTTTATATCCTCGATCTACAAACCGACAGAATGCTTCCTGCTGACATTGTTTGGAAACCGCATCAACACTACAGATTCTGCGAATACGCAGAAATTCTCCATAAGGTATGCTTTTAATTAAATGATGTGGGTGGGAGCTCGCAGCATGTAAAATTGAGTTACCTGCAGTTGACTTGCGATGAAGCCTAGTATGTAACAAATCCTCACTAATATAGACTAAAACATCTAGAAACTCAACACTGGAGTTATCAATGGTAGCAGTAAATTTAAGATTAAGTCTATTGATGTTAATAGCTTTCACAAAATCAACAGCTAACTCTTTAGAACCACTCCAGATCAAGAAAATGTCATCTATATATCGCCAATAGTGTACGATATGTTTATACCATTCCCTATGTGTGGTCATGAGGACACACCCCTCCCACCAGCCAACATGCAAGCATGCGTAAGCAGTCACGCTGGGTCCCTGCAAATAAACAAGCCAATATTGGTCACGCCGTTCCTTGCACGTTGTGATACTTGCAACACACTGGAGCCGCACTTCCGCGGCGGGGCACCTCGCGACCCTGGGCGGGGCCGCTATACATCCATATGCAGAGAACCCAAAGTCCTCTAGTGGGATGTTGGCTTGTTTATTTGCAGGGACCCAGCGTGACTGCTTTCAGCATCCCACTAGAGGACTTTGAAAATATTGAGGGGTTCCGCTGCGTCAAAGACTACAACAACCACAATGCTGTGCAGGTACACGCCCAGGGGCGTAACTATAAAGCAACGCTGCAAGTGCGGCGGAAGAACTAGCAGCTGTACCTCTCTGTGCCAGTGAGCAAGGGCTAGGAAGCCCGAAACATGTTTGGCTGAATTTCCTGCTGAGGGAGTGATGCTGTTTTCCCTGCAACCTGTCAATAAAGAAGGTTTTTACACGACCGTGTGTGGCGCCTCACTTGTTGGGTTCTCTGCATATGGATGTATAGCGGCCCCACCCAGGGTCGCGAGGTGCCCCGCCGCGGAAGTGCGGCTCCAGTGTGTTGCAAGTATCACAACGTGCAAGGAATGGCGTGACCAATGTTGGCTTGTTTATTTGCAGGGACCCAGCGTGACTGCTTTCAGCATCCCACTAGAGGACTTTGAAAATATTGAGGGGTTCCGCTGCGTCAAAGACTACAACAACCACAATGCTGTGCAAGTACACGCCCAGGGGCGTAACTATAAAGCAACACTGCAAGTGCGGTGGAAGAACTAGCAGCTGTACCTCTCTGTGCCAGTGAGCAAGGGCTAGGAAGCCCAAAACATGTTTGGCTGAATTTCCTGCTGAGGGAGTGACGCTGTTTTCCCTGCAACCTGTCAATAAAGAAGGTTTTTACATGACCGTGTGTGGCGCCTCACTTGTTGGGTTCTCTGCATATGGATATATATATATATATATATATATATATACACTCACTGAAAAAAACAAAGGTTACAGGGAGGGTATAGTTAGGAAATGGAATAAATGAAGCCTTAGAAATTCACTGCAAAAACCAAAGGTTACAGGGATGTTATAGTTAGGCTCAGGTGTAACTCACACAAAACCAGAGAAATTCAGTTGTTATAGGTAGTGAGCTAACTAGAACTGGTGCCCCCGCAATGCAGTGCTTATGACCTCAAATATTACATCACTCATGACATGGTCAGTGACTTTATTGATGACATCGCTGATGACATCTCAAATTACATCACTGATGACATCATCTGGTGACTGTGAGTGTTTTTAAAAAGTTTCAGTGTTAAATTATATATCAATGTGTATTGGTGAATCAGTGGGTATATCAGTGCCTGATTAGATGATTCAGTGGGTGTGTGAGTGCTTAGATGTCTCAGTGAATGTATGGGTAAGTGACTCGTTGTGTGAATGTGTGTATCTGTCTGTCAGTTGGTGTCTACGTGGCTGTATGGGTGTGTGAGTGAGTATGTGAGTTACTGTATGGGTAAGTGATTGGTTGTCTGAGTACCTCTCTGGGTGTCTCAGTGTCTGTGTGGGTGGATGATGACTGAGTGGGTGAGTCAGTGGCTATATGGGTTAGTGAGTATGTGTGTGTGGGGCTGAATGGGTTATTGAGTGTGTGTATGGCTGTGTTGGTGAGTCAGTGGATGTGTCAGTGGTATATGGGTGAGTAGCTGGGTATGTGACGGCAGTATAGATAAATGATGAGGTATATGAGTGACTATGGGTGAGTGAGTGAATGTGAGTGTGGCTGTAAGGGTGAGTGTGTGCTTGCGTCAGTGACTGTATAGGTGAGTGAGTACGTGTTAGTATATGTATGAGTAAGTGTGTGTGTGTGTAACTGTATGGGTGAGTAAGTATCTGTGTGATAGACTGTATGGGTGAGTGAATGGTTGTTGAGTAGCTCCATGGGTCAGTGAGTCAGTGGCTTTAGGGGTTATTGAGTGTGTGTGTGAGGAGCTATATGGGTGAGTGAGTGGTGTATGGCTGTGTGGATGAGTGAGTGGATATGTCAGTGGTATATGGGTGAGTAACTGGGTATGTGAAAGGCAATAAAGGTGAATGATAGGGTATATGAGTGACTGTATGGGTGAGTGAGTGAATGTAAGAGTGGCTGTATGGGTGAATGTGTGTTTGTTTCAGTGACTGTATAGGTTAGTGAGTATGCATTAGTATCTATATGAGTAAGTGAGTGAGCATGTGTGTAACTGTATGGGTAAGTGGTTGTGTGATTGACTGTATGTGTGAGTGAGTAGGTGTGTGAGTAGCTCTATGGGTGACTGACTCAGTGGGTGAGTGGCTGTATGGGTGTATAATTAGATATGTCAGTGGCTGTATTAGTGAGTGAGTGGGTGTATAAGTGACTATATGGGTGAGTGAGTGGATGTGTGTGTTGATCTATGAACCAGTGAGTGGCTACGTAAGTACTGGTGTGTGTGCGAAAATGAGTTTGAGAAGGGTGGTGTGGTAGTTGGAGTGGGTATATGAAAGGTTATATGGGGAGTGAGTGGGTGCGTCAGAGATTTTGGAGATGATGTCATCAGCGATGTCATCAGTGATGTCACTGACCATGTCATGAGTGATGTAACATGTGAGGTCATAAGCAGTGCATTGCAGGACGCAAGTTATAGTTAGCTCACTAACTATAATGGCTACATTTCTTTGGCTTTGTACGAGTGAATCCTGAGCCTAACTATGACGTCTCTGCAACTTATGGTTTTTTCAGTGAATTTATAAGTTTTTTTTTATTCCATTACCTAACTATAACGTCCCTGTAACCTTTGGTTTTTTCAGTGAATTTCTGGGGTTTTTTAACTAGTAGCCGTGCTTGCAGAGTTGTGGAGAAAGGAGGCTGGGTCTCCGACCACCTCTCGGGAATCCCACTGTGTAGGACTTACAGGAGATACTAGGGGGCGTGGCCTCCAAAGACCTCTCAGCAATCCCACTGTGTGGGACTTACTGGAGGTAACTGGAGGGGTAATTGCCCCGCAAGGAATTCCTTCAGTACAACTACTCCTCCTCTTACCTCCAGTAAGTCCCACACAGCAAGATTGCTGAGAGGTTGTTGGAGGCCGCGGCCCCTTTCTCCACCACTCTGCAAACGCGCCTCCTGGTGCACTACTAGTAGGGGGATGAAGTCCCCTTGCCTCAAGAGGATCTTTGGGTTCCAATTACCTCTCCTGTTAACTCCAGTAAGTCCCACACAGTGGGTTTGTTGAAAGGTGTTGGGTGGCCACACCCCCTTTCTCCACCACTCTGCAAACACACCTCCTGTCACACTACAGGTTCGGGGACATAGTCCACTTTAGTCCTGTGGCCATCAGGAGTAAAGTAGAACCCATTTCCCCAACCAGAAGCACACCAGCAGGCATGTTTGCAGAGTGGTGGAGAAAGGGGTATGGCTTCCAAGTCCTCTCAGCAATCCCACTGTCTGGGACTTACTGGAGGTAACAGAAGGGGTTCCTGGACCCCAAGGACCCTCAGCATCTAGGGGGACTTTGTCCCCCAACAACCACTGTGCCAGGAGGCAGATTTGCAGAGAGGTGGTGTTAACTGCAGTAAGTCCCACACAGTGGGCTTGTTGAAAGGTGTTTGGTGGCCATGCCCCCTTTCTCCACCACTCTGCAAACGCGCCTCCTGGCACACTATGGGTTGGGGGACATAGTCCACTTTAGTCCTGAGACCCTCAGGAGTAAAGAGGAAAATGTTGGGAGATCCATGCAAGCAGCACCTCCCTGGACTCCCCTAGGTGTCTAGTCTTCAGAAATGTTTGTGTTTGGTAGGTTACCCTAGATGGCCGCTGAGCTCGGACTAAATACGCAGGTGACTCCCTCGCAAAACCAGGCAGTTTTTCAATCGATAATTTTGATGTCTCCACAGTACGTTTTGGGCCATTTCCTGTTGCAGGCACTAGACATGCCCACACAAGTGAGGAACCTTTTTTATCAGGAGACCTGGCGGAACGCTGGGTGGTTGGAAATTTGTGGATGCCCGGTGATCTCACAACTTTCCCACAAAGAAAAGTGAGGAACATTTGATTTTCTTAGCTAAATTTGAGGTTTGCAGGGGATTCTGGGTAGGAAAATAATGGGAGATCCATGCAAGCCACACCTTCTGGACTCCTCTAGGTGTTTACTTTTCAGAAATGTCTGTGTTTGGTAGGTTTCCCTAGATGGCAGCTGAGCCCGCGACTAAAAACGCAGGTGACCCCCTTGAAAAACCAGGTCGTTTTGTGATAGATAGGTGGGCACCTGTGTTTTTGGTCTCGGGCTTGCAGACATCTAGGGGAACCTAAAAAACCCAGATATTTCTGAAAACTAGATGTTGATCCCTCAACATTTTCCTTCCCAGAATCCGCTGCAAACCTCAAATTTAGCTAAAAAGTCAAATTTTCCTCTAATATCTTTGTGGGAAATTTGTGGGATCACTGCATGGCACAAATTTCCTACCACTCAGGGTTCCCCTCAGTCTTCCGATAAAAATGATACCTTACTTGTGTGGATGGGCAGAGTGCCTATGACATGGAAGGGGCAAAAACTTGTAGAGATTGAGGGGGACCCAAAGCGGGTCCAAAAGGGCAGTTTGTTTATACGTTTTTAGGCTGACGCTACTTTGGGCACCCACACAAGTGAGGTATCATTTTTCTCAGGAGACTAAGGGGAATGCTGGGTGGTGGGAAATTTGTGCCTGTGTGGTGATCCTACAACTTACATACACTGAATGCTAGGATGCACACCATTGTTTTACTCCTTTTTTAATCTCATTATTATACTGCTGCTCAGTGGCAATGATTTAGCGTGCTGGCTTTAACCGTGCTCTGTCCCGGTAGTACTTACGACAAATAAACTGACCAGACAGGAAGGTAGTTACCACCCAGTATCAAGCCGCTACAGCTCTGGAAGCAATTTGATTGCAAAAATTCAAAAAATTCAACGATTCGAAACCAAGTTTTAATCTGTTTAATCCATAGTATTACATACATACATACATGATCAAATATCATCAGGCGAGGGTTCGGAGATCTAACCACCAAGTACTTCTTGCCACTCCCCGCTTCAAAAAAGCCAGATTAGGTGGCCGGTCTTTTACGGTAAGAACTGCCCATCTCTGGAACTCCTTACCCGAGTTCATAAGGAAGGCCAATTCAGAATCTGTCTTCCGTAAACTTCTAAAAACTTGGTTTTTCAGCCTTCCCTAGCACCTGTAACTTTTGGCAGTTTTTCCCCTCCTTCTGCTCTCCGCAATTAGCCTCCGTTGGAGGTAGCTGTGCGCTCTACAAACTTCAAATAAAATAAAAATAAAATAAAAAATAGTACTCCATGTCTGTATCAAAAATTATTCGATCTTAATACAACAATAGTGTCCTTCCACACTTGTATTTCTACAGATATGCCAATCCAGGCCTTATAATGTAGCACGTCAGAATTCACTATGCTTCCGTGGAAACCGTTCGTGTGTTTACCTAATGCATTTCGGGCTATTGAGCCCTTCGTCAGGGGTCTAAAATATAAATAAATAAAGTCCATCATTTGACAACAAAAGATCCTAAATATGCGCATGCAAGTAAATACACCAATACATGGCTTAACCTCCTGTGATACCCCGCAGTACAATGTATTGCATATTTTCATTTATTCTAAAACAAAAACCCATTCTTTAATATCCCCATTAACTAGCTACTATGTCGTGTGCTCACTGATAATAAAAACATTCCTCCTTAATTTAAACTTGTGTGAGAATATTTAGTGTCTCCCTCTTGCAATCCCTAAAATGCACAACCCACATACCCTACTGTCTGTGTGTAATGATACTCTCAAATGTTTTGCGCCGTTACCGGCAGCATGACTGTGTGTTTAGCGCCCCCTCCCAAGTTGTATCCAGCGTGAGCTTATCTGAAAGAAACTACTTATACGCCCTCAGGGGAAGCCTATTGGAACGCTCTCCTGTTCAAACATCCCACGTGATTGCTGTGGATGACTCTGCCACTAAAAACTGACTAAAGGAAAAATAAATAAAAGAAATACGAGTAATCCATGCCTTCTCCCAACCCAATGGTGCAGAGATATAATTCAGTATTACTAATGTGATAGTAAACAACAATAGATCGAGAAAATGAACATCGGAATAAAAATAAAAATAAAAATAAACCAATACAATGTTTGGTGTTAAATGTCCAATGTCTTTTGACCGCTGTAACTTTGATGCGCTTTAAATGTCCACGCGATTCCCAAGTAAATTAGATGTTTTTCATACTTCTCTTCTTTATGTTTCTGTCCAGAGTGCACACCATAGTTTTACTCCTTTTTTAATCTCATTATTATACTGCTGCTCAGTGGCAATGATTTAGCATGCTGGCTTGAACCGTGCTCTGTCCCAGTAGCACTTATGACAAATAAACTCGCCAGACTGGAAGGTAGTTACCACCCAGTATCAAGCCGCTACAGCTCTGTAAGCAATTTGATTGCAGAAATTCAAAAAATTCAACGATTTGAAACCAAGTTTTAATCTGTTTAAACCATAGTAATCCATGCCTGTGTCAAAAATTATTCGATGTTAATACAACGATAGTGTCATGCCAAACTTGTATTTCTACAGAAATGCAAATCCAGGCCTTATACTGTAGGACGTCAGAATTAACTATACTTCCTTGGAAACCGTGCATGTGTTTACCCAATGCATTTCGGGCTATTGAGCCCTTTGTCAGGGGTCTAAAACATAAATAAATTAAGGCCATCAGTTGACAACAAAAGATCCTAAGTATGTGCATGTAAGTAAATACATGGCTTAACCTCCTGTGATACCCCGCAGTACAATCGCCGATTGAACGGAAGGCCCATTTTTGAGTGCATATTATGGGCAGCACACTCAGTATTCCTGCTTTTAATCAACCCACTGTGGATAATATTTTACAAGATTAATGGACACGGCAACACCCACTGGGGATTTAAAAAACTGTAGAAACTGCAATTACCAGCATGCTTTGTAGCATACGCCCACTGGGGCGGGTTTGATAAATTAAAACAGGTGTTCTACATTGTTGTTGCTGTTTTTCCTTTTGTGAACAAGGACAAAGATGTACGAAACGCATAAAGCCTCCCTCAAATGGATCGAAGGTGGGAAACTGACTCTGCTGCACCCTCAACAAGAGAGGGTGAACTTTCCATGTGAGCGTCCTCAATGGGGGCAACCTTTTGTGTTTTGATATATATATATATATATATTGTCCCTGTAACCTTTGATTTTTTTAAGTATATATATATATATATATATATATATATATATATTATCTACTGGCGGTCGCCAGTAGATAGTTATAGTTACAACCTATTATCCATAGGAAATCCGCGACATTCTATTTGAAATAACGTTGGCGCCGGTTGACGAATCTTCGTGAAAGTTTCCAACTTGTTGGGGCGCTCCGCTCCGCTCCTACCCTGAAAGTCTCGGGGTGATACGTGAAGCGGGGGCCGAGAAAAAGGGGGTCCCAAAACGCGTTTTCCCCATTCATTTTTCCATAGGAACCTTTAGTCGCAGCTACAGCCCGAACTGCTGAACGGAATTACCCCAAATTTGGCAAAGAGGTAGCCCTTGGTTCAGACTGGTGCCTTTTGCTAAAATGGTGTAAATCCGTTCAGTAGTTCCTGAGAAATTCACAATTAAAATCACATATATATATCTATGGGCGCGTCGGATCCGCGTACCCTCCCGATCACGAGCTGCATGCTAATTGGCTGTCAACACTCCAAATCAAGAAGTGTTGGCAGCCATTTTGTCCCTCGGTAGAACCGAGGGACAGAAACAAGTGCGCAAAGCGCAAAGGGGGCAGGGTAGAAACACCCTGACCCCTAGGTCTGCTCAGGGGTCCCACAAGGACCCCCTGGGCAGAAAAAGATTTTTTTTTTTAAATCGGCGGGATGCGCTTAGGGTGCGGTGCGCGTATCCCGCCGAGAAAAAAAGAAACAAGTGCGCAAAACGCACAAAGGGGGCAGGGTAGAAACACCCTAACCCCCTAGGCCTGCTCAGGGGTCCCACAAGGACCCCTGGGCAAAAAGCATTTTTTAAAAAAAAAATCGGCAGGATGCGCTCAGGGTGCGCGAATCCTGCCGAGAAATCGAAGCGCGGTCTCCCGCGCTCGATGTTAATTGGCCCCGGGTGGTCCAAGTCCCGGGGGCATGGTGGGGGGATAATTTAATGTGTGGGGGCCTCAAAGGGCCCCCAAGCCCCAGGGACCGCCACCCCCGGGGCTTTTTAAAAAATGGTGCGGGAGGGCTCTGAGCCCTCCCGCAGCCCCGGGACCACCACCTCCCGGGGCTTTTTAAAATTAATTTAACAACCTGTGTGGGGGCTCCAGCCCCCACACGCCCGGGACCGCCACCTCCCGGGGCACTAACAAATTAAAATGGGGGTCCGTTTTGGACCACCGAAGCCCCGGGACCACCACCTCCCGGGGCTGTGCTGATGTAGGGAGGGGGCCGCGCGGCCCCCCTCCTGGAGCCCTTGATGGCCCTGGGGACCACCACCCCCAGGGCCAGCTCCTGCAGTGTCCCGGGGTGCCTACCCCCGGGACACTGTAGTTTGCTATGGCAGGACGGGAGCCTCGCGGCTCCCGTCCTGCCATAGCAAACTGCTTTGGATATTGGAAGAGAGAGCAGGAAACCTGCTCTCTCTTCCAATATCCAAGCGATTGCTTTCCACATGGGGAGCAGCATGTCAGCTGCTCCCCATGTGGAAAAGCAATGCCGGCTCCCAAGGTACGTGGGGAGCCGGTGGGACTGTGGGGGGATTGGGGACGTCCCCAACGGAGAGGGCCAGCCCCGGGGGATGGGGTCCCCGGGGCAAGTAGTGGCCCAGGAGGGGAGCCATGCGGCCCCCTCCCCAAAAAGAAACATTTTAAAAATTAAAAAAATGGAAAGGCCGGCCCCGGGGATGGGGTCCCCGGGGCCTTAAATGGCCAGAGGAGGGGGCCACGCAGCCCCCTCCAAAGAATAAAAATTAAAGGCCATGCCCCGGGGATGGGGTCCCCGGGGCCAATACAGGCCCAGGGAAGAGGGGCCACGCGGCCCCCTTCCCGTTTTTTTTTTTAATAAAAAATAAAAAAAAAGGGGTAAGGCCCTGGGGGATGGGGTTTCCAGGGCATAAAAACAGGAAAAAGGAAGGGGGGCCACACAGGCCCCCTTCAGGGGACAAATTTTTTTTTTTTTTTTTAAACGATCGGGCCCGCAGGCCCCGCCCCTTCCTTCACCACTCTGCAAACGCGCCCCTGGCGCGTTTGCAGAGGGGAACAATCCCCTTGAATACTGGGGGTCCCTGGGGGCCAACTAGCCCACCAGGAACCTCCAATATGCGCCAGGGGCTGCGTTGCAGAGACCTGTAGAGAGGCCACACACTCTTTACACCTCTCTGCAACGCAGCTCTGTGGCGCTTTTTGGAGGTATATGGTGGGCTAGTTGGACTCCGGGGACCCTCAGGATTCAAGGGGACTTAATCCCCAACTTAAAACGCGCCACGGGGCGCATTTGCACAGTGGTGAAGGGAGGGGCGGGGCTTCAGGTGACATGTGTGCAAACAGGCCCCGTGGCGCGTTTTAAGATGGGGAATTAAATCCCCTTCAATCCTGAGGGTCCCTGGGGGCCAACTAGCCCAACAGGTACATCCAGAAAGCGCCACAGAGCTGTGTTGCAGAGAGGTGTAAAAAGGGGTGTGGCCTCTCTACACGTCTCTGCAACGCAGCCTCTGGCGCATATTGGAGGTTCGTGGTGGGCTAGTTGGCCCCTAGGGACCCTCAGGATTCAAGGGGACTTAATCCCCAACTTAAAACGCGCAACGGGGCGCGTTTGCACAGATGTCACCTTAGGCCCCGCCCCCTCCCTTCACCATTGTGCAAATATTCCTCTAAAATCAGCCGAAATACGAATTCCGATTTACTCAACTGTTATCAGGAGAGACCTCAGTGCTGCATCTTTCAGCCCAGTACTGGTCCTGAAAAGTAATTTTAACCGTACTTACCGGTAACTTGAATTTCCTTCATAGGCTAACATTGACTGGTTTCACTTGGAAATTCTTCTAAGTGTGGAGTTTTGGAACTTTAAAATATTCCTCTAAAATCAGCCGAAATACGAATTCCGATTTACTCACCTGTTATCAGGAGAGACCTCAGTGCTGCATCTTTCAGCCCAGTACTGATCCTCAAAAGTAATTTTAACCGTACTTACCAGAAACTTGAATTTCCTTCCATAGGATATCATTGCCTGCTTTTTGCTGAAAAAGTTTCTGTGTTGATTTTTGAAACATACAAATATTCCTCTAAAATCAGCCGAAATCCGAATTCTGATTTACTCACCTGTTATCAGGAGAGACCTCAGTGCTGCATCTTTCAGCCCAGTACTGGTCCTGAAAAGTAATTTTAACCGTACTTACCAGTAACTTGAATTTCCTTCCATAGGCTAACATTGACTGGTTTCACTTGGAAATTCTTCTAAGTGTGGAGTTTTGGAACTTTAAAATATTCCTCTAAAATCAGCCGAAATACGAATTCCGATTTACTCACCTGTTATCAGGAGAGACCTCAGTGCTGCATCTTTCAGCCCAGTACTGATCCTCAAAAGTAATTTTAACCGTACTTACCGGTAACTTGAATTTCCTTCATAGGCTAAGATTGACTGGTTTTCAGCAAAAAGTTTCAAAGTGTTGATTTTCACAAACTACAAATATTCCTTAAAAATCGCCTGTATGACTTAAACGCATTCTTTCAACTGTTTACAGGAGATGCACCAGTGCTGGATCCAGGATCCAACACTGAGTAAGAAAAAGTAACGATAACAGTTTTTACCTGCTAAGTGAATTTCCTTCCATAGGATAACATTGGTGATTCTATGAGAAAAAGTTTCTAAGTGTCAACTTTTAAAATACAATAATATTCCTTAAAAATCACGACTGTAACCAAAACGCTTTTACTCAACTGTTTACAGGAGATGTACCAGGACTGAATCTAGGATCCAGTCCTGTGGTTACAAAAGTAATCCATAAAGTAACTAATTGCATTTAACTAGAAATTCACATTGAGCTGAATGTTGCATTGTGTTTGAAAATGTGTTGCCCATTGCAACAACTGTAACTACTGTACTTAAAAGTCTATTGCCTATCTGCAAAGTATTTAAACTAAAGTAATTCATTATGAGAAAGTATTTTTTGTAATGTAATGTATAATGTAATTACAATGTAATTTAAAAAATAAAATATGTAAAAAAAAATTGTTTCTAAAAATGTAGTAAATCAGTATGAAAAAAATTAATATAACAATTAATACATTTAAAAATTGTCATTTACAAAACCTTTGAAATTCACTGAAAAAACCGTAGGTTTCAGGCACGTTATAGTTAGAAATTAGCATTTAAAAAACCTTTGAAATTCACTGAAAAAACCATAGGTTTCAGACACGTTATAGTTACAAATTAGCATTTAAAAAACCTTTGAAATTCACTGAAAAAACCATAGGTTTCAGACACGTTATAGTTACAAATTAGCATTTAAAAAACCTTTGAAATTCACTGAAAAAACCATAGGTTTTAGGGACAGTTATAGTTACTTGGACATTGCACTCGTACAAAACCCGTGAAATTCCCCCGTTATAGTTAGTTCAGCTAACTATAACTCGCGCCCCCGCAATGCACTGCTGATGACGTCACATATTACATCACTCATGACATGGTCAGTGATATCACTGATGACATCTCTGATGACATCTCAAATGACATCACTGATGACATCATCCACGTGATAATCTGATGCACCTCCTCACACCCTAATATAACCTTTGATACACCCACTCTAAATTACAGACTGCCATTCGCAAAACCATAGACACTCCAACACCACATACCCACTCACTGATTCTTAGGTCTACACACACACATCCACTCACTCACCCGTACAGTCACTCATACTTACGGTCACTCAGTACAGGACTATCATATGCACTCTTACTCCTATATAGACACTCAAACAACGCCACTCATCCATAGAGATACTCACACACCTAGTCAGTCATGCAAATAATTAAACACACTGCCATTTACTCACCTATACAGTTATACACACACCAGCTCACTTACTCATACAAATAGTAGCACATTGTTACGCTCTTATACAATCACTGATACAAGCACACACTCATCCATACAGCCACTATCACAATCACTCACTCTTGCTTATAGCTATTTATATACTCCAACACACATATATACTGCCTTTCACATATGTAGTTACTCACACATGTACCACTGGGATATACATTCACTCACCAACACACTCTTACACACACTTACCCACCCATACAGTCTATCACAGATGCACTCTTGAAACCATCCACCCAGTGAATCACCCACTCACACATCTATGCACAGAGTTGCACACACCCTCCCACACAAACACTCAGGCACCCATACAGATACTCAGACAAGCATTCAATAACTCATATAGACACTCATGTAGCTATTCACAAACACATGCAGCCACTTACACAGCAACAGACAGACGGATACAGACATTCATCCAGTTTAGTCACTAACCCATGCATTCAGTAAGATACGTTAAATCACTCACTTATAGAGTCAGTCACGCACCTACTAAATCATCCATACAGACACTTACACACCCACTCATTCTTCAATACGTCTTTTCCTATATATATTAAAAATATTTAAACTTTACAGAAACACACAGTCACTGGATGATGTCATCAGTGATGTCATCAGTGATGTCATCAGTGATGTCATTTGAGGTGATGTCATCAGTGATGTCACTGACCATGTCATGAGTGATGTAATATGTGACATCATCAGCAGTGCATTGCGGGGGCGCGAGTTATAGTTAGCTGAACTAACTATAACGGGGAATTTCACGGGTTTTGTACGAGTGCAATGTCCAAGTAACTATAACTGTCCCTAAAACCTATGGTTTTTTCAGTGAATATATATATATATATATATATATATATATATATCCAACAAATTCTACACCATGTGGAAAAGGCCTCACGAGTTGGGGAATACATCCAAAGTTGAAGGTGCATGAGGTACGGCTCAGACCTAGTGCCACAATTCTCCAAGCCATACGCGTTTCGGGCTACACGCCCTTGATCACTGGCAGAAATGAGAAAACAGAAGTTATTTAAATGCTAATTTCTAACTATAACGTCTGTAAAACCTATGTTTTTTTCTATGAATTTCAAAGGTTTTATAAATGCTAATTTCTAACTGCAATGTCCCTGAAACCTATATTGTTTTTAAGTAAATTTTAAAAAGACGTGCATACTTTTTGTAGTGAAAAACTAACTGTAACAGTAGTCTGTTATAAGTTATAATTTAACAATGTTTAAAACTTAATTAGCACTACTTAACATTTAAGTGTGGAAAATGTGTGACGCAGCAGCTATGATACCTGACTTCGAACAACAGCGTTCACAGTTCGATTCCCGGCTCCAACGGCACGTTAGCCCACCACTATGTCACTGTGGGCAACACCTTGCTTAATCTTCCCGACGCCCCCGAGCGCTGGCACACCTTTCCGGGGGAAGCTTTACAAATGCTGGCATTTTTTTATTTAAAACCATAGTGATGAGAAATATTAGCACGTATTTTTTTTTCTATTCTGAACGATATTTTTTTTATGTCTTCTATTTAGAATTACGGCAATTAATAGATGTTTGTAGTCATGAGAATGGAAATGACACGGTTTGCCGGGTAACAGTTTTTAAGCTCTCTAACGTATGTACATATTAAGGACCTTATATGTGTTAGGATCGAAATCGAAACCTTTACCGCTTCACATTTTGTAACTTTTCCCAACACGTGCACAAGTTAAACAGTGAAAACGTGAGCACGTGTCAACTGTAAAACGTGACATCTAAATGGGCGGAGCCGCATCTTCCTTCCATAGACTACTCAATAACCAAAAAGTATATAAACCACACCCGTTCTTTGATTAGTTTCGTTTATGCGAGTTATTTACGCGTGTCCATTCTGTGATGCACGTTCCCTTTTCTAGTGTCGGATTCTTGTTTTGCGGCAACAAAACATATTCCAGAGTTGTAAGTTGTTTGATTATGGCATAGTAGATATTAATAATACGTCAATATTTAAAAATTTGTATTTAGAAAAAAGTGTTATTGGTTGTTTTTGCCATTTATATGTAACGTCAGCAGCTTGTTTTCAGAAACAGACAGAATACAGCAAACATTGTTCCTTTTCTGGCTCCTTTGAGATCATATAGTGTGACTTTGTATATTATAATATTGACACTGTACTTAACCTCAGATGTGTTGGTGACCCGTCGGCGCGAAGACTAAAGATTTATATGTAACGTCAGCAGCTTCTAGTTTGTAGTCTATTTCCCCCTTGAGATCATATAGTGTGAGTATGTATATTATAATAACCACACTTATGATCTCAGAGGAGTTTATGACCCGTCGGCGCAAAGTTGAAAGATTTCGAAGTCCCGGATAAAAGAAGCTCTGAACATATTCACTGCTGGAAAGTATTTCGTTATTGATCTTGTTTTGTGTTCATGACTTTATTTTCCTTTTCCTTTTTGTGTACAATCAGTGTCATTCTCTATATTGTATTAGAGTGTCATATTTTCACACAACAGGAATTGGAGATTTGTCGCCGCCAGGAGTAAACCATCTGAAATACAGCTTACTGACCTTTATAACTTACTTGATCAGATATTTTTACAGTGAGAATATTTTTCGAAATAGCAGTTTAAAAAAAGATTGTTTGCATAGACACTTTCTTACTGAATGCCTTTGATAAACCCTACATTTTTGAATGATTTTTTGGTATTTCTCTTTTTCTCTGTTGTGGTTCCTATTTTCGTTCTCCCTATAGAATTGATAGGAATAGTAGTGTATATATTACTACTATCCTATATGTTCTTAAAGGAGTCCGTGATCTGTTAGCGGAGCAGTGAGCGACCTCTAAGCACTACGACTGAACTTTCCAGAGTTCTACAGAATAGAAATTGTAAGAAATGATGAAGCGTACATTTCTATGTAATATAAAGTTATTTGTGTTCAACAGTTTTTTACTTGTTATTGTTCTTGTGACCTGAGATGATGTAGTGCGGGAGTGTTTCTTGTAGCACTTCTTTTCTACTTTATCTAAAAGTAACTCATGCCCTCTTATATATCAAGAATATGGGGTAACACTTTTACAAACTATAGTAGAAAAAAAAGGGAGGGTGTGGCCACGCTTAAGGGATATTTTATGAATTGCGTTTTTATTTGTCACCTCTTTGATATGTACAGCTTCAGTTTTCGAAGAAAGTTTATTTGTAATTGCTTAATAAAAACTGTTTCAAACCTAGACTGAAATTTTTGCTGCGCAACCCCACCTCCCCGTCAGAAAAGTAAACACCACATTCTAAGTAAATAGTGCTACTGGGAAGTATCCCACCCGCAAACTTACTAAAAAGAAGACCGCAACACACTCTGTTATTTTCCCGCCGTGATTTGTACACCCCACGCCAATTATATAAATGACCCTTAAAATATATAAAAAACAATTTTTACCTTCACAATCCCTGTTCACCACCTTGTGACCACTTTACAGAGTTAATAGTGTTCCTACCCTCCCCGCTACTACTTTGTTTTCCCGTACTCCATTGAAGTGCGTCACAAAATGCTTCACAACAGTGAAACGTTCCCAGCCAATAATGAGCAAAGTTGTATTTGGAACACTTTAGCCAATAAAATGTCCATGGTGTTCTGCATAGGGGGAGGGAATCGCTGCCAACACTTCTACTTTTAATGCTTCACAGCCAATCAACATTAAACTTGGGAAAGTCCTGCTTGGAACACATTACCCAATCAGATGTCCCTGATGCTCCGCGGAGGGGGAGTGAATGGCTGGCACCACTTCTACTTTCAATGGTTTACAGCCAATGAACATTAAGCTTGGGAACATCCTGCTTGGAACACGTCAACCAATCAGATGTTCCTGCTACTCCGCGGACGGGGAGGAAATGGCTGGCAACACTTCTACTTTCAATGGTTCGCAGCCAATGAACATTAACCTCTGGAAGGTCCTGCTTGGAACATCTGATCCAATCAGATGTCCTTGCTACTCCGCGCAGGGGGAGGGAATGACTGGCAACACTTTTACTTTTAATGGGTCGCAGCCAATGAACATTGAGCTCGTTGTTGGAACACCTCAGCCAATTAAACATTAATTTTGTTCACTGTCCGTGATAAAAGTGAACACCGCATTATAAGTAAACATTACTGCGCATTATATTAAAGGAAGGTAAAGGAAGGCTGCAATACGGCGCATTGTTATTTTCCCGATATGATTTCCACAGCCTACTGAACATTGCCGCAATACCGCGCATCGTTGTTTTGGGGACGTGATTTCCACAGCCTACGCAACATTCACACTACCTGTGTGTGCACCCTACACACTGCTTTCCTCAATACGGCGCATTGTTTTCCCGACGGGATTTCCAGAGCCTACGTAACCTTGCCGCAATACCACGCACCGTTGTTCTGCGGATGTGATTTCCACGGCCTATGCAACATTCAAACTCCCTGCCTCTGCACCGTACAGACTGCTTAAACTAAGACCACAGTGTTCCTACTATACCCTCTTATACAATTATTCTCTTATTTTTCCCCCTACGCCTTTCAACTCAGTCACAAAATGGCTGCCAACACTTCCTAGTTTCAACAGTTCGCAGCCAATGAGCCGCACGCTCGTGCTCGCAACGCCTCAGCCAATCAGATGTCAGAATTCTCAAATGTCGATATCTGTAAATTTTTATATTTCTCTAAAACTACTGAACGGACTTACCCCATTTACACAAAAGCGTGCTTTCTGGACCAAGACCTTTCTCCCTGCCAAATTTGACGTAATTCCGTTCAGCAGTTTGACCTGTAGCCTTGTCTAAAGTTTCCTATGGAAATTGCATGGAGTAAACATGTTTTGGGACCCCCCTTTTTTATCAGCCCCCCCTTGACGAATCTCCCCCAAACTTTCAACATAGGAGATGATCTGAAAAGAGAAGTTTTTTGGAAACTTTCGTAAACATTCGTCAAACGACGCCAAAGTTATAAGCAAATCAAAAAATGCTTTTCCTATAGAAACATGGTCCTAACTATAACTATCTACTGGCGACCGCCAGTAGATAATATATTTATATATATTTATATATATATATATATATCTCCAAACAACCCCTGCTCCACATGGAAGAGAGCACGCACATGAGGAAAGCTGGGTTTGAGGCATTTTTTATTCCATAGGGCCTCCTCCGACCCGGCAGACAAGAGAGACGCGTTTCGGCTGACACAGCAGCCTTTCTCAATCAGGTGAGCACCATTTTTCTTTAAGCATTTATACTGTGTTACTATCATAGACATAAAAAACATTTCTAGGTTTAAATTTAGAAAAATACATATTGCAAAAAAATACACGCAAATACATTTGCATATGTATACACACAATGAATTGGGTAAAATTAGTGGTCACAGTTATAATGAAAAAGAATAAAACGCATAGTGCATTAATATCAATTAATAAAGTGCATAATGCATCATCAGACCACTAAAATGTACCTGCAATATATACAATTAACAAATCTACTAGAAATGAATCTCTTTTCACTATGTCAGAACATCCGCCTTAGTTGTCACAAACTAAAAAAGAAAAAGAAATGCGCAAAACTCTTTCTTGTAACACATTAAAAGAGTTAAGCATGCTGTGTAATCATTGTGCACTGGGGAGATAAGATTGAAAACACCTGTTCCCTTTGATGCCATGGAAACCCCTCAAGGCTGTGCCCGTAACTCTTACTCGCAGTTAAATTTAAAAGACATGAATTCCGAAGTGAATGAAAACATGTAGGCGCCATTAAAACTAAAGGTCGAAAAGAACATCAGATTAATAGTCCAAATATGACACAAAGTGTGTATTTTAGAATTCTAAGTCGGCCCGTGAGCAGCATAAGAAACAATATATATATATATTCACTGGAAAAAACAAATACATTATCTACTGGCGGTCACCAGTAGATAGTTATAGTTAGGACCTATTTTCCATAGGAAATCCGCAACATTCTATTTGAAATAACTTTGGCGCCGGTTGACGAATCTTCGTGAAATTTTCAAAACTCGTGGGGCGCTCCGGTCCGCTCCTATCCTGAAAGTCTCGGGGTGATTCGTCAAGTGGGGGCCGAGAAAAAAGGGGGGTCCCAAAACGTGTTTTCCCCATGCAATTTTCCATAGGAACCTTTCATCGCAGCTACAGCCCGAACTGCTGAACGGAATTACACCAAATTTGGCAAAAGGAGGCCCTTGGTACCGAGTCATGCCTTTTGGTTAAATGGTGTAAATCCGTTCAGTAGTTCCTGAGAAATTTGAAAAAGAAAACACATATATATCTGGGCGGAGCCTAACCACACATGTCATCGTGAGATCTGATTGGCTGTCAGCAGTTCATCCTGGAATTGCTGGCAGCCATCTTAGGACCAATATAAATTATAGTACCCCATTGAAATGCATTGTAGTGAATCGAAGATTTTGAGGGTTACCAAAAGGAGAACTATAAAGGGTGATAACAGACTTTAGTTACATTAGAATTCATTTGTTGATGGTACCATACTAATTTCAGGAATTGTGGTGTGTTCTAAGGTGATTTTACCCTGTGAAAAACCTTCTGCTGGGATATCATGAATCATGTTTGAGAGAAAACTATTTTCACATGCTTGTCCCATACAGTTTTGGAAGGTGCTCCAGAAGCTAAAATGAGAGCATATTTTCTGTAAATTCACATTATCTTTCTCAGTCATGTGAGAATGAAGTCTGACATTCTCAGTAAAACATGTACATCCAACAAGGGCAGAGACTGTCAGTTGATTCCTTTGTGTTCTACTGCAGCTTCCCAGAGTGTTCTAAAGAACAACTAGAGTGCTAACAGCCTTACTTATGACAAAAGTATGGCACACCTGAAGCCATCTTGATTGGAATAAACTGGTAACACTTAAAACATTTAATTTAAAAAGGAACAAAATGATGGGGTTCATTTTGTCATAGAAATTATGGTTAGTGCTGTAGAAAGAAAAATTAGAACATGTTTTAAGTGAGATCTCAAATATCTTCCTGTTATATTTCAACAGGAGCAGCCTGTCAGTTGATGCCTTTGTGTTCTACTGCAGCTTCCCAGAGTGTTCTAAAGAACAACTTGAGTGCTAACAGCCTTACTTATGACAAAAGTATGGCACACCTGAAGCCATCTTGATTGGAATAAACTGGTAACACTTAAAACATTTAATTTAAAAAGGAACAAAATGATGGGGTTCATTTTGTCATAGAAATTATGGTTAGTGCTGTAGAAAGAAAAATTAGGACATGTTTCAAGTGTGATCTCAAATATCTTCCTGTTATATTTCAACAGTAGCAGCCTGTCAGTTGATGCCTTTGTGTTCTACTGCAGCTTCCCAGAGTGTTCTAAAGAACAACTAGAGCGCTAACAGTCTTACTTATGACAAAAGTATGGCACACCTGAAGCCATCTTGATTGGAATAAACTGGTAACACTTAAAACATTTAATTTAAAAAGGAACAAAATGAGGGGGCTCATTTTGCCATAGAAATTATGGTTAGTTCTGCAGAAAGAAAATTTAGGGCATGTTTTAAGTGAGATCTCAAATCCTCTTCTATTTTATTAGAAAATTCTGACATGCAGACTGAAACAATCACTTTCAATACCAGCAGTAGACTTCCAGTTAACTCCCTGGTGAGCAGTAGCTTTACTACAGTGATTTTATGAACAACTAGAGTGCTAACATTCTGAATTTATGGCAAATGTGTGACACATCTGAATGCCTTCTTGATGGAATCAAAGTAAAAAAACTGAAAGCATTTCCTACTGAGGAGACTGCATTAAATGACGAAATTAGGAAACTTCATAACAAATAAGTCTCCCAAGATGGCCACCAGAGAAAAAAGAGCCCAAATGTAGCACAAATATCACCCAGATGTAGCCCACATATAGCCCAATGACAGAAGTGTGCAAAACACTTTTTATTTTTATTTTTTCTGCAGTTTTATATAGTGCAAACTGGTCAGGTATTGGAGCGTTACATCTTACTTGGACCCCTTATTGCATATTTTGCATGAAGTACATGAGATTGATCTTGCGAAACATTGAACTTTACGATTCTGTTAACCTGAAGTTGCTCTGAACCGGGCTTTGTAACACCCGTTTTTACCTACTGGTTTTAATTAATTCTCACTGTATTGTATTAGGAAAGAGGATTTACTTTTTTATGTACACTTTTATGATCTATGTTTCTAAATCAGATCAAATAAAGTTTAATGAATTCTATGGCAGGACGGAGGCGAGGATTATGCATATCTTTCCTCACTTTATTTGCATAGCAGTTCAAAGAAAACGTAACACAACAATCATTAAACAAAAGACTACACAACCCATGAACCATTAGGGGGTAGTCTCCAAGGCAACTATAGTCCAATCATATCACAGTCCATCGTATATAATATCGTGACGTCCCTTCCGCTTCCTCTTTCTTCACTGCTCGTCAGTTAAGTGCATTCCTTACATTCTTGGCTTAATCTGACGTTGTTGCTGTTTGTATAGCGGTTTCTTGTGCACGTTATTAGCATTATTGCCTTGGTATTGTTTCATATTCCCTGTGCAGCAGGCTCTTGCCCGAGCGCGTTCTCCCCCTCGCAGTTTCTCCCGCTGTGTGATCTGCGCGCGGTGAGATCCTGTCAGGCGCATCTGGTCCGAGCGAGGCAGCTCCGTCGAGCGCTCCCGCTGGTCTTTACGCGCGTTTGGGAATCCGGTCACTCCTTTAGTGTCCGCTTGATTCCCGACCAACCCTCGCCTAATTTTGACACCGCTATGTGGTGATTTCCCCACACGGCCACGTTAGTGACCAGCGCCACCTGGTGGTGGTAATTGGTATTGCGCCTCAGTCTATTCTTATAACAGCTTCGGGGAAAGCCCAGCTGTTGGAGCACCGGCGAGGGGCTGTCTTAAGGATTTTAAGGGCATTTGTTCTGTGCTCACACCCTCTGCTATCATGTCTTCTCCAGAAGACCATTTTTACTCCTCCTACCAGGAAGTGGAGGAGGAATGGCCCCCCAACTTCTACCTCCAGCAGTGGACCAAGCCCTCTCTCTGGCTATTTCTAGGGCGCTGGCTCCTCTTAGGGATCAGGTTGATAAGCTGGCGAAAAGCATCCCTGGGGTGTTCAGTGACCCAGATCTGGTGGTGGCGGGTCCAAGTAGCTCCCAGATGGGGAATAAAAGGGCCGTTAAGCATAACGCGGGACACTTGGAAGGATTTGATAAACTTACGGAGACCTTCCTCAAGAGTGCGCGAATGCTAAAACATGCACCCTGCCGGGAGGAGGAGGGGCCCGGAGAAAATTGCGACACTGTCACCACTATTGTAGACCCCGACGGCGGGTTTCCCTTAGAGGGAGAGGGTGTTTCGGAGGACGATTTCTCCTCCGATGAGGATAAGGACTCGGGGCGTCCCTGGCATCCAGAGTCCCACTCCTCTCAGTCCCCGGTTGGGGACGGGGTCCACTCGGACATGTTCGAGCCTACCCAAATTTACCATCCTAGGTCGGCAGAGTGGACACCTGACGCCAAAGTGGCAGAGTATGTGGTGGGGAAAATCCATCAACCCCTTGAAAGGGAGGTCAGGAATAGGATGAGGGGAGAATGCCCCAGGCCCTCACTGAAGGGGAAGGTGGCACACACGCCTGATATTGATGAGAAACTATGTACCTTTTTCTCCAAGTATATGAGGGATCCCAAGAAAGGAATTGATAGGTCTTGGACGTGGTAGGGCTCTTGACCCAAATTATTCAATTGATGGAGCGTTCCAAAGAGTCAGGATCCCCTTTGTCCACGGATATTGTGGCTGGTTGGGTGCACTACACTAAACCCTAAAACCCTACCCCCTCCACTACCCAAACACCACTGCACTACCCTAAACCCTAAAACACTATCCCCAGCACGACACCCTACACTACCCAAACATAACTACACTACCCTAAACCCTAAAACACTACCACCAGCACGACTCCCTACACTACCCAAACACCACTGCACTACCCTAAACCCTAAAACACCACCCCCAGCACGAATCCCTACACTACCCAAACACCACTGCACTACACTAAACCCTAAATATACCCCCAGCATGACCTCCCACACTACACAAACACCACTGCACTACACTAAACCCTAAAACACTACCCCCAGCACGACCCCCTACACTACCCAAACACCACTGCACTACCCTAAACCCTAAAAACTAACCCCAGCATGACCCCCTACACTACACAAACACGACTGCACTACCCTAAACCCTAAAACACTACCCACAGCATGACCCCCTTCACTACACAAACACCACTGCACTGCCCTAAACCCTAAAACACTACCCCAGCACTACCCCTACACTACACAAACACCACTGCACTACCCTAAACCCTAAAACACTACCCCCAGCACGACTCCCTACACTACCCAAACACAACTGCACTACCCTAAACCCTAAATCTACCCCCAGCACGACCCCCTATACTACCCAAACACCACTGCACTACCCTAAACCATAAAACACTACCCCTTGCATGACCCCTTACACTACACAAACACCACTGCACTACCCTAAACCCTAAAACACTATCACCAGCATGACCCCCTACACTACTCAAACACCACTGCACTACCCTAAACCCTAAAACACTACCCCAGCACGACCCCCTACACTACCCATACACCACTGCACTACCCTAAACCCTAAAACACTACCCCCAGCATGACCCCCTACACTACTGCACTACCCTAAACCCTAAAACACTACCCCCAGCACGACCCCCTACACTACCCAAACACCACTGCACTACCCTAAACCTTAAAACACTACCCCCAGCACGACCCCCTACACCACCCAAACACCACTGCACTACCCAAAACCCTAGAAAGGAAACCCCCACCCCATGCCCAATCCCCCTTACCTCTCACTCCTCATGGTTCCTCTCTCCTCGTGGTTCCTGCTTCACGTCATCTCTGAGGGGCGGTGCACGTCGTTGTGAGGAAACGGAACAGCCTCTGTTTCCTTACAACGACATGGATCGTCTACATGTTTTTAGAACGCATGGTCATTTACCATACATACCTTTACAACAAAATTCGTTGTAAAGGCATGCGTGGTAAATGACCATGCATTCTAAAAATGCGTAGTAATGACTTTGTGATGTACAACGCATGTGTGGTAATGTATGCGTTGTAATGGTATCGCAAAGTAAAAAAGTCGTTGTAACGGCTGTTTACTGATCGAAGCTGGCCCCTGTACTTCAGTGAGACGTTTATTTGATTAATTAGGAGGAAGGAATGTGTTTTTTTTACCGAAACGTGCATTCCCGGCCTGGTTTCACTTCTGGTGAGAGAGTGGAAGAGTCTGTTTGGATCTAAAGGAGTTCTGTTGTTGGACGGGGCCGGCGCGACATGTCATCAGAAAACATAGCTAATGGAAAGCGTCCTCCCTGAAATGTGGAGCAGTGCCATGAGAGGTCAACGAGTGTGCGTCCCACCGCAGTATGACCGTACCGCGTGACCTATGTGCCGCCTCCAGGGTACGGGAGGCAGAAGCGGCATCGCAGGTCCTCTTGAAGACCGTTGTAGCACTAATTCTACATTTTGGTACTAGGGCATTTTAACTTCGTTGTTCCTGCCAGATACAAAGAGAAGATCCTGTGTTATTCAGTGCCCTCGTTACCTTTTTTGTGGGTTGTGGTGCTTGTCACTTCGCTGCTCCGCCGGTGCACACGACTGGGCACCCCACCTCGTGTGCCATCTGCAGGGCCTCTGCCCTCGGATCACTGGTTTCGGTTTCTGGAGTGGCAACATAAACAGTTGCTCCCAAAGGACTAGCCTGAACACTTAGGTGAATATCCCCTGCACCAGCATTCCACGGAAATTCTTTCCTAGCTCTCCCACGTCAACGAGCACGGCTCCGCTCGCGACACCGTATGACGTCATCGGAGCCATAAGAGGACCTCCTCGGCATACTGACGTCAGTTCCATCCATTTTTTCCGTGCCACCGAGGCAAACAGGGGACCGAGACATTTTTACATGTATACATAGTATAATAAATATATATATATTCACTTAAAAAACCATAGGTTTCAGGCACGTTATAGTTAGAAATTAGCATTTAAAAAACCTTAGAAATTCACTGAAAAAACCATAGGTTTCAGGCACGTTATAGTTAGAAATTAGCATTTAAAAAACCTTGTTCGCCTTGCACCCATTGAGGCAATGGGAGCCCGCGTACGCATTGTACGGCCGGCTCCCATTGACTTCAATGGGAGTCCGACCGACTCGAGTACGATAGCATACGGACGCATCGTACTCGTTCGGTCGGGCTGCACGGGTCCGATTCAGTCGGAAATCTCTCCGGGTCCGGCTCGGTCGGAGAGATTTCCGGCCCGAATCGGAATTGGCCCCTTAGTCAGTTATACAATCAATTTTACAAAAAAAAATCATCCATTTAGACACTTATATACCCATTTATTCTTCCATCGACCTTGAGATATACATATATAAAACATATTTAATTTTCACAAAAACACACATTCACTGGATGATGTCATCAGTGATGTCATCAGTCATGTCATTTGAGATGTCATGAGTGATGTCATGAGTGATGTCACTGACCATGTCATGAGTGATGTAATATGTGACGTCATCAGAAGTGCATTGCGGGCGCGCGAGTTATAGTTAGCTGAACTAACTATAACGGGGGAATTTCTATGGTTTTGTACGAGTGAAATGTCCAACTAACTATAACGCCCCTGAAACCTATGGTTTTTTCAGTGAATATATATATATTCACTTAAAAAACAAAGGTTACAGCAACGTTATAGTTAGGCTCAAATTTCACTCATACAAAACCATAGAAATTCAACAGCTAGTTATCTGAACTAACTACAACTTATGCCCCCGCAATGCACTGCTTATGACCTTACATATTCCAAAGTGAGCATACATGGCAATTTGGTGGTTTACGTTGGATCTTTCAAAGGTCTTCTGTGCCGCCTCCTCATACATCCTTCCTGGAAGAGAAGGTCAATGAGGAAGGAACACTTGGTTTAGGGATTGCAAATACTTGGCTTTCCATCCTAGGTGGTAGACTATCCAACCATGATATTCCTGACAGCCATTAAATGCTTATATGCAATGTATAACCAGAAAAAATATAAGTTCTTGTCACTGCACATGGCAGGTTTCGCCCTAACTTGAATCGATACCACAAACATAATGCCAGGTTTTTTATAATGTAATTATAGTATTATTGAACCCCACAAACCAAGGAATGTGGCTCAGTTGCTGGTGAGGAGGAGCAAGTATGCCCAACAATACTCATTTGAAGAATACAACCAGTATATTCTCTAAAGTAGAGTGACTCATGTACAAGGTGGCTAATGATGATCACACCCAACCAAGGGACACTGGATAATACAGTTTAATACTCAAGGCTAATGATATTTCCCCAATGCAAATTTTGAAGCAAGCATCATCATTTCAAAATAGTCACTCCAGAAAAACGAGAAGAATAACTCTTTGATGAAATACAAAGGTAGCTGGTCAAATTGCACCTCGTGTACTTAAAACAAACCATTAAATTTAGCCATTATTATGTTCCTGAGTGATGCCAAGCATAACTCCTTTGACAGCCGTACATCCTTTCTTCAGTCATGAAAGCGTGCATCATGCCTGCCTCTTACCAACACAAATGCTGGCATGACTGAGCATTATTGTAATTCGGATTCCTCCATGGTTGCCCAAAAGGCATCCTTTAATGTGGCAATTTTATGATTACAAATGCCACCAAGCATAATTCCTCTGTCCGCTGTCCCTCCTTCCTTTACTCACTATGGACTCGATTCACAAAGAGACTCTGAAGTCGCTGTGGAGACTTTGCACTCATGGCAGAATCTCTGCAATGGGAAACTGCAGTGTGGAGATCTTGCCACAAGCCTCCACTACAACTGCAAAGGCCACATTGTGTCTCAGAACCACTGTTGCAGGGATTCTGCACATACACAGAACTATGCGCAGGAAAACAGGACCTCAGTGTGTAGGGGCTGAGCCTTCCTACCGCCTCAGTACCCAAAATCCCAGAACCGACTAGCTTTTGTGTCTCCTTCGCTCTCCTACATAATCACGAAGCTACAAATGATTAGACATCCCAGAACACAACACTCCCGACTCTCTCAGAAATTGCGGTAGCAAGACATACCCTTTCGCTCACTCACTCGTACCTGTCCACAATAAGAATTGACAGAGTCACTGTTATGGTTCAAAATGTTTATTTTAACTATACTGCTCTATAATGCAGTATACGAGCCACTACCAGCAGCAAAACGCATAAACCTAAAACAGTTAGCAATGTTGCAATTCCATAGATTATAAAGAGGGATGTCATCATATACAGACAGTGGAAAAAGGACTATAAGGCCTAACCACCCTACCCTTGGCTAGAAGAAGTTTTATTAAATAAAAGATCTCTGGGCTTTGTCAGCAGACCCCATACCTTAGTGCCTAGATGGTATTTCTACATCATAGGAGCAGCATAGCTCTTCTCCCTGGAAAGGTCCCTCTCCAAGTGTGTTTTAGAACAACATGCATCCCCATAATATCAAAGCACGAGTTTCCAGCAGTAGCAGCTGTGTTAGCATGTTTTGTCTAGGTGCTAGGGACTGACCAGAACAGAATAACAAGGGACATTGTTTATCGACCTTGCACATCGTGTTCAGACTAAACTCCAGGAACAGGCAGAGAATGCAGAAAGCAGATGATTCTCATGTGAAAGGCACAAACAGAGTCTTGCAAAATAAAGTCATGTAGTAACATGCGCAAAAGCAGCGTCATGGCAGCAGAGCTCATGCTAACTTAGCAATGTCGACAATGACCCTAACGGTCATGTAACACCCTCCCCTTGGTAAGGTCGTAGTATATAGACAAATGACCCAAACAGAGTTCAAAGGTAAGCAGAGTCTAGAAGCGCTCGGAAAAACCACATTGGAAAATAAAAAAGTTTTAAAAAAATTGAGAGCGAAAAAAAATTTGTCAATTAAATGTTGCTTTTCATTGAGATTGGGATTCATTTGGAGATGGAAAATCCAGTAAAGTACATGAACCTAAGAATGCAATTTGTTCCAAAAGGTCATCCCTACCATTCGTAGCAAAAAGGGATGCCATCCAATCAAGTAGTTCGAAGGAACACATGTGTTCCTCAAAATCTGATGCTTCCAAGAGCATATCCGGGCAACTTGCTTGATATTCGATGAAACTCCGTTGCAAGAGGTTCTGTGCAGCCGCACAGATATCCCACTCAGCCAACACTCCAAGTGCAGCCGCACGCGCCATATGGTCATCCCGAGAACAGGCCTGGTCGTGGGCCAGTAATGGACCCACTAACAGATCATAATCCGGGTCCGCGCATGCATATTGGAGAGGCATAAATCCAAGGCCCAATAGAAAGGGCACCGCTGGCAGTTGAACACAGGTTGCACGCAAGTGAAGTAGGCACAGCGAAAAGTTAGTTCATAACTTTCACCACGCGTCGCTAATGGCAAGCATCCAAAAAGTTGTTGCATTCGGTCATGGTCCAGTTGCAATTGGCCGGGTCTGTGCACTACTACATGCCGGGCAGCCATTGCGTAACAGGAGCAGGAGAACCAGGACGCCACCCACCAGCGCTAAGATTAAGGGAAACCCTCCAAAGGCGCAGGAAAAAATAGAATGAATAAAGGCCGTTATTACTCCAAAAATCATCTGAAAAGAAGTCACAAGGCCGGATCCCACAAATTTAAAAAAATGAGCAAGGCCTTCTGTGTTAGACGCATTAAATATTTGATGTATCAGTTCCCCAAAATGAAGTGGGAGATTTGTGTTCAGCAGTGACTTAATCTCACTAGATGTTCTAGCCACCTGCAATTCGGAGGTCTCTCGAGCCGAACTGAGAGCCACTTCTTGTTGAAACAATAGCGCTTTGAGTCTGCTTAATTTATTGAAATCTGTTTTCAAAGTCGGAATGGAAGGCCAAATGGAACTATCTACATTCCCATGCGGGGGTGGGAAAAGCACATTGCTACAACAAGTAACACGTTGTGAAACTGTTACTATATATGGGATGCCTGCCCGTAAACCACAGCAGTCGCGGTTATTCAAAATAAGATAACTACCTTTAGAAAGCAATGTGAGAGCGGGAATTATTGCCGGGACGGGAGTCCCTTTAAAAAAACAAGCAAGATTAGGTACGGACACATTACAAGCGCCGTGCAACTTAACGTGTTTACAGACTAGGGAATGTCCTACTGTGGAATCGCAGTCCTCCCCTGTTAGGAAAACTTCCTTATCCTCCCGTTGACATCTGTAGGTGAAAGGTAGGGACCATAATTCATGGAGAAACGTACTACCCAGGGGTTCAAAGCGACCAATTGGGAAATGTTTCATACAAGATTTAAATTGAAATAGGGAAAAATGCAGATAGATAACGCCATGAATTAACCATACGGCCGAATCGGTCTCCGCCACAGAAAATGGCAAGTGTTCTAACTGCTCAATGTGTAACAGCGTGTATGTAGCATCTTTCATGGACATAAATCTCTGATTATCAGTTAGATTAAGTGGTAAAAACAAAGCAGAAGCGTTCAAATAATCTCATGGTACTTTTCCCATTTTGAGAGTTTGTAACGCCCATGCAAATTGCATCACAGATCGTAATTGATTTTGACCATGATATAGCAGAGATACATCACTTTGAACAATATCAATAACAGATGAAACAATATTATCTAAAGCATAAATGCGGGAAGACAGCGTATTTATGCTATTGTTGACTACTGCAAGGAATTTTTCCAAATTTGCTTTGTCAATTTGGCGCAGACGAAACGCTGCTTCCATCTGCAAAAGTTTCCATAATTCATTGTAAGCTGTATAGATTAATCTCTTTGTTCTGGGAATCCTAGGACCTAAGACAAAATCAGCCAAATTGATGTCGCTCGACAAGAGGGACAGGTGTTGTTTCGCTGACAACAGAGTAGAGTGTTCCAACCATTGTTGGCACAATTTTCCCACCGAATATGTAGTGACCGAATGTGAATGTGGGTAACGAGGATCTGGTCTAGTCTGTGTGAAACCAGTCGTTGCATTATAAAAACACAGTTGGCATGCATTTGAATTGGTTTGCCACAACAACCATCCTGAGGGGTCAACATCAGAGATATTGAAACTGTCATTTAGAAACAGAGCTTGTAATACATTGATGGTACTATTGGTGTGTTTACGGCATTTAAAAAAAATATTTGAGTTGGAATTTGGCAAGCACGATGCAAAGCTTCGGTTCCCTGGACCTGCCAAGCCTTAGTGCCCCAAATCGATTTCAAATCAATGGTATCTTTCCAGTGATCATAACCCCATAAGGCCAATTCAGTTCTAAACGAATTGGAATAGATTAATTTCGTGTGTGTCAGAATAAATTTAGATTGAGACGGCAAGTTCAATTTAAAGAAATAGGATTCTGGATTGGACGTGTTGTAACTAGTGAAATAGGTGAACTTATTTATAAGCGTTTTTGAACTTCCCTGTAAGGGAGTTGGACAATGTTCCCACTGCGTGTAATTAAAAGCATGTCTCAACGTGTTTGTTTTTACAAGAAATGGTGGCCATAATGTTGATAACAGAATAAATCAGCAGAATTGGCAGAATTTAAATATAATTCTTCAGCATCAAAAGCAGCATAATACTTTAAATCAGAAAACAATGAATGTACTGCTTGTACATCCCAATCATCGGAATGTATGTCCTGTGTTACCACATCTCCTAATGAAACGCGAAACACGTATGGTATCTTGAGGACTTCCATTGGACCATGGACTTCAAATGCAACTTTATCCCAAACGATGCCATCTGTAACAGGGAAAGCAGAAATGTTCACAAAAGCTTGATCACGTTTCATGATATGGGACGATGTATGGGGAGCCAGAATTCCATCAACCAACTTTGCAGCAGAGCGTTCTGGCAAATAATGACCATTGATGAGCAAGAAGAATACTGTCACAAACCCAATCGACATGAAGAGGAAAATCAGGACAAGCACCAAACAGATGTAGGTCCAGGGTGGGACCATGTAAGTCTTTTTGAACCAAGAGATGAAAATACTTGTTTTTGTCAGTGGGGCTGCCACAGAGGAAGACGAGGAGGAAAAGTCATAAGAGAAGCTCGTACGGCCCCCAAAATAACCGCTTGCTCCCACATTCATTAACGGTGGTAGCGCAGCATCAGCTTGATGATGTAAAGGACTGTCCGGTACTTCAATGTGGGACTCATCCGCAGGATAAGCATACTCGACGTCTGCGTTGGAAGAGGATGAAGGCACAACAGGCAAAATGTCAATAGTAGTCCCCATCTCACCCTCAACAACACGGGCATTAGTTGAAGAGGCTGAAGCCATCGGATTCAAAGAAATAGCGCTGCATGAAACACTAGGAGTCACACTATTCAGAATCGGCCAGATGGTGTAGTTTGACATTGTCGACTGAAATGTATCTGTTTTCTTTGCGACCAGGCAAAGGTGGTAGAATCACTGTACAAGTACCCTTCAATCCAAGTACTGGGACTGGTGCACGATAAGAGGGACCAAATTCTTTTTTGTTCTCCAGCTTTTCTCGTACCAGATCTCCAATCTTAGGAAGCCAGCCGGCGACCGGAATCAGCATTGCCGTGTCATTGGAAGAGGGTATATGTTCTGTTGCGTAGCTGTCACGGGTCTTTTGAAGGTCCTGTAATGTAGTAGAATGGTTATCTACGTCAAATGTTGCAGCTGCCGCCACAACGTCTAGACCATCAAGGTCTGGCACAAACATTTTAATGCCAAAGAGCATTTCATATGGGGTCCGCCCACCCAGAGATCTTCTTGGGAGATTATTGAGTGCACGTTGAACTCCATACAAATGGGCCAGCCAGTTCCTGCCAGTACCTAAGACTCTAGCTGTCAAAGATTGCTTTAAGTCACGGTTCATTCACTCCACTATTGAATTGCCCTCAGGCCTATATGGAGAAGAAAACTGCACCAGCACCTCCATAGACTTCATTGCGTCCTTGTACGCCTTAGAGGCGAACGCCGGACCTTGGTCAGAATGGAAGGTGCCACAGGCAAACGTCCCGACAAAGACACGCAAATCTCTAATGAAATTTCGAGCGTCAGCGTTGCGTTGTGGCCAAACCCATAGGAATCTAGTGCCCGAATCAACTGCAACAAAAATGTATTTATATACAGTATCAGAAGTCAATGGACTGCAGTGATCAAGATATACACAGCCAAATGGCTGATTTGAAATATATAGCTGTGTTTGTGGTGGTCGTGAAACCGTAGACGGTTTGATTTGTTGACAAATGTTACAAGAAAGCACATAATTACGGGTTTGTTTATATAAACCACGCCACCAATAATGTTGCTGTAAAAAGAGACAGTCACAGACGCCCTGGCATGTGCAGAAGCCATGCCCTTGTATGCGGCTATGATCAAAGCAAGCCTGCGATCCATGCTGGGAATCAGCCGATCCCCAACTGACGGAATTGTAGCATAAGGAACTTGTTCGGGAGATAAATGATAAGAATACTTTGCAGGGAAGCCCTGCGGGTAAGCAGTTCCATCCTTCATAGCAGCTATAGCTGCCAAAATTTCATTATCTATCTTAGACATTGATCTTGTAACTGCTGCAACGGAACACGTGGCTACTGCAGATTTGGATGCCTCGTCAGCCAAAGAATTACCAGCAGCATGTGCTCCCACATGCTGATGGCCAAGAGTATGTATAACCTGTGTGAGTGGCAGACGTTCTTTAAGCTCTGCCACTCGAACCCAAAGCATATTTTTGCTTTATTGCGCTGCCTTTAGAGTGCCGATAATCATTCTGAGACCAAAAGAATAAGTTGTCATTAAATGACTGGACACAGTAGTAAGAATCGCACATAGTAAGAGTATTCACATTAGCATCTGCAAACTCGAGAGCTAGAACAAGAGCACGCAGCTCTGCCAATTGTGCCGTACAGTCCCCAAGTGCCTGTGTATGCACAATGGAAGACTTAAATTCACCATTCACAATTGAACCAGCCACAATAGCGCAAGCTGTTGAATAAGCATGTTTGGACCCGATGGCCGGTTGAGCCGAGCCGTCGGTATAAATTATACATTTGCATTCATCCAAAGGAAGCAACGACAATGGAGGAGGATGAACATGTTCATACTGTAAAAACTCCTGTGTCTGAAGAGCACGATCAAAGATAAACGTGACATCAGCTGATGTCAAAGAAGTAGCCCATTGTATCCAACGGGGATGTAAAACTTTAGAGTTCGGTATACTCGCCTTAGTCACTGCTTCTAAAGCAGGGACAGGCGAAACCATAAGAATGTGTTTCCCCTGCGCCAGCGAGCGTTCTTTCAGAATCGCCATTTGGACCGCAGTCAAAATCTTTTCAACATTCAAAAATCGCATTTCCGCTGCAGTTTACAAATGTGATTTGTATGCAATAGGCACTCTGTTGCCTTCGTTGAATGTCAAGTAAGTGAAACCCATCGTCCCCCGTACTATACATATGACCAGGTTTGTGGAATTATCATGCGTCAACAAGTACTGACTGCAAAGATTGTAGAATAGAGGTATGTCCCGGAAGCCAGCAGGCAGAAGAATATGTAGGTTGTATCAACGCATAGAACGGTTTGATACGCTGGGCATAGTCGGGGATGTATGTCCTCCCGAAATTTAAAAATCCCAGCAAAGACTGAAGCTTCTTCAGTGTAGACGGAGGTTACAATTGTGCACATTTCTCCAGAAAGTGGGGGGCTAACCCCCTACCTTCATTATTGAGCTCATAGCCCAAAAAGAGCACCGCAAAACAAGCGATGTGTGATTTAGCAAAATTGAATTTGTATCCATAGTCGGCAAACGACAGAATAATTCGGTCGACTCAGACAAGATGCAGTATCAGTTCGTCGTCCGTCAAATAAATATCATCTACGTACGAGAACGCATATGGATCTATGCTATGCAACAAAGACACAACACGTGCAGCAAAAGCCCCGGGGCTGTTCTTATACCCCATAGGCAAGCGCGTAAATCTTTTTTTATTTCGGACAGCGCTAAATGCTGTCAAGTCACTGCTCTCAGGAGCCAAGTTATGGCTGTAGAAACCATTGGATATATCCAGTATCGTTTTGTATTTTTTACGAATAAGGCTGTTTACTAGCACAGAGCTGTGTGTGTTCTGTACCGAAAATGTACAACAATGACTATTCAAATTTTGATAATCTAATACAATGCGATATGAACCATCCGGTTTCGATACCGGAAAAAGAGGATCATTCATCGGTGATACACAGGATTCAATTACTCCTTTATATTCCAATTGAGTCAGAATGTCACAAACGGGAGCCTTAGCCTCTCGTCTGATTGGATATTGCGGTTGTGGCTGTGGCATAGACTGTAATGGTATCTCATGTGCCGGTGAAGCTCTGTCCCAGCCCACCTGATTACAGTACACCACTGGGGCAAGGGTCAATGCCCACTCAGATGCGTAAGCCTGTTTAGCTTCCTCAGGGACGTAACGTGAAAAACTCAGAAGTATCACTTCCTCCCCTCTATAAGCGGCCAGAACAAATGGTGGAGGCCAATCTGCCTCCGCCAACAAAATGTCATACGAGGAGGTGAGATATTCCCAGAAAACCACTGTAATTGTGCGCTGTATATCACCTTCAATTTGGAAGACAATTTCATAGAGTCTATCCGGGGGCGCAAATCGAGCATCTGCTGTTTCTACTTTAATGAATGTATCAGTTGTTCTCGCCTCCAGACAGGGACGCAGTGCCTCCCGCACTATGGTAACCTCCGCCTCGCTGTCGAGCAGAGTCACTGCCCATGTCCACTCTAGGAGTAGCATTCGCACCATCTGAGGCATACTTCGCTGTTAAAGCAGCAACCTTTTTCTTTTGATATGGGGGTCAAAAACGAGGCAGTCCCTCTTGTTTGGCTTTTACGTCAAACTGTCAAGGTGATCCCATGCCTGTTGTGTGGTCGCACCTTTGCTACGATCCTGACGTTCCCCACCATCGACTTGAGAGTCCGATGTGTCCTGTAAAGAACGAGGAGAGCAATGATCAGGGACTTGAAATCTATCCAGAGTCTTAATTTTCGTACGGTCGCGCAAATCATAAGTTCGCTCAGAAGAATCAGGTGTCGGTGAACGAGCACGCAAACCTTGCTTCTGTTGTTGCTGCTCCTGTTTTTTATTTCTCCAGTTCTTTTTATAAAAGAACGGGCGCCCATCCTTATCAGTCTGGGCTTTTTATTGATGTTGAGTTTGAGTAAAAGGCTTAATTCCAAGACTATTGCGCCCTAAGGTTTTATAAGCTTTAGCAATAATCTTTGGCAATTCGCGCTGTTTGTCTGCGTCAGCCACAGCCTCCAAGCGCTGTGCCACTCGTAAGCTTACTGCTTCAGCCTTCACATTAGCAAGGATCATGTCGCAAACAATATTGAACACCCCCATCAGTCTCATTCCCAACTCCAGGGCCTCTTTGGCCCCATGTTCATCCTGAACACGTTTTATCACGGAAGGGAGAATGGTCATTGAGGGAGTGCCAAAACACATCGAATAAACAGCTGCAAACACTCTCCCAAGTGTTACAATCAGCTAGCTCAGGAACAAGGCCTTTAGGTAAGCTCATGGTCAGAATCCTGTGCTTCTCCACAGGTGTGGTATTTGGAAAAACCGCTTCAAGTTGCCCAAACTTTTCAGCAAGCCAATAAGGAAGCTCGTCCTTATTTTGCAGGCACTTGCCCATCACTGAATTAATCATGACAGGTCTGATAACTACACCACCAGGTCCCGGTGGTTGTGCAGCAACTCCAGGTGGTCCCACCTGTAGGCTGCGCGACATGAACTGTATAACAGCTCTATGTACACGTATTAACGAAGTGTGCAATACGCGTAGCTCTGCGACTGTAACATTAAGATAATTTGGATGCGGGTATACCCAGCCAAAACGGGCTACGTGGCCCCATCAATCGATAAGGGGCCTAAACGGATCATTGTCAAAGGGTGAGGAAGGGCACCATTAAACCATATAGTGTGTTGCCAAGCTCTTAACAGAGCTTCAAGAGATCGATAAGGTTGATAATCCTGCGGTAGCGCGGTGGCAGTATACTCATGAAAGAAATGATCAATTCCATCCACTGCCGGAAAGGTGACCCAAGAATAAAACACCTCGAAGCGGTGCGCTGCATCCACCTCAACAACAAAAATAAGGTCAGCACCACCATTAGGGACTCCATGTTGAGTCAAATAAGTGGTGACTGGAGCGCGGTTCGGAGACGTTATGGCAACTGCCATAATCAAAGCAAGAGAATAACAACCTACGAGCGGCAGCGCAATAACGGGCAAAAGAAAGAAAAAGGACCTTTTAGAATTCAAGCTTAAAAAACCTATAATATCACAATATAGGAGGCTACACCATCACAACTGTCTCCGGAAACAGATGTGAGGGGATTGTGGATAAGCACAAGCACTACTACGGAGTCTCGCAGATAAGTATCAGACCAAACGTTGGCGGTGCCATGTTGCAGGGATTCTGCACATACACAGAACTATGCGCAGGAAAACAGGACCTCGGTGTGTAGGGGCTGAGCCTTCCTACTGCCTCAGTACCAAAAATCCCAGAACCGACTAGCTATAGTGTCTCATTCGCTGTCCTACATAATCACGAAGCTACAAATGATTAGACAACCCAGAACACAACACTCCAGACTCTCTCAGGAATGGCGGTAGCAAGACATACCCTTTCGCTCACTCACTCGTACCTGTCCACAATAAGAATTGACAGAGTCACTGTTATAGTTCAAAATGATTATTTTAACTATAGTGCTCTATAATGCAGTATGCGAGCCACTACCAGCAGCAAAACGCATAAACCTAAAACAGTTAGCATTGTTGCAATTCCATACATTATAAAGGGGGATGTCATCGTATACAGACTGTGGATAAAGGACTATAAGGCCTAACCACCCTCCCCTTGGCTAGAAGAAGTTTTATTATATAAAAAAAGATCTCTGGGCTTTGTCAGCAGACCCCATACCTTAGTGCCTAGATGGTATTTCTACATCATAGGAACAGCATAGCTCTTCTCCATGGAAAGGTCCCTCTCCAAGTGTGCTTTAGAACAACATGCATCACCATAATATCAAAGCATGAGTTTCCAGCAGTAGCAGCTGTGTTAGCATGTTTTGTCTAGGTGCTAGGGACTGACCAGAACAGAATAACAAGGGGCATTATTTATCGACCTTGCACATCGTGTTCAGACTAAACTCCAGGAACAGGCAGAGAATGCAGAAAGCAGACGATTCTCATGTGAAAGGCACAAACAGAGTCTTGCAAGAAAAAGTCATGTAGTAACGTGCGCAAAGGCAGCATCATGGCAGCAGGGCTCATGCTAACTTAGCAATGTCGACAATTACCCTATTGGTCATATAACACCACACAATGTCGGACATGATGCACGCATGTGGGGAGCAGCCTAATAGTAAGCCAAGAATTGCTTCTAGATTACCCTTTTTGGCTACTAACTCACCTCACCACTCCTCAGCCATTCTGCCACCTCTGCCCATATTCTGAAACTCAAAATAGGGACATGTACTACTGCAATTTCCTCAGAGGGACAGGATGCATCAACATTAGGTGGGCATTTTGAGGGTGCCCAAACCACCTCTTTATTTAACCATCCTGATAATGACCCTTTTATTAATTGGACCTATAGTTAATAACACGTGTGCTCCTTTTTTGGCAGATTATACAACATGAATTTGTTCAACAAAAATGTTGGTGGGTTGTTTTACTGTATTGTATATCTTTTTATGTAATCCTTGCTTACACTGATCACTGAAGTGTTTTTTTTTACAATTTTTATTTTTTTAGATATGTAATATGTTCAGTTTCCCCATTCTAATCCTTCTGGTGTCATTGACTCTAGGGCTAGCTAAGACAAACAAACTAACTTTTCCTACAGACTTTTCTTGCCCCTTCTACCTAATCTAATGATATACTTAATCATGTTCGTTTGCAGTAACTAACTAATCAATATAAGCAAATGCCTCCTTTGGGAACATGATATTTATGGTAGAGACCCCCTTCCCCTATGGAATACTGGGTTAGTCATTTTATGCTACCTTCAGTAAAATGGCACACATTTCATCATTCCATAGAATGCCTCTGCACCCCAGATGGCAGAAATGTACTTAACAAGACAATTTCCACTTACTTTAGATCCCCAAAAAGATCATGTCAGACCAAGGACCAATGATTGTCCCACAGATTTGGAAATAAATGTTTGTTATAAGGTACTCAACATGTTGTATGTTCTGTTAAAGTGTGCAGACTAATGGACAAACAGAGGCCCTGTTTTACTAACACTGATGAAAAACCCAGAACAAAGTGTTTTTTGCCAGCATTAGAATGTTGCCTAAAGTACCATAGAACTACTTTGCGGCACTTGCTTCTAAGGGGCATGCACTGGGTGGTATGTGGGCATTCTCACACAACTACCAATGGATTTTCATACAAATCGAAATCTACTCACATTTGTAGGCCGTGATTTCAATAACAAATGAAGCCTCTTTGAGGCAGGCTGAGGTAATGTGTCATTTAGAATTAGAATGTAGAATGATTCATTAAGAATGTTCTCTTCATGAGTTTCTGACAGTGAGCAGTATGTCAGTTATTGCCAGGACATCAGGAGAGTTGGATGTGCCATGTTGTGGGTGCTACATGTTGGAATAAAACCTATGTTCCAGCGATACTTCGTGTGAAGAGCCTCGTTACATATTGGCAATGAGGATGGGATTTCTCTGCAAATCTTGGCATATTTAGGATCTCCCATAATAATCTTGAGGGGCTCTACATTTTATGATGTTTGGGGTTATAATTTAAAACTTATCCCGACTGATGTGAGTCCACAAGCCTTCGGAGAGAAAGACATCGAAATGGTTAGTTACTTTAATGCTAAACTGGAATGTCTAGGTAGACTCATGTTCACCAAGGTGCATGTTGCTGTGAAAAGAAAGAACATCATTGGGTGGAAGTATTTATCAGGATGGGTTTGCATTTAGTTCCTGGATCCAAAGAACCTGCCGGAGTTGGTGAACAGATACAGGATAGTTTTGATGATTTATCCAAACATCAGTCCCAAGTGGTTAGCGTTGATACGGAATCAAGAGAAATTGAAAGCATTTTACTAAAATTCACGAATGTCTTCCAGGAGAAAATTTGCTCTGCTAAGGGTTTTGAACATTACATTAACTCAAGCTTGATGCATGCCCAGTTATTCATAACATACGCAATGTTCCCTCTATCGTAAAGGATTTTAAAAAAACATCGTAAGACTTGTGTTCATAAGGTGTCATAAGGCCAACTAAGTCCTCCCACTGGGTTCACCCATAGTCGCAGCCAAAAAAAAGGTCAGGGGAGTTGAGGTTATGCATTGATTTATGGATATTAAATAAAAATATAGTGGTTGATTGCCATCCCATTCCCAAGATCCAGGACTCATTGGCAAATTTTGGCTCAGTTTTTTTCTTTCCTGGAGTGACATCCGCCCTGCATACCACCAAATTGCCCTGACACCAGCCCCACAGGAACATTTGTGACACAATTTGGAGCTTTTGAGTATTGCAGACTTCCTTTTGGCCTGGTGTCAGTGGCAAGCATTCTTCAAAAGCTTATGGATAAGCTATTTGGTGAAATGCAGGAAGTATTGTCTTATCAAATATCCTGTTATTCGTGGAAGATAGGTAGACTCATTATTGTATTCTGGACAACGTATTAAATGTATTGTCTGACACTGGTATGACTATCAGACGCAACAAATGTCAATTTTCAGTTCAGAAGTTGGAATACTTGGATCATACTATATCATCATCAGGGATAACACCCACATTTTTGCTCATAAAAGCCATCAAAGAAGCCACGGCACCCAAGAACAGAGATGTTCTCAGATCGTTCCTCGGTCTTGCTGAGTATTATGCTAGATTTGTGAAAGTTTACTCTCGCATATTAGAATCTTTGAAGGTATTATTGGGAAAAGGAGTGAAATTTGCATTGAATGAGAAATTTGGGAAGGTAAAAAACTTATTGTTGAAGCGCCTGCATTGAAAGCATACAAAACTGTATGTGATTGTTTAATTACTGTGGATGCCAGTTTAACGGGACTTGGTGCAGTTCTCAGCCAGTGTGTTAGAGACAATGAATGAACTATTGGATTTGCGTCAAGAACACTGAACTAATCTGAAAAACACTATAGTACTATGAACATAAGGCACTGGTGTGCATTTGGGCAGTGCAAAAATGTAAAGCATATATATGGGGTCATCAGTTTGATTTGTTTACAGACCACAAACCACTGGTACATATACTCAGAGGTAAAGGAGCTAACAATACTTCTGCAAGGTTGATAAGATTATTATCCAATCTTCAGGAGTATAATTTTGAAATTAAACATTTGTCTGGAAGCAAGAATTTCCACGCTGATTGTTTATCCAGAATATCTTTAATGGTGATGAGAATAAAGTACTGGAAGATACAGAGTGTGTAGTAGCAATCTTGGATGAGGTTGACAGATTAAGGACAAAATATCAGAAGACAAGTGGTAGGAGGTGAGCCAGTTAGGTATAAATTTGGGAAAAGTCATTCAGTATATCATGCAGGGTTGGCCTGAAGTCAGATGTTTACCTACTGAATATAAGGCATTTGCTAAGATCTCCGATGAATTATCAGTCGTTAATGGAATGATCATGTGTGGAGAAGAATTTGTTCCAACTGAGAGTTTAAGGCATGAGATAGCTGAATTGGCTTATCAAAGACACCTGGGTATTTCCAAGACCTGTAAGAAATTGAAACAATTTTATTGGTGGCCACCTCTAGATACTAATGTTAAAAGGATGATAGATAAGAGGTTCTGATTGTTTACTTTCAGACAAACATTGGAAAGTTAAGGAGACACCATTACAACCGGTGCCATTTCCTGCTGCACAATGGGAAAAGTTGGGTTTGGATTTTTCTGGTCCTATCTAATTGTCTAAATAGGCTATTACTAAAAGTGGATTTATTTTGCATTTACTGAATTCCCCTCTACCAATGCTGCCATCATTTTTGGAGAATGTTTTTAAATTGGAAAGTTCGCTTAAGGAGATTGTTACTAATAATGGTACTCACCTGGTGTCTCAGAGTATAAAGTTGTTCTTTAAGCATCATGACATAAACCATCACAAGGTTGCTTTGTATACGCCCACTACAAATGGTTAGTGCAGAGAGTTAACAGGATTATGAAGAAGGAATACAAATGGTTGTATCTTTTGGGCAGGATGTAGGCAAATTGTTGAAAAACAAAGGGGCATATTCTCAAGGACTTATCGCCGATTTATCAGTACTTTAGCACCGCAAAAGTGGCGATAGATTGCCCTATTTTCAAGCTGGTGCAAACTGCCGATAGCGCCAGTTTTCCAGCGATAGCTGCCGCAAAAAACATCGGCACGGATGAGAGCTACAACTAACGCTAATGATATGCAGAGTAGGCGTTCCCGTGCAAAAACACACGAAAACATCCCTTCGCGATATTCTCAACGACCAGCCAGATCGGCGAAGCGATCCAAAAACAGGCGATAAGGCGCGTTAGCAGCAGGGATTTAACACCTGCCTTTTACTGGTGTTAAGCAGGACAACAACCTGCAGTATGAAAGGGAGCCCAGCCCAGAGCCACATCTAAAGACCAACAGATGCCATGGAGCCAATGATCATGCAGCTCGAAGACCCAAGAGGGCCACAACACCCACCGCCACCACCTCCAGGCCACCCCCCCGGACCACCCCCCCCCCCCGGACTACCACCTCGGCAGCGCAGAAGAAGACAGCGGACGTTCCTAAAACACACCAGCCTCAGACACTCAATGCCAGAGGATGCCATTGCACTCTACAGGCTCAAAAGGACAACCATCCTCCGCATCCTGACCCACATTGCCCACAGGCTGACGGTACCAACAAAGCAGACAACCAACATCCCTCCGCAGACAAAGCTGCTGGCTGTGCTGCACCTGTTGGCCTCTGGTACCTTCCAACCAACAACTGCCAGAGTCGGAGGAGTCTCACAGCCAGCCCTATCAAACTTCCTCACACATGTCTTGGATGAATGTCCACAAAAGCAACGGCGGGCCCCTGTATCCGCACCACACGCTAGTTCCAATTCGTAGTGTTCCTGCGCAACCAACCCCAACGCCAGCCGTTGCCTGACGCCTCTGTGCTCCAGATCCAAGATTGTAGTTACTGAAATGGAGGTGCGACAGGTCATGAAGTCCAGTAGTCAACAGTAGTGTAAAAACAGTTCTTTATTACAAATACATAAATCAACAATACGAAAAGCTCAGCCAACGCGTTCCATTCCCAACGGGGAACTTGATCAGGGCAACGTGTGGATTCAATTAACTGCATATGCTGCGGGAACTCCCCAATACAATTCCATATTCCAAAAGTCAAGATTTAAGAAACCTTTTGGATAAATGGTGACAATGGTCAAGCGTTCATATAGTCACAAATGCAATCTGGTACAGTGTATTGCACTTGGACAAACCGGAATGCTAACAGGTATGATAAATCCTGCATAAAAAGTCCGTAACAGAAGTTTGTGTGGGCGTAACCTTCGTAGGAAAGAAAAGGAAGGTTACGACCACACGAACTTCTGTTACGGACTTATTATGCAGGAGTTCTCATACCTGTAAGCATCATGGTTTGTATCAGCTTGATACCCCTGCACCTTCACTTCCCCCACACTGCGCAGGAACAGCTGGAGACCAAGCAAGGGAACTACGCCATAGCTGGCTTCCCGCACGTGTTGGGAGCAATTGACTGCACACATGTACTACTTGTGCCCCCTGCCGACACTGCACACAATAACCGCAACAGAAACCACACGCATTCCATCAATGTGCAGGCAAAAGTGGACCACCGGGGCCTGTTCACGAATGTCATCGCAAACTTCCCAGGCAGTGTGCATGATTCCTACATCTTCCGCAAGTCCATCACCAACCAGTGCTTTGAGGATGGCACCTATGGAAATGTACTGCTCGTCGGTAAGTACCATCTGAACACACCACACACCTCAACTCCACAATCATACAACTCACAACTGTGGGAATGCACAAGTTACAAAATCACATACAACATGCCAATAAACATGCCCAACTACCAAACACGACAACACAAGTAACTGTGGTAACTGTGGCCAGCCATGTTTTCCAAACCATCCACGGCATGGCACCTCTGCCACACAATTGCAGAATGTGGGGAGAGGTGGGAACCAAGTATGTGCGAAGGAGGCAAGTGACCCATCAATAAGAATGTACACAATGCCAAGTGTGGCGGTGATGTGTTGGACAGACTTCAGTATGCAGAGCACAGACATGTCCATGTGGACATATACTGCTGGTGTTTGTAGTGTTGTGGACAGTGAGATGCAAACAGGTTACCTCAGGCAGTGTGGAAGACCTTGGACATGTAGCTTTGTCATCCCCCCCTGTAAGCGTGAGCGGAGTGGCCTTGGCCGGCGTATGTCGTGAATAAATAGCCCGGGGCTCTGGGCGTGGTTCAGTTCCAGGATGGCCACCAAAGTAACTACTGCGTGTGTCTCTGTGTCCGCCATATCCTGTCCATAGGCCTACACACATGTGGCCGACCACCTTCAACGGCCAGATTTACACTGGAGACGAGGTGGCTACGTCCCAAGCCAACCCGCGCACATCTAGTCATCGCATGCAGGGTCGTGTCTGCCAGGGTGGCGCCCCCCACCCAGCCACGAGGCCGCCGCCATGACTGGTGGTGCCTGCGTGATCCTGTGCGCCTGCTGAACCCCAGCCCTGGTCCCCAGACTGGTCTGCCGCCCAGCGATGACTGGCTGCCCCTGCGCACCCAGGCCTCAATGCTCACCTGCCACCACCGGCGTGTCTCCCAGAGGGCCCACCACGTGCTGGTGCAACCTCCTCAGCTGATCGCTGGATTCCGTGTCACAGGCCCCCAGCGCACCCTGTGGCACCACACCACGGAGTCATGTGTGTGCTGACTGCTGCCTTCGGCGTACACTGCGCTCCAGCAGGGCCCTCAATTCAAATCGAATCTTGATTGGCAGTACGGCGTATCGAGGTCTACGCATCATCGCAGGCTGCACACCCGCTCAGCTCTTCAGGTGCCCCTACCTCAGTGCACTGCAAGTCACCGTCCAGTGGCAGTAGGCCCGTGCCGGCCGCAGTGCATCGGGTGCCACCAACTCTGTGCACCGCAAGTCATCGTCCCGTGGCGGTAGGCCCGTGCCGGCCGCAGTGCATCGGGTGCCACCAACTCTGTGCACCGCAAGTCATCGTCCCGTGGCGGTGGGCCCGTGCCGGCCGCAGTGCATTAGGTGCCACTAACCCAGTGCGCCACAGGTCATGGACCCTTTATGATTGAGTCTCGTGGTGCGGACGCCATCATGTCACCTCCGGCAGTGGGGAATGTGATTTGGTAGGCCCCTTTTATTGGCAGGGTCACATGTCCTGTAACGCCTGTGCTGGATGGGTGTGGTGTGGGTGTAAACCCCAGCCCTCAGGGAGTGGCTGTGGCATGCTGACAACTAGACCAGTGATCAGCAGATCACTACAGGGAAGATCTGGGACATGTAGCTTTGTCCCCCCCTGTAAGCGTAAGCGGAGTGGACTGGGCTGGCGTATGCCAGTCCCGCGTAGGGGTGTGAACAATGAGCCCGGGGCTCTGGGCGTGGTTCAGTTCTGGGCTGGACAAGAAAGTAACTAATGTGTGTGTCTCTGTTGTAGTGTCGGCGCCACCCAGACCGCAATAGGCAATGCTGCACCTTGTGACTCAAGTCCCACAACATGAGCAACATGGACGTAAGGGGGAATCACTGACCCTACATTCATCCATACTTTCATACTTGATTGATCATAGATATGACACATCTGTGTGAATCTGAATGTTTTATTCACATTCAGTGGAGTGTTGAAGCTGGAGCAGTACAGGGCCATGCAAACCCCACTTTACATTGTTGCCCCGTGGAGGGCCAGCCAGAGTCCTTTAGGGAATGACAAGTTCATCGGAAGAGGAAGAGTTCAGTCCGCAGTCTGATTGCTGTGTCATTGGTAACCAAACAGAATATGGCAGTCCATGTCGAGGTCCAAGGTGAGTGTCGCAGAGTGTATCGGGGGACAGTGGAAGGTGATGATGCAGAGGGCAGAACCAAGCAGAAACAGGCCATATGGCGGAGATGAATGCTACTGCTTCCTTCTTATCACTAAGGCAGAATCATCCGCATCTTCGTCCTCTGACGTTTCATGTGCCTCACATGTGGGTGGTGGTGTTTTGTCAGCAGCACTGTGTGGCACTGACACATCAGGGGCCGGAGGTGGAATGTCTGCCGCACTGTGTGGCAGTGACACATCAGGGGCCGGAGGTGGATTGTCTGCCGCACTGTGAGGCACTGACACATCAGGGGGCGGAGATGTGGATGTAGAAGCAGCAGCAGCATTCATCAGTGCCAGGCCTTGTGGCAGCAATGCCATGATGAGGATCTGCAGGGCATGGAAGATCCCAGCTACATCTCGCTGGTGTGCAGCTGTGGCAGCCATTCTTTCCGCCTGCATCCGCTCCCTGTTCTCCATGATCCTCCGCATGTGTCCCAACTCCCGGCTGACATCGCTGGAGCCACTCTGACTAGACAGTTGTCCTTGTCTCAGAGTCAGGACTCCAGCGATGTCAGCCATGGATCGTTGGAGAGCATGGAGCGGACTGTGGGTGTCCGTTAGGGACTGTAAGTGGTCCCTGATGGGACTTAGACCCCAATGTATGGCATCTAGTTTGGCTGCCATGAGGTCGAACCCCACCCGCACCTGATCAGCCATCTTCTCCTGGCACCCTAACACACTGCATTGGAAGGCCATGTGTTGTTCGTGGGGGTCGTGGGAGACAGCCATGGTGGTGGGTGCTTCCTGCTGTGTGGTCTCTGCAGGGGGTGAGGTCTCCTCGATGCAGCTGGGCTGCCCTGCTCCTGGAGGTGAGGTGCGGAAGCTGTCCATCATCTCCTTGCGTTTGCTTTGTTCGCCCTAAGTTGGCAGGGTATGCCCAGACGTGTGTCCCTTGCTCTCTTTGCCACTGGATTCAAGCTAGCCTGGCTGATGAGGGCTGTTAGCCCAAAACCGGTCCCAGGATGCTTGTTTCCGGACCAGGGAAGACATGGCATGGCAGCTTGGGCTGGACTGTTCCCATGAGGCACAGGGTCAAGACTGATTTGCATATAGCTGTGTCTGAACTGGGGTGGCAAAGTGAGCTAAAGAATGATGATGGATTCAACCAAGATCTGTGACGGGGGGTGAGTGTTTGAAAAGTTTCAGCACTCCATCCATCATCTCCTTGTGTTTGCTTTGTTCACCCTAAGTTGGCAGGGTATGTCCAGACGTGGGTCCCTTGCTCACTTTGCCACTGGATTCAAGCTAGCCTGGCTGATGAGGGCTGTTAGCCCGAAACCGGTCCCAAGATGCTTGTTTCTGGTCCAGGGAAGACATGGCTTGGCAGCTCGGGCTGGACTGTTCCCATGAGGCACAGGGTCAAGACTGATTTGCATATAGCTGTGTCTGAACTGGGGTGGCAAAGTGAGCTAAAGAATGATGATGGATTCAACCCAGATCTGTGACTGGGGGTGAGTGTTTGAAAAGTTTCAGCACTCCGTCCATCATCTCCTTGTGTTTGCTTTGTTCGCCCTAAGTTGGCAGGGTATGCCCAGACGTGGGTCCCTTGCTCACTTTGCCACTGGATTCAAGCTAGCCTGGCTGATGAGGGCTGTTAGCCCGAAACTGGTCCCAGGATGCTTGTTTCCGGTCCAGGGAAGACATGGCTTGGCAGCTCGGGCTGGACTGTTCCCATGAGGCACAGGGTCAAGACTGATTTGCATATAGCTGTGTCTGAACTGGGGTGGCAAAGTGAGCTAAAGAATGATGATGGATTCAACCCAGATCTGTGACTGGGGGTGAGTGTTTGAAAAGTTTCAGCACTCAGTCCATCATCTCCTTGTGTTTGCTTTGTTCGCCCTAAGTTGGCAGGGTTTGCCCAGACGTGGGTCCCTTGCTCACTTTGCCACTGGATTCAAGCTAGCCTGGCTGATGAGGGCTGTTAGCCCGAAACCGGTCCCAGGATGCTTGTTTCCGGTCCATGGAAGACATGGCTTGGCAGCTCGGGCTGAACTGTTCCCATGAGGCACAGGGTGAAGACTGATTTGCATATAGCTGTGTCTGAACTGGGGTGGCAAAGTGAGCTAAAGAATGATGATGGATTCAACCCAGATCTTGGGGTGAGTGTTTGAAAAGTTTCAGCACTCCGTCCATCATCTCCTTGTGTTTGCTTTGTTCGCCCTAAGTTGGCAGGGTATGCCCAGACGTGGGTCACTTGCTCACTTTGCCACTGGATTCAAGCTAGCCTGGCTGATGAGGGCTGTTAGCCCGAAACTGGTCCCAGGATGCTTGTTTCCGGTCCATGGAAGACATGGCTTGGCAGCTCGGTCTGGACTGTTCCCATGAGGCACAGAGTCAAGACTGATTTGCATATAGCTGTGTCTGAACTGGGGTGGCAAAGTGAGCTAAAGAATGATGATGGATTCAACCCAGATCTGTGAATGGGTGTGAGTGTTTGAAAAGTTTCAGCACTCCGTCCATCATCTCCTTGTGTTTGCTTTGTTCGCCCTAAGTTGGCAGGGTATGCCCAGACGTGGGTCCCTTGCTCACTTTGCCACTGGATTCAAGCTAGCCTGGCTGATGAGGGCTGCTCGCCCGAAACCGGTCCCAGGATGCTTGTTTCCGGTCCAGGGAAGACATGGCTTGGCAGCTCGGGCTGGACTGTTCCCATGAGGCACAGGGTCAAGACTGATTTGCATATAGCTGTGTCTGAACTGGGGTTGCAAAGTGAGCTAAAGAATGATGATGGATTCAACCCAGATCTGTAACTGGGGGTGAGTGTTTGAAAAGTTTCAGCACTCAGTCCATCATCTCCTTGTGTTTGCTTTGTTCGCCCTAAGTTGGCAGGGTATGCCCAGACATGGGTCCCTTGCTCTCTTTGCCACTGGATTCATGCTAGCCTGGCTGATGAGGGCTGTTAGCCCGAAACTGGTCCCAGGATGCTTGTTTCCGATCCAGGGAAGACTTGGCTTGGCAGCTCGGGCTGGACTGTTCCCATGAGGCACAGGGTCAAGACTGATTTGCATATAGCTGTGTCTGAACTGGGGTGGCAAAGTGAGCTAAAGAATGATGATGGATTCAACCCAGATCTGTGACTGGGGGTGAGTGTTTGAAGAGTTTCAGCACTCCGTCCATCATCTCCTTGTGTTTGCTTTGTTCGCCCTAAGTTGGCAGGGTATGCCCAGACGTGGGTCCCTTGCTCACTTTGCCACTGGATTCAAGCTAGCCTGGCTGATGAGGGCTGTTAGCCCGAAACCGGCCCCAGGATGCTTGTTTCTGGTCCAGGGAAGACATGGCTTGGCAGCTCAGGCTGGACTGTTCCCATGAGGCACAGGGTCAAGACTGATTTGCATATAGCTGTGTCTGAACTGGGGTGGCAAAGTGAGCTAAAGAATGATGATGGATTCAGCACAGATCTGTGACTGGGGGTGAGTGTTTGAAAAGTTTCAGCACTCCGTCCGTCATCTCCTTGTGTTTGCTTCATGAGCTCTTGGAGGGCGTTGGTGGCGAAGATGTGGAGGTCCTCTTCGTCATCAGTGAAGAGCTGTTGGGTCTGCTCTGCAGGAGGTGTTGATTCTCCCTCTGCAATGTGAAGGGGAGAATCAGTTTAACATTGTGTTCACATGTATGTTGACGCATTGTACAAGTTTACATACAGACTGCATGACAATGTACATTGTGACTGTTTGGGAGGAGCTGCCTATTTGATGCGGGACAGTGGACATTTCGACAACATCACGGATGTGTGTTTGTACTTGTACATTATCATCTCACATTTCCCTGCTATGCCAAATGTGATTGGCCAGTTTCTTTTTACATCTTGAACAACTGCAGAGTCGGTCACTAACGAAGTGCTATTGGATTGCCCTGATGTCTGATTCTCTTTTTAAGTATGAGAGTTAATGTGTATGAGCCAGTTTAATAGGTGTGAATGCCTTGTTTGGATGGTGTCTGTGGGGTTATACAGTTGATTATTTATTCATGTTGTGATTGGTGTCGCTTACTAAATGTATGCTGATCTAGAACTGTTAGAATTGTTATCTAATTAATCAGCAGAGACATATGAATCAATTCAACGCCCAATGACTCTAGAGATGAATTGTTTTTATTGGTTATACTCAATGTTTGTGTATATGTACATGTATGTGTAGGCAGCAATGTATTTGCCTTTCTTCTTTTTATAATTAATCAATGAGAGACAATAATTCAAGAAAATAATAAATAATTTTGTATAAAGAAAAAAATGAAATAAAAATGTATATTTTTACAAACAAATATGTTGAATGACAGATACATGGGGGGCAGAAAATCTATTGGAGCCATATTTTGGCCATACCTAAAGCAATATAGGTCAGTTCAGAGGTTATTTTTGCTAGTTCCTTTGTTTCCCCTTCCTCGTAGACCTTCAATTAATTAGGGGGCACCTTCTTCCTTACTATTGGCCAGTTTCTACACACAAGCGGCACCAGTTGTGTCCTCTATTCTGTTGTGAACGTGTTGCAGTCTCTACCACATTGTTGTCAATGTTGATGTGCTCTGAATGTTATGTGTGTGTGCTGCATTTTGGGAGAGTCGCCCCTGCAGGTCTGATTTTGCTGCCCCTTATCCCTTTCAGGTGGTGTGCCTTTGACTTCTGTGCTTATACAGTGCTGAGATGTTGCATACTTGGGTAAATTGGGCTCTTGGTGGGAGTTGGGACTCTGGGGCATGGTTTGTCCGCAGATGTGTTGTTGACGTCAGGGGTTGTTTGTGAACGTGGATGTGTCAGAGTGTGACCTGCTCCTTTACAGATGTGGTCCACACTCAGCCACCTCAGTGTCGTGGCGTGCAACATGTCATGATATATTGACTGCAGCCATGCTATTCGTCATGCAGTGTCACTTGCATTGTCAGTGTGGCTCACAGACACGCTGCTTTGCTGGGTTTGGCACATGTGCATGTGTTGGTTGTGAGATGTGTGGGAAGGGCCCCCTCTGGGCACATAGTCGACGGGGGCCTACTTGCTGTTTCTAGGTGTGCTGCAGTGTGCCAAGGGGATCAGGGACATGATCCAGAGTCATTGTGGGTGTGCACTGTGCTATACTTAATTGTGCATGTGTAACATTGTGACCATCTCCCCCTGTCCCCCCAGTCCCTGGTCGTTACTCAACGTGTTGCTGTTGTGTCAGGTCATGTTGATCAGTGTCCGGTCCCCCAACTCCTGCCACCGTCTCCACACTGATGACTGTGGACACCATTTCCTCCATCTCATCCAGCTCCTCCGGTGGCGCTGGACTCCCACCTCCAGTCTGCATTGCTGCCTTCTGGTTGTTGCCGAGTTTCTGCTTGGTTTTGCGCATCACATCATTCCAGCACCTCTTGAGCTCTTCCATTGTCCTCCTCAGCACTCCGACTGCATTCACCTTGTCCAGGATGGACTGCCATATTCCATTTTTTGTTGCCAATGACACAGTGGAGGTGACAAACAGTTGTTGATAGTGTTCTATCACCTCCGTTATCAGGGTCCTGTTTTCCTGCGGACTGAACTGCATCTTCCTCTTCTTCTACTTGCCCTTCCCTGACCCGAGGTCCCAGGCTGGTCCTCCGTGGGGCTTGTGGGGTTCTGGTTGTCCTCTGTACTTGCTCCGGCTACCTCCATTGTGCTTCGCAGTTGTTTTGGTTTTGTTTGTGTTTTTTTTTCTGCTTTTATAGTGATTTTTCCCGGCTGACGTGTGTGAATTGCAGGCCTGGCGCAGCTTATTGCTGATTTTTTTTTCGCGGTTGGGCCCATCGCCATTTTTTTCACGTTCGGCTTTAGATTTTTATCGCATTCCCGGTAATTTTATCGCAGACATTTGACGCGTTATCGGGAAACTATCGCATGTTACCGCCGTGTTGAGAATACGACGTTAACACAGAGTTATTTTCCCGCGATAGACGGCGATATGAAAAATTACGTTAACCTATTTTGGTGATGATTAGCGCACGTTCTTGAGAATATCCCCCAAAGTGTGGAGTTTTAACATCACTCCCCATGGTACTAAAGGTGAAGTTCCATTTACTTTATTGAGAGGATGCAAAGCCCATACAGATGTATTCCCTAGTTGGTTAGAAGACAAAATAGGGAGAGAAAAGAATGCACAGTCTGCCGGGAGCATTTCTCGTTCAGTTGCATTAAAACAAATTTAGATGTAAGAGCACTTTGATTGGAAACATCCTGTCTATAACAAAGATCTGAGTATAGGAGATTGGATTATGGTTGGAAATCCAAGAAAAGTTAGTAAAGGTGATTCCAAATTTTCTCTGCCAGTGCAAGTTGTGAGAGTTACAAAAGGTTCCATCTTATTGGAAGGTAAAGGTTGGTGGAATAGAAGGCAACTGTTTCAAAATTTCCCCAGCACAAGCTAATATTAATAAATATAGGAGATGCATAGACAGTGATTCTGATTGGCAAACCTGGTTGCAACCAAACATGGAGGTGTGCAATCATGATGTTGACGCTCAGGTACATGTGACGACTGCCAACAATATATCTGGCAATATGAGTTTGTTCCTTTACGGGTGGTGAAAATACCAAGTAAATTTAAAGACTATGGGGCACATGCATCAAAATCAGAATTAGCGATTCCTAAATAGCGATTAATAAGGAATCGCTATTTAAGAATCGCTATCTGCAATGCATGACCCCCCTAGCGAATATTTATGTAATTGGTAAAATTTGCAATCGCAAATAGCGATATGACAACAAAGACGCGCAAATACCGATAAAGCAGTTTTGCGATTTTGCTTTTAGCGAAATCGCTAATAGCGAAATCGCTAATTGCGAAATTGCAAATAGCGCGTCGCATTGGAAGCATGCTGATGACATCACAACCAGGAAGTCATCCAGCCCATGCTTCATTCAGTGCCCAGAGAAAGTGAGAGGAGGAAGCTGAGTGCTGGAGCAGAGCAGAACTAGCATCCAACTTGGCTTTCAGACACTTCCAGTGCATAAAAATGGATACACCTACATTAGGGGAGAGTGCAGTGCCCAGGAAGCGCAAGTTGAAATTTAGTGAGAGGGAACTTGAAAACCTCATAGAGGAGTTGGCCAAGAGCCATGACAAGCTCTTTGGCAAACTCTCACTCAAAGTGCCAGAGGAAGAAAAAAGAAAAATATGGCTCCGGATCAAGAGCAAGGTAAATGCAGTGGGGGTCACACATCGCAGTATAGTTGACCTCAAGAAGCGATGGTACGACCTGCGCAGCCGTGCCAAGGAGCGAATTGCAGACAGGCTGACGGAGGCCAAGAGAACTGGAGGGGGACCATCAACAGTTCCTGACAATACAGCCCTGGAGGACCTTGTTGAGTCCACAATACAGCCAGAGGCAGTGGTGGGAGTGACCCAGCTGGATACATCCGGAGCGGCCAGAACTTCACTAGGTAAGATGCATGCAACTATACATATTAAAGTACTAATCAATTGTGCACATTCCCTCAGTCCAACCCCAGTGTACAGATACAAACTCCAGTCCACCTTTTCCCTCAAGACCCAAATGCATTATGGGAGTTGTAGGCAGGTCAGGCAAGTGGGTAGTCAAACACAACAATGGCAAGTAAAACACGTCAAACACTTCATGTCAGTCAGTGATTTCAGTCAGTGATTTAATGAGAGTCAAGTATGCTTAATGTCACACAACAGTAGCCTTACCACAAATTAACATTGCACTGTTTCACATCACAGATGCAGCTGAAGGAGACACTGAGGACAGTGAATGTGTAGACATCAGGGAGACTCCTGCAGAGGCTGACGTGGAGACACCTGTGGCCCCAGCAAACATAGCCCCCGCACCCACCAGACGCAGGGCCCCAGTTACATCACTGCAGCCCATGGAATCTGAGCTGGATCCTGAACCCGCTCCTGCGACTAGCCAGCCTTGTGTGAGCCCCACAACTACACCCCAGGCACAGGTCTGCCAAAGACGGAGGCGCAGCTCAAGGGCCCGCATCGCCGCACAGGATGAGCAAACTCCAAATGTGTGGGGTGGTGTGGAGTCCCAGATGTTGAGGGTGCAGCGCATGCAAGCAAGACATATGGGGTCAATACAGCTGCAAATCACCAAATTGGCTAGGAATATCACAGTCATGACTGATTGTGTACTAGAACTAACCACAGCGGTGGTGGAAGGAAACAGGCAGACCAACGCAACCATGCAGGAGCTGACCCGGGTGATGCAGGAGGGCCAAGACACACAGAGGAGAAGGCATCAGCAGTTCATGATGCGCTTGACTGGCTATACCAGGTCAAACAAGAACCTTTGCAACACCACTGCACTCCTCTCACGTCAGTCCGTGGCCATGCAAATTGACATGGGCCATTGTTGTGGGGATGTGGCCAGGGCCCTTGGCCAAGGAACCACTGCCGTAGAACAGATCCAGACTGCTACTATTGGGGGCAGGAATGTTATGGGGGAAGAGGGGAGTGAGGAGGCATCCAACCTTAGCAGCCTGTCTGTGCCAGTCACCACTGGCAGGAGGCGCAGTACCCGCAGCACAACACCTTCCGGTGCACCCATGGGGATGTCGCAGATGCAGGCGAAAGGCGTTTAGGGGTGCGTGGCAGGAAGCGCTAGACTGACTTGCCCATCTTTATTTCCCATGGTGACGTAACCGTGAACATTACCATAATAGTGACTAAGTTCCAGCTCCTGAAATAAGTTATTTTGCAGTTTTGTGCATGCAATCACTGTGCTACTTAGCACCTTCTATGTGTGGCTAAACACTACTACATGGTCTCATGGTAGTAAATACTTTTATGTTCAATCATGACGTGTCGTGTCTCATCATTACATACCTCAGAAATAATGTTGTTTGATATCTGCACGTCTCCTTTGCCCTTCTGCTGAGCTTGTCCCAAGCGCTTGTCGTAGTTGTGCCGGTGGCTGGTTGTCCCCCCTAGATTCACTGTCGGACACTTCAATGGGTATGCCTCACCTGGTTGCAATATTGTGCAACATGGCACATGCAGCCACAATGCTGCAGCAGGTCTCTGGCCAGTACTGCAACGCTCCACCAGTTTTGTGGAGGACGCAAAAGCGACTTTTCAGCAGTCCAAATGTGCGTTCAATTACATTCCGTGTGCTGCTGTGTGCTGCATTGTACCTCTGCTCATGTGGGGTGGCTGGGTTGAGGTATGGTGTCAATATGTAGTTCCGCACTGCGTATGCGCTGTCACCTGCAGGGTAGTAAGCAAAGGGTTAGCGACAGTAAAGCATTGCCATTTTGTAATTTTGTGTGGGGAATAAGTATATGTGTTTACCAAGCAGATGTCCTTCGCCAAATTCATCCCTGAGCAGACGGGTGTGTATGCCACTGTGTCGAAATATATAGGAGTCATCTGTGCTTCCAGGGTATTGCGCCACAATGTCTGTTATGATATGGTTTGCATTGCACACTACTTGTACATTGATGGAATTATAGGATTTCCTGTTCCTGAAAATGTATTCATTATCTGCAGGGGGACAAATGGGAACATGCGAACAATCTATGCAACCGATCACATGAGGGAACTGTGCTACCTGGAAGAAGTCCAGTTTGGTCTTGTTCAATTTCTGTTGGGTTGTGGGGAAGGTGATGTGGGTGTGGATCCTTGTCATCATGGCGTCCAGGAAGGACTTGAAGAAACGTGAAAGGGAGCTTTGTGATACCCCTCCAGCTACAGCTACTACCCCCTGGAAACTGCCTGACGCAAGTAGGTGCAGGCAACATAGGACCTGGACATGAGTGGGGATGGCATGGGTCCTACAGGTCTGGCGCCGCATTAGGGGTTCCAATTCTGCTATTAGGTGAAGGATCATTGCACCGTTTAGCCTGTACTTGTCGTAGATTTCATCTTCTGTTTGTCCCAACAATGTGATGCGCACTCTGAAAATCCGCTCCTGTATTCTCCTTCTGCGCTGGGCTGCTGCATGGATCCTCATCCTCCTCGCCATCACGTAGAGCGCTGCCATAGTGAAAAGGTTCAGAGGCCTCCTGGGTCAGTTTAAATAGGTTTCTGAGGGATTGCACCTGTGTGTTTTTTTTTCTCCAGTTTACCACCTGATTGAGATTCCCCTTAATCTGCACTTGCTAAATTGCGATTTTTGTGCGATTCGCTATTTGCGACTTTACATGCATTGGTTTGCGAATCTTTGTTTGCGAATCTCTATTTGCTATCGCTGTTTGGGTACACGCAGTTTAGGATTCACTAAATTGGCTTTCGCATTTCTATGCAATTCCTTATTTTTGCCATTTTTTTTTTTTTCGGTATTTGGGTTGTTGCATTGGAAAGGGCTAAATTACGCTCGCAAACAGCCTTTTTTTAAGATTCGCTATTTTTGCGAGCCCAATTTAGCTTGATGCATGTGCCTGTATGTATTGTATTAAGAGAATTTGATTTTTTTTGCTATAAGGAGGGAGATGTGGTACAATGTCATTTGGAATTGTAATGTAGAATGATTCATTAAGAAAGTTCTCTCCGTGAGGTTCTGGCAGTGACCAGTATGTCGACTACTGCCAGGACATCAGGAGAGCAGGATGTGACATATTGTGACATATTGTGGGTGCTACATGTTGGAATAAAATCTACGTTCCATTGCGTGTGAAGAGGCTTATTACACAGGCATAACAGTGGAGATAGTTTTAAAAGTCTCTCCATTTTACTTTCTTTGAACACGTGCTGCACTGTACAGCATACATGCAAAGTGGGAAAAACATTAATGCATAGCCTTTGTACTGAAAGAGTCCCCTTCCAGTACAAAATCTAAGCTTGAAAGAATACACTTTGCACCATTTATTTATTTATTTTATTTATAAAGTTTTATATTGTGCGAACATAACCCCTGCATGTATTAGAGCGCTGTACACATGTACAGAGGGCAGAGGCAAAAGGAAAATAAATATTGCACCCATGACAGGGGAGTGATCAGCAATAGAATAGATACACATGGATACAGTAGACAAACATAATATACGTAAATAAAACAATCATCAACACAATGACAGCAAGCAGTAGTCACAAGAGTAACTGACAAGCACAGGAGAGGTACAGGGAGCGGAGATCCTAGGATCTTGGGCATATTTATTCATGAGTAATGATTTAACTTCTTTCTTGAAGGAAACAGTTGAGGGATTCAGTCAGGTTTCCGGGGGCATTGGGTACACAATTCTCGGAGCGATCCCAGAGAAGTCTCGGTTGTAGGTTTTCTTTTTGGAGAATATCTGAAGTTTCAGCAATAGAGTGCTGGAGCTTCTAGAAGATCTGTCGCCACCAGACAGCACCAACTTCTGAGCAAGGAATCTCAGGGTATTGAAGTGTAGGGCTGTATGTGTCATGCAAGTGATTTTTAATTGAATGCTTGCTTCAAAAGGGAGCCAGTTGAGAGTTTTAAGGTCAGGGGAGATGTGGCTGTTTCCTTTTTATCTCATGATGAGTTTAACAGCAGAATTAAGGGAGGCCCTTAGAGGAGCCTTTGAGGACCTGTGCAGGCTGCAAAAGGTTGCACTACCGTAATCTAGCCTAGGGACTACTAGGGCTTGTACTGCGGATTTCAAGTAATTGGGGGGAGAAAGAGTTTTGATTTCCTCAGGATGCTCATTTGTAGGTTTACTCCTTTGTTGGGGTCACTGATATGCTTCTGCACGTTAAGGTTGTTATCAAGAGTTATTCCCAGTGATCTCGCTGACTGGATAGCTTGGGGCAGGCAGGTGAGTGCTGTTAGTTGTTTTAACAATTCCTCACAAATGTGTGACTGGTTGGTTGGAGCAATTAGTAGGAATTCAGTTTTGAGGGTGTTTAGTTTGAGATGTTTTTTCTGCCAGCCAGGATGGGAGTTTTCTGTAGAGTTGAATTAAGAGATCTGATGTCTTCAGGGGAGTCAGGTAAAGTTGGTTGTCGTCAGCATACATATGATATGAATGTTGGATGAGCTCAGAATTTTGGTTAGAGGCTCCATGAACAAGTTAAAGAGAGTGGGTGAGAGGGAGGAACTCTGTGGGACTCCTCGTGGGACACAAGTGGTCTTGAATGGGGACTGATTGACCTTGAATCTTTGAGATCTGTTGTGGAGAAACAAGGTGAACCAGCTTAGGACAGACCCTGAAATGCCCATTCTATACTTCAAGAGTTCTAATAAGTTGTTGTTTTTAACTGTATCGAATGCCGAAGACAGGTCAAGGAGGAATAGTAGGCAAGATTCATTTTGGTCCAACATTTTTAGTGCATCGTCCAATATGTGAGTCAGAACTGATTTGGTGCTGTGCCCCGGGTGGAAGCCAGACTGGAAATAGTCCAAAAGGCAGAATTGCTCAATGTGGTTGTAAAGTTGAATGTGAACACATTTTTCCAGGAGTTTGGAACGTTAGAGATCGGGCAGAAGTTGTTTCACTCCGTCTGTTCCACTCATCATCTTATTGTGTTTGCATTGTTCGCCCTAAGTTGGCAGGATATGCACAGACGTGGGTCCCTTGCTCACTTTGCCACTGGATTCAAGCTAGCCTGGCTCATGAATGGTGTTACCCCAAAACGGTTCGTGGATGCTTGTTTCCGGTCCAGGGAAGATCTGGCTTGGTAGTTCGGGCTGGACTATTCCCATGAGGAACAGGGTCAAGACTGTTTAGCATATGGCTAGGTCTGAACTGGGGTGGCGAAGTGAGCTAAAGAACGATGATGGATTCAACCCAGATCTGTGACTGTGAGTGAGTGTCTGAAAAGTTTCAGGGCTCTGTCCATCATCTCCTTGTGTTTGCTTTGTTTGCCCTAAGTTGTAGGGTATGCCCAGACTTGGGTTCCTTGCTCACTTTGCCACTGGATTCAAGATAGCCTGGCTCATGAAGAGTGTTACCCCAAAACTGGTCCCTGGATGCTTTTTCCGGTCCAGAGAAGACCTGGCTTGGTAGTTCAGGCTGGACTGTTCCCATGAGGAACAGGGTGAGGACTGATTAGCATAAGGCTAGGTCTGAACTGGGGTGGTGAAGTGAGCTAAAGAACCATGATGGATTTAACCAAGATGTGTGACTGGGGGTGAGTGTCTTGAAAAGTTTCAGCGCTCCATCCATCATCTTGTGTTTGCTTTGTTTGCCCTAAGTTGGCAGGATATGCCCAGACATGGGTTCCTTGCTCACTTTGCCACTGGATTCAAGCTAGCCTGGCTGATGAAGGGTGTTACCCTAAACTGGTCACAGGAGGCTTGTTTCCGGTCCAGGGAAGACCTAGCTTGGCAGTTCAGGCTGGACAGGGTCAAGTCTGATTTGCATATGGCTAAGTCTGAACTGGGGTGGCAAAGTGAGCTAAAGAAGAATGATGGATTCAAACCAGATCTGTGACTGGGGATGAGTGTTTGAAAAGTTTCAGTGCTCCGTCCATCATCTCCTTGTGTTTGCTTTGTTTGCCCTAAGTTGGCAGGGTATGCCCAGAAATGGGTTCCTTGCTCACTTTGCCACTGGATTCACGCTAGCCTGGCTGATGAGGAGTGTTATCTCGAAACCGGTCCCAGTATGTTTGTTTCCAGTCCAGGGAAGACCGAGCTTAGCAGTTTGGGCTAGACTGTTCCCATGAGGAACAGAGTCAAGACTGATTTGTATATGGCTAGGTTTGTACTGGGGTGGCGAAGTGAGCTAAAGAACGATGATGGATTCAATCAAGATCTGTAACTTGGGGTGAGTGTCTGAAAAGTTTCAGCGCTCCATCCATCATCTCCTTATGTTTGCTTTGTTTTCCCTAAGTTGGCAGAGTATGCCTAGAAATAAGTTCCTTGCTCACTTTGCCACTAGATTCAAGCTAGCCTGGCTGAGGAGGGGTGTTACAACAAAACCGGTCTCAGGATGCTTGTTTCCGGACCAGGGAAGACCTAGCTTGGCCGTTCAAGCTGGACTGTTCCCATGAGGAACAGGGTGAAGACTGATTTGTATATGGCTAGGTCTGAACTGGGGTGGCGACGTGAGCTGAAGAACGATGATGGATTCAACCCAGATCTGTGACTGGGGGTGAGTGTCTGAAAAGTTTCTGATCTCCGTCCATCATCTCCTTGTGTTTGCCTAAGTTGGCAGGGTATGCCCAGACATGTGTCTCTTGCTCACTTTGCCACTGTATTCAAGCTAGCCTGGCTGATGAGGGGCGTTACACCGCAAACCGGTCCCAGGATGCTTGTTTACGGTCCAGGGATGACCTAGTTTGGAAGTTCCGGTGGACTGTTCCCATGATGAGCAGAGTCAATTCTGATTTGCATATGGCTAGGTCTGTACTGGGGTGGTGAAGTGAGCTAAAGAACGACGATGGATTCAACCAAGAGCTGTGACTGGGGGTGAGTGTCTGAAAAGTTCCAGCGCTCCAGCCATCATCTCCTTATGTCTGCTTTGTTTTCCCTAAGTTGGCAGAGTATGCCCAGACGTTAGTTCCTTGCTCACTTTGCCACTGTATTCAAGCTAGCCTGGCTGATGAGGGGTGTTACCCCGCAAACCAGTCCCGGGATGTTTGTTTCCGGTCCAGGGAAGACCTAGTTTGGTAGTTCTGGCTGGTCAATCAAGACTGATTTGCATATGGCTAGGTCTGAACTGGGGTGGTGAAGTGAGCTAAAGAACCATGATGGATTCAACCAAGATGTGTGACTAGGGGTGAGTGTCTGAAAAGTTTTAGCACTCCGTCCATCATCTCCTTGTGTTTGATTTATATTTCGGCAGACAGGATATCCGTCACCATTGTGAAGGAGTAACCCGTCTGCTAACATCTAAATCAGGTCCTATTTCACTTCTAATTGCTCCTGGGAGCTGGTTACTTTTGTCCATGCCCCTGCTCTGCTCTGTGGTTTTTATTCGTACCCACTCCCTTGGCACTTCACCATCGCTGTGTTTGATCCTTTGTGCTGTCCTCTCTAGGGTTGTACCACCACTGGAAAAGGGAGGGGTACACTGTTACAGTTTGCACTCCCATGTCTAGCCATGCTCCTCTTTTACCCACTGCTCTGTCCCTTTGGCAATGGAGAGCACATCGTGATTCCCAATTGGCTGGTCAGGCCTTGTGTTACTTTCTCTGGGGCTCACCTTCCTGTGCTGCGACTTCTGCATCTGGCACATTGTTTCCTTTTACCTTGGTGCTTGGAAGTGGGGGAGAAGGCGGTGGTTAATGTTCCTTTGAGTCGGTGGCTAGGGTAGAATACTAGTGGAGGTAAAGGATTGGTGGGGCAATGACTTTTAGTCAATTTAAGAGTGGCTGTGGTTACAGAACGCTATTCAGCACTTCATAAACCTCACATTACTATGCCACATACTTCCTTTTAAACTTTACATAGGGCTAGAGTAGTATGTGAGGCTCTCAAAAACTAATGTTGAGCCTCATTTTTCTGGTATGTTTTCTGCCCACCCTACAATGTGTGAATCACTTCCGTTCAACACTGAAGGAGCCATGCAAGTCATCACTATGTAAGGCAGGAGGCAAGTGATGGAGTTCATTGAATTCCATTATGAGTTTTTCTTCATTGCACCTCATGATGCTTTTTTTGTTTCTTAAGGTTTGTCATTCTACCTTCTTTGTCTGTTTATTTCTATGGCTTCTGCATAATTGTTTATGATACTTTCCTTCTTTTGAGAGCCTTTTTTGAAAATGTATCTTTCTCCTTTCTTTAGATTTTTTAGGTTTCTTTCTGTCTCTTTTCTCTGGAAGTAGTCGTTATTTACGTTTTGCCACCGAGTTTTACAGCACACTGCTTACTTTCTTTGGTGAGTTTCTAACACAGGGCACGTGTGTCCAGACATGTTCCCTTCCTTCCTGAGACAATCTTTGCTAAGGGTTTAAGTTCAGTCACTGGTTCGATGTGACTGCTGCTTCTTGTTCAAAATTGGTAAGCATAAAACCCATTTCTGGTCGATTTACTGAGGGCTAGTTCAACTAAATTCTATCTCATCTGTGTATCTGCATCCAAGCTCCTAGGCAGGTGATCATACCAAGAGAAGATGATCTTAATGTCCCTGTGGAATGGATTGGAAAAGTCTTTCTCCACTCCACAACTAATTTTTGAAAAGGAAGATTCAAGACGTAGAGAGCAACAAATCCTTCCAGTGTTCCCTTATCAAACAGCAGAACAATATCTTGCAGCAAGCAAGTAGTGTTCATTCTTCATCCTTGTCAAAGCTGGATTGTAAGTACCAGTGGGTCAAAAAAAGCTTTTTAAAGAGGGGAAAAAGAAGGAGAACTGTAATGCTATTTGTAGGTTAGCCTAGTCCAATCTTGAAAATATTCTTAGATCACACTTTCATGTTTATTATCCCCATAATAGGCTTTCAGTGCCAGGTGCGCCAAACTCCTCGCATTGTCCTTTGTGAGCTAAAATCCAAAATGGAAAATGACATCTCAGTGGCTATTACTATTTTATGCTAACATAGCTCAGTCCATTTTAAAGGCCTTTCAGCATGAGCACAGAATGGCATTCAAGGCAATGGATCCTTGGTCCTAGACTTATTAAGCTTTTGCATTGCCCTTGCGCAAGACAAGGGGACGCAGGGTGACACTAAACCTAGATTGAGATTCTCCAAGCCACCCAAGTTCAACGTGCATGGCCCGGTGTAGCTTGGTAAATCTGTAATAATGCAAGGCAGCGCAAGTCTCCACCTTGCTTTACTCTACGTGGTAGTTGCGTTACATGGGTAGAGCGTGAGTGTTCCCAGGCATTCACCCATGTATTCTGAAGCATTTCCATATTTACCAACACTGGTAGACCTGGGAATTGTACGCATTACCACCAGAGGTGCAATGCAGAGAAATATTTTTATTTCTCCTTGTTGTTTCTGTAGCACACTTAGAAAGTGTAAAATGCCTCTAAAGATTGCTTTTGTGCAGGAAGGTGTCCTCCCTGTAATGCAGGCACCCTTGCCCCATGGCGCAAGGTTGCCTGTGTTGGCAATAGGCTACAGATTTTACACCAGCGCAGGCAAAGGGCAGGAATGCCCCATATCTTGACAGTTATGGGGCATTCCTGCCCTCTCGCTTTCACACAGCGCAGCATAGCGCAGCGCAGCAAATTGTCTTGCTGCCTTGCATGAATTGTTTTTTAATCTGGCCCTGAGTCTTTTGAAAATACTCTTCTGAGAGGAGCTAGATGTTAGCAGAGTTACTTAGTAACCTCCCCATGCAAGAGTCCTCAAATAAATCCCAGGAACATCAGTGGAAATCACTCTACTGATGATATGCAAATAATTTTCTGGTTCACATGTTGCAAGTCTATTTGTCAATTTAATTTTATAATGATATGGGAGCCAATGGAGGTCCACATAACACAAAATCAAAGATAACCAATACAACAATACATAAAACATTTTAAAATACAACATGCTTAAATATGGCTCCTCACAACTATTACATGATTGACAATTTGTATGTTCAAACAATCAAATTCATTAATATATATTTAAAAAATATCTAAAAATATATTATACATTTTCAAGCCTCTAATACATTTCAATAAACTTCTGAAAAACAATGGCCTGAGAAAGTGACGATGCGCTTTGTACAATACAAAGCAAGCGAGTACAACAAGCCGTTTCATTTGAGCAAGCAATTAAAATATCTTATTACTAGCCATTTCATTAGGTGTAAACACTAAGGGGGTCATTACAATAGCGGGCGGATCGCCATATTCCACCGCCCGCATGCCAATTCCCCCAGCCATATTACGATGGCGGGGGGGAGCCCGGCGGACGGAAAGACCGTCCGCCGGTTTTCTGCCGGTCTGACAGGGGACCTGCCGGAAAAGGGCTCTAATATGGTGGCGGTGTCTGCAAGACACCGCCATCCATATTAGGATGGTGGCGGAGAGTAGCCTTTCCATGGCGGCAATGCCGCCATGGAAAGGCATACGGTCTTTGCTGTTGGGGTGGGGGGTGCACATGGGGGGTACCTAATTTGCGTGCACAAGGTGGCAGGCACCGCGCGGTGCCTGTCACATTGTGCATGCAAATGCACAACATGCATATATTGCATTGTGGCGGGTGCTGCTTACAGCACCGCCCGCCGCAATTCAATATATGCGGGATGCCACGCGGCATCCTAATGCCTACAGCGGGACCGCCGCTCCTCTGGCGGACGGTCCCATTCACCGTTACGGTGGCGGGGGGACCTTGTTCGCCCGCCATTGTAATGTGCCCCTTAGTACTTGCAAGCCTCCGATACTGATCGTATCTTATATTCAAAGAAAAGCAATGGCCTTAGAAAGTGACATTGTGCATTGTGCAACATAGAATATGCGATATTGCATGCTTAAGATCTCAAATATACAATTTTCAAAATGTATCCCTGTGTGTCTCAATAACAGTAGCCTTAGAGAGTAACAATGTGCATTGTACAACACAGACAAGCATTAATACATATTTCAAAAAGGCATAAAAATTGAAACATATTATTATAAGCCATTTCATTGTGTGGAAGCATTAGGCTCTTGTTGGTTTCCAAATCAGTGCGTACATTATATTTAAAGAACAATGGCCTTACAAAGTGATGTCCTGTATTGTGTAACACAGGACATGCAAATATTACATGCTTCAGATCTTGAATATGTATCTGGCGGAGCTCATAGATTCTCTCCTTTTTTGGGACTTTATCCCAATTGAAAGTGATAACAGGTAGGGGGAGCAAATCTATTCTCATTAATAGGATCAATCTTCTAACCTCATGAGGTAGATTCCAGGTTAAAAATGGCTGAGGTTTGTGCCCCAGATTGCTCTCATGTACAACCTGGTTTTGCTGGTTTAACTGGCACAAAGCAGTGTCTCTATCCATACTTATTTTAAACAGAGGATTTTTTATACAACTCTACAAAAGGAGCTTAGACATGAAAGAGCTTGCATTCAGATCAAGCCCAAACATTTCTTCATACAACTCAAAAGACCTGTAAAAGGCGCTCTTTTCTTTTTGAAGAAAAAACAATTCAAACTTCAGAGCTGCACGAAGAGATCCATCCTCTCCACTCAAAAACAAGTTTCCCGAACCTTAAAAGAGCAGCCAAAGGACAAGTGTGAGAGGGCAATAAACCAAACTCCAAGCAAAAGACATGAGGGCTTGCAAGCGTATTCAAGTTATAAATCTGGTGGAGAATTCGTTCTTCTATTCCCTCAAAAAAGGGCAAAAGACAGCTCCACACTCCGGCCCCGGTACTGCCACTCCTTTGGCAAGTACGGGCCGCGATACGAGCTTGAGCAGAGGCTCGCGCTGCAAGAATGGGAGAGGCCGAGAGCGTCTCTCTCTCCGAGCCCGCACCCCGCCCCAGACGGCGACACACGTTACCTGGGGGGTGCGACCTCGCTCTCCTCTCCTCCTCTGGTGACTTGGGCCTCCGATGCGACTTGGTTGATTCCGGGTAGTGGAACTCTGGCCCTCCCCCGACAGGGTTGGTTCGAGGTCCTGCTTCTGGCAACGGCGGGCTCGGGCCGGCGGCACAGCTCCTCTGGGGATGCCGGTCCGGGCCGATGGCGATAGCGAATATGTCAGGCTGCAACAGGGCACACGCACACAGCGTCGCTGAGACTCACTTGAGCTCCGGGTGTGCACGGTCACAGGGCAATCCTCACGAAGGTCTCAGGCTGCACAAAGCACACGCACACAGCGTCGCTGAGACTCACTTGGACTCCGGGTGTGCCCGATCACAGGGCAATCCTCACGAAGGTCTCAGGCTGCACGAAGCACATGCACACAGCGTCGCTGAGACTCACTTGGACTCCTGGTGCCCACGATCACAGGGCAATTCTTACGAGGGTCTCAGGCTGAAAAAAGCACACGCACACAGCGTCGCTGAGACACACCTGGAAACTTTTGTGTTCCTGAGTTTCCACAACAGGGAGCCAGCTCTCCTTGGGCCCTTGGGGATAAGTTACTTCAGGACACAGCACACAGCAAAGTCCTTTCAAGCAGGGGGACACAGCAGACAGCAAAGTCCATTTAGCCTCTCCTTGGTTAAATCAGGCCAGCCCCAGAACACACAGCAAGGGTCAGTCCTTTCCTTCAGTCTCTTCAGCTGTTTCTTCCTTGGCAGAGGTTCCTCTTGACCACGAAGTAGTTTCAATCCTTTACAGTCTTGAACAGTTCCATTCCATTCCATTCCAAGGTCCAGGGGTTTCAGCTCTCCTAGTTATACCCCTAAATGTCTTTGAAGTCTTTGTGTTCAGGGGGGCACTGACCCCTGTCCAAACCAGTTCTGGGTGTCTCCCTGCCATTGACACCTTCTGCCTTTGATAGTGGGAGTCTGGATCCTTAATCACTCAGCAGGAGATGGAGCCATTGTTTTATGGCAGCAACCCAGGCCTCTTCACCTCCAGGGTCTACTCCTCCCCCCTACACTCCAGATGCAGGTCAGCCTGTTGCTGTCTCACCTCCTCCCCTGGGTCAAGACATTCCCCAGATACTATCGCTTTCAAATCCAGACAGTCAATACACAACCAGGCAGAGACACACAGAAATGTTAGAGCACAAAAACCCAGCCTCTTCTAAAAGAGTGGTTTCTAAACACGCAATTCAAAAACCACCTTCACAAAAAGATGTGTTATTAAATTGTGAGTTCAGGCACACTAAACTTCACCTCTCCATCTTAAGCCTTTGGGAAGATAGGCTGAAAACATATTACACAGCCTTCCCCATTCTGTCCTATGGGCAAGATGGCCTTTCAACAGTGAAAAACGAAATGGAGAGTATTTCACTGTCAGGACATGGTACACACCTCAGTACATATCCTACCTTTCACATACACTGCACCCTGCCCAGGGGCTACCTTGGGCCTACCATAGGGGTGTCTGATGTGCATAGAAAGGGAAGGGTAAGGCCTGGCAAGTGGGTGCACTTGTGAGGACAACAAGGCAGTTTAACAAACTGTGCGCAGGCACTGCAGTGGCAGGCCTGAGTTCTCTCTTTAGGGCTACTTGTGTGGGTGGCACAATTAGTGCTGCAGGCCCACTAGTAGCATTTGCATTACTAGCCCTGGCACACATAGTGCACTTTACCATGGACTTTACTAGTAAGGCAAACATACCAATCATGGACAACCAATTACCATTACACTTGGTAAAGGGAGCACTTGCACTTTGACACTGATCAGCAGTGGCAAAGTGCCCAAAGCATCTAAGTTGGCAACACCATGTCAGAAAAAAGGTCTAGGGGGAAAGCAAAAAGTTTAGGGAGCTTCAGCCAAAAAGGGCCAAGTCCAACAATCCCCATGGTAAAGCCTCCTTTTTAATAACCACAATAGGAACCTCATTTGGCCCCATAGCTCCAGATGTTCCGGCATTTTTATAAAACCAACAATCTCACCTATGAAGGGAGCACTATATCCTGCAAACATCTCTTCATCTTTAAAAGCGCAACTGGATCAACTTCCTCAGTTTTGCTAGCATAAAGCTTAGTAATACACCCCACCCAGACATTTTCAGGAATAGGAATTGCCTGCTCAGCCACCCTAAAATCGCAATATTCAAAACCAAGTGCCAGTATTTCCTTGAGTCCCTAGTGTTTGCAGCCTTCCTTAAATGTATCCACTTAGCTTCACTTTCCCTCCTATTCTCTTGAGCATGGAATTTACATCTTATCCGTTTGAGACAATCAATTTCATGCTGTCTTGTAATGGAGAACTGCAGATGTTGTATCCTTATCATGGAATTGCAAATCATTATTTAACAAGCTTGTTCTGAGATAAATTTGGGACAACTGCCTAAAGTCTGGGTTCATGGGAAAGACACATTCTCTCAGTAGTGCAGATCACACACAATTGCCTTACTTCCTCGATAGTTGGAGCATATTATTAGACTGAGTGTTACTGGCCTATGGAGTTCTTTCTGGTTACCAAAAACTCACAAGGGCAAAGAAGACTATTTCCGGTACAGATTGCAGACACGTCTTGTTTTTCTCCGTTTAGTGGATGTGGCGAGATGTCCCATGGATGTTTTTCCACCCTTTTTCTGTTTTCCACTTTTTTACACAGAACAAGTCAACCTTCTGTTTTAAACAAAGAACGACCCATGCCATGTCAAAGAGCCATGCTTAATGTTACATCAACCTTCAAAGTGGAGAGTCAATACTCAACAATTCAGTTTTAATAAAAAATCTGAGTTCAAAATTAAGGCCTAAAAAGGAAGAGGATTCTGTTAGTTTTAAGGCATAAAGAAAGTTAATGTTATGATTTCATTATCTGCTATAATGACAAGTAAAATGTAAGGTGCTGCTGAACTAAATATTTTAGATTAAATTGTTTTTGTTTTATGCCAATTCTAATTGTGATGAGACTCTTATTGAATGTCTGTGTAGACAACAAAGGATGGTTATGATATATGCTAATGTATGTACAATTAGTTCAAGGCACATCCCTCCACACCCTTTCTTTAGGTTTTATGCACTGATCCTTTGAAGCACGAGCTTTAAGCTGGCCTTAATAAAGTTGTTTAATAATGAGCAAAAGTATATGGTCATCTAGTTGTATAGATAAATCTTAAACTACTTACAATTACAAGGTTGTGAAATCCCATTGTCGAAAGTCACAAAACTAAGGGCCTTATTTGGTAGAGGTGAACAAGCCACTAAAAGCTCGAGCTAGTCTCGAGCCAGATGCTTGGCTCTGCCTTCCCACGATGTCCTCTTGGACCCTCTAGCCCAAAACGAGCTGAGTCTTCATGTGTCTTCTTCCTGCCACCCATAGTGTAATGTCCTGTGCCAAAAATGAAAGAAAACCATTAATCTTTGATTTAAAACAGGAAAACATGGTAGCCACTTAGTGCTTGGATTGCACAATGTGAAACCAGAAGACCAGGGATAAATCCTGGCATCCGTGCTTGATCAAAATGTGTGATACTAGACAAATATTTTATTTCACTGAGCCTCATTTCTTCATTCTCAGATAAGAGAGCACTTTCAAATACGTGAGTTCCCAATGTGTGCTCTACAAATACCTTTTCCATTTGCCTAAATACACCATAATGCTACTACACCTGTGCTGAGATGTAACAAATATAGAAACAATGTAGAGTAACATATTCAGTCACACTGATTTGAATCCTGTGTGTAGCTCACTTAGGGGTCTATTACGATGGCGGTCGGGAAACCTCCCCGACCGCCATGGTAGCGGGAAAAGACCGCCCGCATGGACCGCGACATCACCGCCGGTCGAATTACGATGACCCGCGCTCGAAATCCGACTGCGGCGGTCTGATCGCGGGCCTTAACATTGCGGCGGTTGCTGCTGCCCGCAGCACCCCCGCGATGCCGAAAGGAGCATGTCCTGCATTTTCCTGCACTGCGTGGCAGGCACTGCACAGTGTCTGCCACCTGGTACAGGGAAATGTAGGGGGGGACCATGGGTACCCCCCGAGTGCACCCACACCCCCCCAACACGTTGGGGGCCTGCAACCGGCCCCCGGAAGACAATCTCCGCATGCCTTTCCATGGCGGTTTGACCGCTGAGGAAAGGCTGGCTACTGCCGGCATCATAATCCTGCCGGCAGAGCCTGCTCGGCACCGCCACCATTATCCAGGTCCTGCTCCATCCGCCAGGCAGGAGTGCGGATGGCAACCGGCGGAAAAGCAGCGGTTGGAAGTTCCCACCTCCGCGGTCACCACCGCCATCCTAATTTGACCAGCGGTTTTCTTGGTTGCGATCGCGGGCGGATGTCCTCCGCCGGTCCGGCGGGCGCCACCGCCGTCACGGCGGTGGACATCCGACCGCCATCGTAATAGACCCCTTAATTCGGTTATAATTGATGGCAAATAGCGGGGTTCATCTTTCGCTTGAATTTTAGCTCACTAATAGCATCGTCGTCAGGGTGGGGACAAGGCATGAATGTTTCTAATTTCATGTTTTGAAACTACCACTTTTAATAAATACCCCTCAATATAATGTGATTTAAAACTGATGAACGAATGTGAAAGGCTCTTGTATGTTAAAGAAATATCTTTTTGAAAATGTTGAACCAACTTTATCGTAGTTTTGCATGGTGTCTGTTGCATGATTTACATGAAAAATATTTTTAGGGCTTTGCTTGTGCACTGGCTCTTAGAGCCAAGCCAGACTATTGGTTCGGCTTGGCTCTCTCTGTTAATTTGTTGACTTGCCCACTTCTGATATTTAGAGTTTGGAGGATGGGATACTTTGTCACAAACATGGAAGAAGCCCCGGTTGCCTAATTACAGGTGGATTATATCCTTTGACAGTAATACGGCAAGCAGGCCATCCATCATATTTTGAAGGAGTATCCCATATGCTAAACTCTATGTAAGTCCCTAAAATCAATGGAATATTTACAGTTTTTAGCATTTAAAAAAAAGAAAATGATATGTAAGCTATAGTTTGATGTTGATCACATGAATAAAATCCAGCTAAAAATAAAAAGTAAAGTAAATTTTCTTTTACTATGGGTTCTACAGCAGTTATCTTAGAATTTAATGCAGACTGTAAGGTGACTTCTACAAGGAAAACTTTGGGAAGTATTTATTCTGCTCCACAGTTAAAATAATCTACTTAGAAGTAACAGTAGAGATTACCCCGTCCCCCTACTCCACTGCTCCACTGTCTTTCTAAGGGATAGTTATCAATATTTTAAGACAGATTTTAATGATAGTTATTTGAGATGACAACAGCACAGGCCTATGGGCCTACACTAGGAGGAGCTGTCCTGAAGTAAAAAGGCGCCATTTTTTGCGCATAGAATAGGGCTGATGGAAGTTTAGAAGTTCTCAGTACACAGAAGAGGTAAGCAATTTAGACTTCCACATCCAAATTGAAAATAACCAGGAGAAACGAGTAAAAGCAAGTAAATCTCCTTCTTGCACTAATAACCTGAAGATCAGATAAAAAAGTAGTCAACTTCCTTAGAGTTTTCCTCAGAAGGATCTAGACCACCAATCCTCCTGTGCGGGATGCGTCCAGTCAGATTATCTCCTGCAGGGAATTACAACACTTCAAGGTTCAGCATTCTCCCAGATCATCAGCATTGGGCACTTTAGGAGCATAAATATCAATCTGTGAGGGAAGTAACTCGTAAATCCATGTGCTGTCAGTTTAATTAACAAATAAACAGCAGGTAATGCTTCACAATCCACAGTGGACCACCAGCCAACATCTAATGATGAATGCCACTGAGTGGTCCACAGTAAGGGGCTCTCAGCACTCGGCCTCAGCATGGAGTTTCAGAGTGCCAAGGCTGACTGATTCTCTTGTGTTCAATTTACCAATTTGGATTGCTTCATGCAGGTTCATTTTCTTAAGGGTGCTACAATGCTCTTGTAATCACATACAAACCACATCTAATGCTCCGAATTCTAGGAAGTCACACAACTGGGCATAGGTTTTGAGATGTTCTCAATATATGATAGCTGGCATTTTGAATGGTGAAGCTGTACGTTCCTACTTTCAAACAGGTGACTTAGACACATGACAGATCCTTATACTTTCTGTCACTTACTGACCCTAGTAGCCATGACTCTTTCTCAAATGGCTTTACCCGTTTTTGGTCCTTCCAGCTTGTGATATAGGTAGCAACGTATTTTAAACAGATGACACAGATCTCCACTTGGAGACAGCTTGAGAGCAGGGGAATTTTTCGTCACAATCCCCGAGCAGTCGGATCGCTGTCCAATGACACCAGAAGTTTGCACATTTTTGTATTTTTCTGTGAAATTCTGTGAAGTTACGTGAATGGCTTGAAATGCGGTTTGCTAGAACTTTGCATGAAATTTTAATAGAAATGTGTACTTCTTGGAAATACGGATGCAAGATTTGTTGGAGCAGAAATGTCTCTTGGCTAACCATTGTCTTCTAGAACCAGTCCCATGAAAAATGATGCACAATTGCATAATGCTAACATTTGTATGGGTCTTTTTGGCACCCTGGGACAGGATAGTTGTTCAGGAAAGAGGGTGTCAAGTAGCGAGAAGCTGCACACACCCTAAATGATAAATGAGCTCATATGCTTCATGTTAGAACTGGGGGTCTCTAGTTGGCAGAGGTAGGTACCTTTGTCCAAATAGGGACCCTTGTTTCTAGTCAGGGTAAGGGGGATACACACTTTAGATAACCCCTGCTCACCCCCTTGGTAGCTTGGCACGAGCAGACAGGCTTATCCCAAAGGCAATGTGTAAAGTATTTGTACCAACACTCACAGTAACACAGTGAAAACATCACAAATGGACACCACACCAGTTTAGAAAAATAAAGTATCTTTTTCTAAACTACACAAGACCAAAACGACAAAAATCCAACATACAAAATTCAGTAGAATGTCTTTAAAAAGGGTTGTTGCAAAAATAAACTTGTAGATCTCAAATGCGACACTTTGAGTCTCAAACTACCTGGGATGAGTAACGCAAAACAAGCAAAAGGGGCGCAGTGAAGGTGATGCGTCGGTTCTTCCTGCACTCCGGTTCCGGTGCGACAAAATGGCGCCTTGGTGCGTTACGGCGATCCGGTGCGATGCGATGAAATGGCATCTTTGATGCGATGCAACACTGTAGATGCGATCCGTGCACGCCTAACGGCCGTACGGCGTACTATATGAACTTCTGAGCCGCGACAGGCCCTGCGACACGCTTCTACGGTGATGCGACGACACCCTCGGTGACGGCAACACGCTTCTCCGGTGTTGCGGCGGCGATCAGCGGCGGTGCGCTTCCTCAGCGATGCGACGGCCCTGCGACACGCTTCTCCGGTGATGCGACGACACCCTCGGTGATGGCGACACACTTCTCCGGTGTTGCGACGGCGAACAGCGCCAGCGGCGACACGCTTCTCGATGATGCGACAGCGGCTGCTGCGGCGGCATCACGCTTCTCTCGTTGCGTCGCGCTTCCAGCTCCCAACAGCAACAGAGGCCTCACACACAGTTACAGGCCCTCCTGGCAGACTGGAACTCCCAGCAAGGAAGTTCAAGGAGGCTGGGGGTGAAGTTCTTTTGTGCCTGGGACTTCAGAAACAGGAGGCCAGCTCTTCTCAGGCCCTTGGAGACTTTTCTTCAGGTGGACACAGCACTCAGCAAAGTCCTTCTTCAAGCAGGGGGACACAGCATACAGCAAAGTCCTTTAGATCTCTCCTCAGTAGAAACAGCAAACTGCAGACCAGCCCTAGACACACTTGGGCAGTCCTTCTCCTCAGTCTATTCAGCTGATCTTCTTTGGCAGGGATTCCTCTTGATTCCAAAAGTAGTTTAAAGTTCAGGGGTTTCAGCTCTAGTATTTATACCCCAAAAGTCTTTGTTCTCCATGTGTGAGGGGTCCTGGACCCAGTCCAAACCAGTTCAGGGTGCATTCTGCCAGAGCACCTCTCCTTCCTTTGTGAGTGTGGGCCAGGGTCATCAGACACACCGCAGGAGGTGGAGCCAGCATTGTGGAAGGCAGGCACAGCCCTATTCAGACCCAGGTGCTCTCCTCCCACCACTCTACATGTAGATAGGTCTATTCAGCCTAGTGCTGACTCACCCAGCCTCCTGCAGCCACCCCCAGCCGCTGTCACTCACAAATCAGACAGTCAATTCACAAACAGGCAGAGGCACACAGAAAGGTTGAACAAGAAAATAGCCACTTTCTAAAAGTGCTATTTCCAAACTTAGAATTTAAAAACCATCTCCACTAAAAGATGTGAAATTAAATTCTGAGTTCAGGGGAACCAGATTCCAACTTTCTATCTTGCTGCTATGGGAAGATATGCAGGTAACCATGTTACACAGCATTCCCCATATTATCGTATGGGCAAGATAGCCTTTCAATAGTAAAAAACGAAATTGGCAGTATTTCACTATCAGGACATGTTACCCACACTAGTACTTGTCCTACCTTTTACATACACTGCACCCTGCCCAGGGGGGTACCTTGGGCCTACCATAGGGGTGTCCAATGTGTAATAAAAGGGAAGGGTTAGGCCTGGCAAGTGTGTACACTGGCAATGACAACATGGCAGTTCACAAACTGCGCACAGGATCTGCAGTGGCAGGCCTGAGACATCTTTTCAGCGCTACTCATGTGGGTGGCACAATCAGTGCTGCAGGCCCACTAGTAGCATTTGAATCACCAGCCCTGGCACACTCAGTGCACTTTACTAGGGACTTACTGGTAAAGCAAATATACCAATCATGGATAGCCAATCACAATAACAATTTACAGAGAGAGCATATGCACTTTAGCACTGATCAGCAGTGGTAAAGTGCCCAGAGTCCTATAGCCAACAACCACAGGTCAGGAAAAATAAAGGAGGAAGAAGCAAAAAGTTTGGGGATAACCCTGCAAAAAGGGCCGTTTCCAACACTTCATACATACGTTCTGTGTCATCCTTGATGAATGAGTTAGGACCACTACAATCCTCAAAATAATCTTAATTCCCTGACAACTGTGAAGGTGGTAGACTGCTATACCAGAACCAAAGAACTGAACCATAGAAGACAGAAGGGCTTATTCATCTCTTTGAGCAAGATTTTGGGCAATTCTTTTTTGACGCTCGCCCTACCTTATCTGACAACCTGTATACATTGATACTGACAGGCGTAGCTTTCTCAGTTGTCAGTGTCAGAGGCAAGCCATTTAGTGAGTCAGCTTGCAGGAATTTAGAAGATAAGTGACTGCAGTTGGCGCACTGAGCGTCAGTCAGACTAATTGAGGTATGTGTCATGCTTTACCTTGTGATGTAATAGGTCAAAGAGGGAATTAAAGCTCTCCTCCTCTCTTACGCTTTACCATCACCACCCGGTACTAGGGCTTTAAGGAGGTTCAGATGGAAAATCCTTTGCAGTTGTTTTGGAGTTTCTGAATTTACAAGGTAAGTAACCTCATTAATCATGTCCATCAGCATTTAAGACATGGGGAGCTTGGGTGTGAAAGCTTCCACCTGGCTTTGCAATTCAGGGAGAGTTTACAAAACTATTTCCTCTTAGCTACTGCATTGGATCAGTAAAAACTCATCAGCCTGTTGGCGTGGGTAATGTTACCATCAAGGCGCCCAGCCAGGGGAATTGCAAGAGCCAACACAGGTGAGACCTTTCTGTTGCACTGAGAAACCATAAATTACCTAAGAAGTACATGTTTATCAGGGTACTTAGGGGACCTGCAGAGAACTATCTGGTGAACATCCTAAAGTGCTTACTTTTCTCTTAGTGTAATCCTTTCAGCATGAGGTCCTCCATGTTCAGAACCATGGGCCATACACTGTTTGGCCTGTGTATTTATTACCCCTACAGCCTTCAGCTCCTCCACATAATGCAGTCTATACAGTGCAGGAAATTTGACGTTTTTGGACTCAGGTGTCTCTCTCATAGGGGCAGAGAGCACCTACACTGCTGACCTGCCTGCCATCTGCCTCTTCATGCTTTGGGGCCAAGGTTTGCAGTCTTAGAGTCAATAGTCTCAGATGTTCCTTGAAGCACTGACTGTACCTTACCAGCCGCAACAGTAGACACTGGCAATCACATCCCTCCCAATAAAAGACCCCAGCTCACAAACCATCGTACAACCACTGCCAGTTTATTTACACTGTCAATGTCAGTCATTGGACATATCTAATATTTGACTTACTACTGTTTATTTCTTTTGTTGTAACTTACACTCGGTGTTTGTGAATTCCCAAAGCATTATACTTACTCAAATGTTTAAGCTTATGGAAAAGTGTGAGGTACCTACCTTTGTGAATCAGACCCCTAGAGTTCTTCACTCTAGTCTGAGCATCCCACAGTCGCCAACAAGATCATAAGAAGTACCCGCAAGGAGTTAGGGAATGTTCCCAAGTCCTCGGAACCAATGTTACCAGAATGACACTTTGTTTGGCCTTCGGCCATTAACTTGGATGAGAAGCAGTGAACTTTGAAATAATTTCGCTTGAAGAATGATGTCAACAAACCATGCTGCTTCCACTTTACAATACAAAGATAAAACTATTTATCCCCCTTTTTCCCCAGGTAAAGGCATGTGAGGCAGACGATGAAATGTGGTCTGGTGCACAGATGCAAATTTTAGGAGCCCTGATTTGAATCCCACCTTCAACACTTGATCAAAGTGTGTGATCTTGTGGAAAAAACAATGGGGGATATTCTCAATGAAGTGGCGGTGAGAGACGTTAGCCTCCTTGGCTTAACGCCTCTCACTGCCACTCGAAACGCGAGGCTGCACCCTATTCTCAAGAATGTGGTGCAGCCTGGCGTTCCCCTGCGATGGCGCTAAGTTTCACAACTTAGCGCCAACGCAGGCACCCTTGCACCAGAGTGCAAGGGTGTCTGTGTGCAGGGGAGGGTTCTTTATGTACAGGAAGGTGCCCCTTCCTGCACATAAACAATCCCAAAATACCATTTTGTAACTTTCATGTGTGCTGCTTCGTGCAGCACACATGAAAGTTACAAATTGGCATTTTTAAAAAGGTTTGTTCATGTACAGGAAGGGACACCTTCCTGTACATGAACAAACCATGGCATTTTGCTTTTTCCATGTGTGCTGCACAAGGCAGCACACATGGAAAAAGAAAAAATGAGGAGAAATAATGCATTTCTCCTCGTTTCTCCAACTTAAGACCAGGATTTTCCTGGTCTTAAGTTCGGCGCTGCCACCTATTAACACCGCCCTTGAGAATAGGTGGCAGCGTCGAATTCAATGGGTGTTGCGGTGGAACGCCCACTGCAACACCCACTGCATGCCCCTTTCACGCTAAGTTTAGCGTGAAAGGGGCCTTATTCACAAGGCAGCGTTAAGCCACTTAACGTGGCTTAAAGCCACGTTAAGTGGCTTAATGCTGCCTTGTGAATAAGGCGCTGACCCTATCGCCACGGGAACATCAGAAAAAGTAACGATCCCATCAGTGGCGTAACACAGGCCCCCGCAGACCCCGCGGTGCAGGGGGGCCCCCAAGCTCAAGGGGGCCCCCCTTAGTACAGAACTCAGGCCAGAGAGCTCCCCAATTAGTCCGGAGGGGGCCCCTCACCGTACCTTGCAGGGAGGCCCCCTCAATTTTCGTTACGCCAGTGGTTCCCATGGCGATAGGGGCTTGAGAATATGCCCCACTATCTGGTCCGGTGCCTCAGTTGTTTATATCACTAAGATTTCAACGTGGTCTTGAGCTCTGAGTCTGTCAACTTCTATACAAAAACATTTATTAAGATTGCACACTTTATTAGCTAAGCAGCACGCATCAGGGTATGTCATTGAATTATGTGTGAATATTTTACTGCATTGGTGAGCTTCTTTCGGCAGATCTGCTGCTTATTTTTTGTGACTGTATTATTATCACTGTATTTGAGTGCGAAAAATACATATAGATTCATGTGCTGCTATGGTTTTATAGCGCCTCTTATGTGGTGAAGTATTTTTTTGTGTTTCCCTCACTCTAAGCTTAAAATAATATTGATAATATTGAAGTCATATTCTTTATAGTTTCTAAAGAGCTATATTTGTTTTCCTTAGCAATGTATTTGGTTTTTTTTTCTGAATTTCTGTATTTCTAGGCAGGATTTCACTTTTGTGATCTTAGTACAAACAGCTTTAGCTGCCTGCCCCAGATAGCATTGATTCCCATACGTTTTACACTTCATTAGTGTGGGCTTTGTATCACCCCTTGTTCATGATTAATAGGCGTTCTTGTTATCTCCAGTCGCTGCTTCTTATTCTATGTCTTTCATCTCCATAAGTGTGTTCATATCACCTCTATCATTGTGCTTTACATTCGTTTCTATTTGAGAGATGTTGGAAAAGGAAGGCCCCCTGAATGATTTTCTGAGCATATACCTCTGCCCTGAATTACCCACCAAGTGAGTCTCTGGTATATTTCACTCATTTTCGTCACTAACACGCACAGCAATCATGAGTGTGCACTGAGGTCCACTGTACTTATGATTTGCTATCCAGAGCAGGACTCTGTGGTTCAGATCAGCACATAATGCGTGCCTTCCATTTTGAGTATGACTACTGTCAGCTCCATTGATGGCCTCAGACTAATAGTGGTGTCAATGTTGAATTATCAGCAGTGTCATAGGCTTTTTTTCCTGTTACAAATGGAGAGGAAGCAGAAATCATTGAAGCAAGAGGCGTTTGTGAGCCCCTGCACATGGTGTTTTTTCTCCGACTGCCCCCAATTTTGCCTTGATGTTGACCAGCCCTCCTCTCTGATCTGGGAGAGTTGGTGGGGTTGTTGATGTTCTACAGTAGTACGCCCTCCTACTGAGTTGCCACTCCATGTTTCCAAGGTATCCCATTGCTCATCAAAACTCTTTGGTCTGTGTACAACAGGCAGTTCCCCTGACCTATGCTGCTACACCTGTGCCGGTGCTTACAAGTGCACCTTATGGCCTTTGACAGCCACCCAAATGACTGTGATGCCCAGGAATCCTTGAGTTTCCAGCTTCTGGAACATCTGTAGTCCTCCATTGGAACCCCTCATCAGTAATGACGAATCCTGGGGTATGCATTCCATTTGGTTGGCTGGTGGGTTTATTTCGAATTTTGACCTCGGTTAGAAGAGCCACTTCTGCTTTCAGGCCAGTTATGATTGCTCTGAAAGCCAAAGAGGTGCCTGGAAAGAAACAAGGCCTGGAGGCTGCAGCACTACATCTCAGTGGTTGCAACTGATGATTATACTCCATGGTGTAAAGACACAGGTACAGCGACCTCGAGGTAACCTTCCCAATGGGGCTCACAGGGGTCCTGAGCATGTTCTGCCACTTTCGATATTGCCATCAGACCACTGCAGGTACAGTAACAAGAAGAAGAGGGTGATGGTCTGACCACAGAGCCAGCATATTAGATAGTCACTCTGAGCATTGCCTATCTATCTTACAGTGGTTTTGATGTCCACATGTTTGTGTACTATATTGTTGTGCATAGATTAAAGTATGTTTTCTTGCTTAAGATGAAGTATTAGAGTAACAACCGATTTATTACCAGCCACTTTGTGTGTTACTGAGTTTCAAATTTCTAGCTTAATGCCACATCGCTGAGTAAGCCTTGGACCGTAGACCCAGCATCCTGAGAGACAAGGGGTGTATTCGGTGCTCAAATTTCAGTGTTCATATTACAACAACCCCAAGACATTATCAGTAAACAGTATCAATCACAACTATGAGACTCATTAACCCTGTGGGCCCCCCATAACAATTCTGACAGGTGACCAATATCCTTCTACTGCTAACTATTCTTTTACCTCTCAGGTTTGTATTTTACTTAGAGCACTCTATGGGGGTCTATTGTTTTTATGGCACCCTCTCTCTGTCTTTACCTTACCACTGTAAGAAATCATCCCCATTTAATTTTTTGAACTGATGCTACTCTTTTTCTAATCTGAGGACTGGAACACTGCTAGCCAGGCCCCAGTGCATTTGCTCTGATCCCTCAAACATGTTGAAATTGACTATACTCCTAATTGGCATATTTAATTTACCTATAATTCCCTAGTATATGGTACAAAGTGTACCCATGGTCTGTAAGTTAAATGTCACTAGTGGGTCGAAGCACATATTGTGCCTCCACTAAGGGGACAATGCAAAACACCAAAATCCTGGCTGTGCAGATTTAAACTACAAATCTGAACCATAAAAAACACTCTGTTTTGACAGACCTAAACCCTCTTTTAAAATGTAATGTTACCCCTAACATAGCTTTATGTACCCATAAGGCAGGATGCATGATATTTAAGAGAAGGACATTGAAATGTTTAAAACAATATATGTCCTTCAAATGAAAAGGCCTAAAAAGCAATTTTCACTATAGCCGGGTTAGCTGTTCCATAGGAAAGCATAGTGAGATAATTCTAACATTAAATAATGTTATCTCTACATAGGGACCAGATTTAAAGTTACTTCTTGGACTTTAAAAAAATGTATTACAAGTCCAATTCATTAGTAAAGTTGGATTTGTGACAAATATTTTACAAAAGATACTTTTAAAATGTTAACTTTAGCCTGCCTAAAACTGATAAAAGCCCATTAGCCTGCATTTCTAACTGTCACCCAGGAGCAGAATAGCTTCTTCATTAGAGGTGTGAAGTGGCTTCTAGCACTGAGACAAACGGCTTGGGAGTGGGAAGGTGTCTTGTCTCTCAGACAGGATGACCATCTGGGCAGTGCCCAGAAAAGTAATTATCTTAAAAGGGGACTGCCCTGTCACAGATGTAGCTCAACCCTGGGCCTGCCCCTCGATTGTGTGTCTAAACAGCCAGGCACCAATCTCAGTGGGAGAGGAATTGCCCCCACAATTGGTTTTGAGTGTCCACAGGGAAGAGTTTGCTAATTTCCCTGCCCATACTACTAGGATTCTAAGGGACAAGGCTCCCTATCAAAGATGTATAGAGCAATTGTACACAGAACCACATTAAGACCTGTATTAATTTTATCCAAATGGAAAAGCAAAGTATTTATTACACAAGCAATCAAGAAAACAAAGCAAAACATAAACAAGGTGCAGTGGGTAAAAAGGTTGGAAGTCAACACATTTCCAGACCACAGGCATTTGCACATACAGTGACTTGACCAGCAAGTTACATGTTAAGAACAGTCACAATGCAACGAACATCTTGTGCTCCACATGAATCCAAATGAACCAGTTTGGAGTCAAGATGTATTTGTCGACGATGTTTCGATCCCGACTAGGATAGGGGGATCATCATCAGAACACAAAAGTATATGTCAAGACTTGTGATGTTCTTACCGGCTCTGGCGTGTTGGAGAGTTTCTCGACTTCAGTTCTTGAGGGTTCTGGTCTGCCAGAGGAAAGGCCGACCCCTTCTGGTAGCCACAGTGCTGCTGACAATGGAATAGCCAAAGCAGACCGTGCCCTCCAAAAGGAGTCCCAAGAGGAAAAAACCCCGTAGGGAAAACCTCTGGTGGAAGTGGGAACTCCAGGAATTAAGAGGAAGGAAAGAAACCTCCAGAAGGAGAAAAGGAAGGCCAGGAATCTGAACCGGAATAGAAGGCCAAATCAGGAACAATGTAGGCCACAGGAACCACAGATACACCATGCAGGAGCACAGGATACCAACAGGGGCGAGGACACACCAGCAGGAGCAAAGAGTGTTGCGACGCAAGAAAATGAAGGATTCAGCCCTTTAAATACCCATGAACAGGAAGTGACCAAAAAGGAACAGGAAGTGACCAAACAGGAAGTGACCAAACAGGAAGTAAGTAACCACCATCTTGGATAAGGAAAAGGATAGCGGACGGAATAGGAAGGTCGCCATCTTGAATTGGTAGAGCAGATACTTCTCTAGGCCTTCTGGGAAGAAGACCATGGAATCATGGGAAGGCAAGATGGCCCCAAGAAGTCATGAAGAAAGAAATATATATCCAGTGAAAGGAAGGTAAGAATATTGTGCCCCAACATTTGAAACTAAGAAGCCGCAGCTCCAAAACCGGAGCTGCGGCATTCCTGTCATACAAATTGTTAGATAACGGGCCGCCGCATAGGTAGGCGGTGTGCCGGACACAAAAAAAGAGCAGGCGCTGCGGGACACACCGCGATGCCAAAACAGCAACAGCGGGCCTCCGTGCAGCACCGCCATGCGCCCAAACAAAAGAGGGAGGAGCCGCGGGGTGTATTGCGGCCTGCGAAGAAGAAGTGGGCAGCACCGCTGGCCGAATCACGGTCCGCGGTGCAACAGTATATGCCTAAGAGGATGCCTGTACAAGGCCAAGAAGTTGCGAAAAAAGGAGGGAACAAGGGGGGGGGCAAGGGAAGAGATTGAAAAAGAGGTCAAAAAGGAAAGAGAGGGGAGGAACAAAGCAGAAGGTTAGGTAGACGTAGAGCTGGGCAATGAAGCAAAACTACAATGTCAGGTACTTATTCATTTCAATTATCAGTGAGAGGTGAGAATGCTAAAACATACACTGACAACCAGGCAAGGTGGAATCCGCAATAAAAGAACACGTACGGCGTAGGCGGTGAGATCTGGTAGTGTACGCAATGAATGATGAGTGAAAGCCTGGGCACTGAGATCAACGTAGGGCATGCAGAGCAGCCGGTGAAGGAATACACAAAATGGTGTGACAGGAGAAGTGTGGTCCCAGGTCTGATATCGCTGGTGGTGAAATGAGAAAAGCGAGCAGAAGCTAGAAAGGCTCACGTAGGGCAAATAATCTACAATTTGCATGGAGAAGCTAGGCCAAGTGCATACTGGGGCGGAAAGTGCCAGGAAGGAGAAGAATAAAAATGGGGGACTTACAGCGGGGCAGACTACCGATGTACTGTAAGTAAGACCCCTTTCAACAGAGCTGATTACAGTTAGGCACACGTGGGAAAAGAAATCTAAAAATTACAACCTGGGGCCAATTGTATCAGAAGAACGAAACTTTGGGCCCGATTATGATGGTGGACGGAAAAGCACTCCGTCCGCCGTGGTTGCATAAAAAAAACATCTGCATGTACCGCGGCAAAACCGCCGGTCACATTACGATGCAATGATTGGAAAATCCGACCGCGGCGGTCGGATTCTACAAAACTCTGCAGGTAAAGTCCGGAAAACCAGAAAATCCGACCGCGGCGGATGGTAATGCTGCGGAAATAATTAAAAACACCGATCCACCAGCGGAGTGACAGCAAGTGAAATTACGATAAAATGGCGGAGCAAGCGGAACGATCAGTCGTTTCCGACCGCCGCGGTCGCACGAAAAGATGAATGGCAGAGCTGGCAGAACGATCATTGCGTTCAGACAGCTGCGGACGTGCGGAAAGAAGAATGGCGGTCGAATGCAACCACAAAACAAGGCTACCAAGTGTGGCTGCTTGTTTTCCGCTGCTTTAAAAAATATGTGACACACCCCAATGACACATCCCCATGGCAAAAAAAAATACAAATCCCAGGTCAACCCAGAAAACACACCTGACATGAATACTCCATTTGGACACACCCACATAGCTGAGTATAAAACCAACCCCTTCCCTGGCCAGCATCCTTTGCACAACTCCAGAAGTGAAGGGCCAAACACCACAGCAGAAAGGAGAGGCAAATCATCAGACATCACACCATCACAACCACCCACACCAACAACACCAACACACACCTCACACATCTCCACCACCACCTTCCCACCTGCACTTGTCACCCATTTGCACATCACACACCATGGCAAAGAAAAAAATGACAAAATTCACAGGCAATGAGTTGTCAGTCATGGTAGATGAGATAATCAGAGTAGAACCACATTTGTTTGGAAGCATGGTCCAACAGACACCACTAGTCAGAAAAAATCAAATGTGGGAAAGGATAGTCAACAAAGTCAATGCAGTAGGGACCACCCTGCGCACACTGCGTGACATCAAGAGGAGGTGGCATGACCTCAAGACCAGGGTGTAAGAGCGTGCCAACAAGAACCATGAGCTGGCTCAGAGGACTGGCAGTGGCCCTCCCATTCCACCACTAACATTCATCGAATGGGAGGAGAAGGTGCTTACCGTACTGCATCCAGAGAGTCTCACAGAAATACCTGGGGGAGTGGAGGCTGGTAAGTACCAACAAATGTATCCCATTACACTGCCATGTACTGTCTTGCACAACTAGAAAGCTACACTTCCTAGACCAAAATGCACTTACGTACAACACACTCTTCCCAACACATTTCTCACATATCTACCATTCCCGTCCTCTGAATCACCTCAAAGGTAGCTAGGAATATTTCCATGGGTGTAAGTGTACAGGTAGCCAGCACTACAACTCCCACAAGGCACCCTTGTCCCACAGCTGAGCAAGATGGAGCACTCCCCCCACCCAGAACCATGCAGCAGCCATTTCATTGCTCTCCTCAACCTTACAGGTAGGTAGCCTTCTCATGCTCTCTTGTCTCACCCCTGAGCAGGATGGAACACTCCCCCCACCCAGAACCATGTGGAAGCCATTTCATTGCTCTCCTCAAACTTACAGGTAGGTAGCCATCTTAACAGGGAAGGGTTTGTGTGTCCAGGCAGCCAGCACTACAACTCCCACAAGGCACCCTTGTCCCACAGCTGAACAAGATGGAGCACTCCCCCCACCCAGAAACATGTGGCAGACATTTCATTGCTCTCCTCAACCTTACAGGTAGGTAGCCTTCTCATGCTCTCTTGTCTCACCCCTGAGCAGGATGGAACACTCCCCCCGAGAACCATGTGGCAGCCATTTCATTGCTCTCCTCAAACTTACAGGTAGGTAGCCTTCTCATGCTCCCTTGTCTCATCCTTGAGCAGGATGGAACACTCCCCCCGAGAACCATGTGGCAGCCATTGCATTGCTCTCCTCAAACTTACAGGTAGGTAGCCATCTTAACAGGGAAGGGTTTGTGTGTCCAGGCAGCCAGCACTACAACTCCCACAAGGCACCCTTGTCCCACAGCTGAACAAGATGGAGCACTCCCCCCACCCAGAAACATGTGGCAGACATTTCATTGCTCTCCTCAACCTTACAGGTAGGTAGCCTTCTCATGCTCTCTTGTCTCACCCCTGAGCAGGATGGAACACTCCCCCCGAGAACCATGTGGCAGCCATTTCATTGCTCTCCTCAAACTTACAGGTAGGTAGCCTTCTCATGCTCCCCTTGTCTCATCCTTGAGCAGGATGGAACACTCCCCGAGAACCATGTGGCAGCCATTGCATTGCTCTCCTCAAACTTACAGGTAGGTAGCCATCTTAACAGGGAGGGGGGGTTGTGGATAGGCAGCCAGCACTACAACTCCCACCAGGCACTCTTGTCCCACAGCTGAGCAGGATGGAACACTCTCCCCCCCCAGAACCATGGGGCAGCCATTTCCCTCCACTGTGTTACCTAACTGGTAGGTAGTCAGTGAATGCACCCTGTCATCCTTCTCAAAATGCATGGAGCCATATGACCACAACATCCCTCACATGTCAGCCAACTCTGTATAGATCCAAATGTTACATCCAGTGTGCAGACATCTAAGTGCATGTAACTGTCACAGAAATTACACTTTGACTCACCAAGTCACATGTGAAGCAAATTGAGCCCCCAATCATGCACAGCACAGAATGCAATGTGTAAGAGCCATGGTGTCAGAGCATGAAGGCCTATATGAACACAAAACATGCACGGTCAATCTGTCAAAAAAATAACAGTACATGATATGAAAGAAAATTTAAAATAATCAAATGTCTAGTTTTTGCATAGATGAAACAGATTCTATGAAGAGTAAACAAAAACCACACATTAACAAATGTAGATGTTCACCAAGTTGGTAAATGATGACATGTCCTTGTAAACACACTATGGTTGCAATTTACATGTCACACTAATGACAAGTAATGTATGTACCGCATCATCATGTCATGATGCTGATAATCTTTTACCAATGACAAGTGTTCGCAATGTACACTGTTTGGCATATCAAATGTAACATCCAAAAGTCTGACACCAAGCCTGTGGAGTGCACTTAACTGACAATATAACCTATGTTCAACAGGAGATCCACAAGCAACTGCTGCTAAAAACACCACCAACCAGCAAAGCCAGTCTCCCCCCCACCGGAACGTGAACTCCCTGATGCTGATTCTCTACGTTTCTCGGATGAGGAGCAACAACCTGGCCCCTCAGGACTGCCAGGGCGCACTCCGTCTCAGGGGCTCATTGTCCCCACCACCACCACCCCAGCAACAACCACAGCGCTGACCCCTGCTACAACGACCTGTGCGGCAGCCACCTCCACCATCACCACTGCTGCCTGCAACACTGTCCCTGCCTCAGTGGTTAGCAACACCACCACACAATCCGAGGATGCCAGAGAGAGTGTGCGGGTGCATCGACTCCCAATGCCACAGGTCCGTATCAGCAGGGCAGGTGGGAGGGCAACTTGGGGACAATCAATGGAGGACACTGAGACAGAAGCTCTGGCCACCGTTGCAAGAGTCCTTGGTGCATACCAACAGAACCAGGGACAGATGGGCCAGGTTGTTGAAGAAGTGCGTGAGCTCCGCCTGCTGCTGAGGTCCATGGACACACATATGGGCCAACTTGTGGATCTCATGGGCCAGCTTGTGGGTGTTCTGAGGGACAGACATGCTACTCAAATGACGGCTCAACCCCCCTACAGTGGCCAGCCTGCTGATACTCCCACCACCTCAGCTGCGGCCACAGAGAGGGGTGAGCTGCAGCAGAGGAACCCCCTGCCAAACGCAAGAGGGGACGTCCGAGAAACACCACGGGAGGATCACGTGGCAAAGCACCAACCAAAGCCAAGTCGCTGAGCCAGCCATGATGGCACTTGTGTTGCCCTGGACATTGAGGGGCATATTCACAAAGAGCTATCGCCGAATTAACGGCACTTTATCGCAGCCAAAGTCGTGATAAATTTACCTCCCCATTCACAAGCCGGTGTTAACATCCCACAGCACCAGTTTACCCGCGATAGCAGCCTCAAAAAACATCGCCACAGAGGACCCCCGCAACTATCGCTAATGAGATGCAGAGTGGGCGTTCCCGTGCCAAAAGGCGTGACAACATCACACCTCAACATTCACAACGACCAGCCACAATGGCGATAAAAACACAAAACCGGCGATAAGCGGCGTTAGCACCAGGAAATCTACACCTGCTCTGACCTGGTGTAAAGTCCTACCACAGCCTGCACCACAAAAGGGAGCACAGCCCAGAGCCACACATGAAGGACAACTGATGCGCACGAGCAACTGAACATGCAGCACGGACACCCAAGAGGGCCACAACACCCATCAACACCACACCCAGGCCCGCAACACCCCCCCCCGGGACCACCCTCAACCCTGGACTAAGAAACTGCACACCAACACCACGAATCCCAAAACTAACATTTTGCCTGATGTCGCACAAGCAGGAAAATAAACATACATGCATGGCCAGAAAATGGAGAATCAGTCATACAGCAATGCAATCACCAACACAAAACACCATACAAACAAAAGCCGAAACAACCCTTAGGATGAGTCCTAGCGGCTCCTCACTGGACAATCCATAGCACACAGCCTGGAAGGCCAAATCCAGAGAAGAAGGTGTGCCATGCTCCCAACAAAGGAAAGAGAGGGAGAGAGCGAGGGAGAGAGACGGAGTGAGATAGCACAAGCAGCGCAAGGCCGCTCGGGCACCTGGCTCCACATGCCAACATGTGTGTGTGCATCGCCATCCCTACACCATGAGCCCAAGGCTGTGTCCCAATCTCAGCGCCAAAGCCACATTACATTCCGAAAACGCAAGTAGTAGTCAGACAAACATCAGGGATGAAAGCACCATTGTCCCAATGCAGAAGGCGGGAGGACACCTGCACCTCTGACCTTGGTCCAGAACGTGCCTGGAACACCCTGATAGAGATGCAATGGCAGATGGGGACGACTCCCACACCACGCATTCCGCAAATGAACCATCCAACTTATCCACAGCCCACACACAGAAGCCCCTGCCTGTGGTACCCCCGCATGGGATGCCGTTGACACTCACGGAAACAGCAACCCATTACCCACAACGTTGCACACACATTCGAATCATTGCTCAGAGCTGTGGCATATCCTCCACACAACTGCCGCTGTTCAGAAGAGTGCCGGTTCACGAGACGCACCAACGCAATGGCAGGCCATACCAGGCACATGCACAATCCCCGTCACGTGGAACAGTACTGTGCACGTATGCTGCATTTACTGGGTGCACTGCCACTGGCAGTGCTGCGGATCAGTTACAGGCTCAGCTTCCGCATTGCCCACGTCACCTGCGTCCAGCCCTGGTTCCACTGCCGAACATGCACATTCGAGTGTCCCATGGATGTCTGCCTATCCAACACAACTGTTGATGAATTGGACTATGACTTGTGTCTGCGCCACCTGTTGGATCACGAACAGGAGTGTAACCGAGACAGCCGCGCATGGGATGCCTTGACATACTGCGTATGTGTTGGTAGTTGTGCATGGGAGATTGCACAATTTCTCGTGTGCAGTGACCACATTGAGGCGCTCCCCTATTGGGCTGTGGTGCAGATCGGTGAGACGGCGTGGGCTGAGCACACCTGCCCGGACCACCTAATGGATTGGCTCACCCTGGTGTTCCTTGAACACGACAACGACGTACTTTTGGACACATTGCACATGAAGCTGCACGGGCATTCATGGACGAGTAACTACGTTCCTGCAGCCACATCCGATTGCCACCCACAGCACATGGCCCAACAACTTGTTGCATCGTGTGGATTGCTCACATATCCCACCACAACAGAGGACATGTCTGCCTTCATTCGGGCTCTGGATGCATGTGCGTGGAACAATGCATGTGTACACACACCTGTGCAAGGTGACGCAGGTCCATGGTCGGAGCAACACAGCGTCGTTTGGCAACATTGCCAATTCGGACACACTGATGGGGGAGAGCACACACATGGCAATGTAGCACGACATGTGAACCTGTCGGACCCTCACACCTGATCACTGTCAGCAGAGCAGACAATCGGTGCACTCCGGAGGCAGAGCACTATGCAGATCCCATGTGCAGTAAGTCGTGCCCCCTCACACGGGGCAATTGGCAGACGCCAAACAACACATGACTCATCCAGCAAGGCAAGGTGGGCTGTGAGCGTTGCCATCCGTGATGAATGTTGTCCATTTTAGCCCTGACATTTTCTGAACCTCGACATGTACCCATGCTGCGTGTAAGTGTCTTAAGCATGTCCCTGCCTGCTGTGGCCGTTTCCTCGTCCGTACTGACACCCACATGCCAATAAAGTCTATGCCACTCCACTGGTGTCTAACTGTGAGGTGTGTTGTTTAGATTGTCCACTCGTGTGCCACAATGAGCATCGTCCCTACACAGGGAGGAACTGACTGACGCATGTGCAATGTGGGTGTGTCCCTTTGGCAAGCTCCACCTCTGTGAGCCAGACATTGTTTTTGGATATGTGCTGAATGACATGTGCACTTACGTGACGTCAGCAATGTGATTATGGTGTCCAACCACTGATCATGTGGAGCAATGTCATATCTCACTACAGAATGTGTCCACACAGATGTATGTGAGTAGGTATGCGACTTGAAGTTCTGTTGTCACATGTGGTGTAGGACACCACTCCTGGCCTGCTTTCGTTTGGGTCAGTCCTACACACAGCCCTAATCAACACATGGACATGTGCCTACGTTGGGGGGTTGTGTGATTGTTGTTGATGTGCAATGGGGACACAGCTAGTACTCACCTTCACAGTCATCCAATTGGCCATGTGTCTCAGGGATACACATGCGCAGAGATGTCAGTTACCAGGGTATACCTTCCTGTGCAATCATCGTCCTCACATCCAGCCATACTTCCATACGTGAGTGAACATAGTGATGACACATCTGTGTGATTTAGAATGTTTTATTCACATTCAGGTGATTGACGGAGCTGGAGCTGTACATGGCCATCCAAGCCCACATCACATGGATGCCCAGTGGTGGGCCAACCAGAGTCCTTTGGGGATTGCACAGTGATTAGGAAGAGGGAGAGTGCAGTCCGCAGCTGGATTGCTGTGTAATTGGCCAGCGGTGAAGAAATGTCAGTCCGTGTCGGAGTCCGTGTGAATGTCGCAGAGTGTTCCGGGGTCAGTAGGAGGTATTTCCCAGGGCATGATGCATAGGTCATAACCAGGCAGGGGCAGGCCATATGGCGGTGATGGATGCTACTGCCTCCTTCCTCACAAGGTAGTTCCCATCCCCTTCTCACTCCCCTGATACGGGTTCTGTGTCCGGTGTGTCCGGTGTGTCCGGTGTGTGTGGCGGGGTGATGGCTGCATCGCTGTGTGCCACTGACACATCAGACTGCGTAGGTGATGGGCAAGCAACACAGTGTGCCACGGACACATCAGGGGTCGGAGCTGTGTGTGTCGATGTTCCCGCTGCAGTCATCTGGGAACGGCTCAGTGGCAGCAATGGCAAGATGAAGTACTGCAGGGCATTGAAGTTCCCAGCTACTACTCGCTGGTGTCCAGCCGTGGCAGACATACTACCAGCCTGCATCTGCTCCATGGTTCCATTGGCCTCCGCATCTGTGCCAACTCTGTGCTGTCATGGCTGGTGCCTGTCTGACCTGACAGTTCTTGTATTCGATTCATGGCACCAGCGAGGTCAGCCAAGGTCTGTGGCGGAGCATGGTGCGTACAGGGGGTCTGATAGGGACTGTACGTGGTCACTGATGGGACTCAGACACCCACGTATGGCATCGAGTTTGGCTGCCACGAGCTCGAAACCCACCCGCAGCTGATCAGCCAACTCCACCTGGCAACCCAACACACGCCATTGGAATTCCATGTATTGGTCGGGGGTCATGGGAGACAGCCGTGGTGGTGTGTGCTTCCTGCTGTGTGATCTGTGCAGGTGGTGGGGTCACCTCGAGGCAGCTGGCCTGCCCTGCTCCTGGGGGTGGGGTGCAGAGGCTGTCCATTATCCGTTGGAGGGTGTCTTGACATATGTGCAGGTTGTCCTCTCCATCATCAATGAAGGGAAGTGTGGTGTGCTCTGCAGGAGGTGTTGTTTGTCCCTCTGCAATGTAAAGGGGAGATGCAGGTTAACAGAGTTTCACATGTATCAATCAATCAATCAATCAATCAATCAGGGGTTTGTTAAAGCGCGACTACTCACCCGTAAGGGTCTCAAGGCGCTAGGGGGGGGGGGGGTGCAGGTTCCATCCATCAAGGAGGGGGTCTGTCGAAGAGCCAGGTTTTGAGGTTTCTTGCGACGATGGGGAGCGATGTTGTCTGTCTGAGGTGGAGCAGAAGGGCGTTCCATGCTTTGGCAGCGAGGAAGGAGAAGGAGCGGCCTCCCGATCTGGTCTTTCTGGTGCGGGGGACCACGGCGTAGGAGAGCTGGGCTGATTGTAGGGTCCTTTGGGGTGCGTGGAATTTGAGTCGGCTGTTCAGGTATGCTGGTCCGGTGCCGTGGAGGGCCTTGTGTGCGTGGGTGAGCATCTTGAAGGTGATTCTCGCCTCGACAGGGAGCCAGTGGAGTGTGCGCAGGTGCTGGGAGATGTGGCGGTGTTTTGGCAGGTTGAGGACCAGTCTTGATGATTGATTGATGGTGATGATTTGCAGATGTTTACATTCAGACTGCATGCCAATGTACATTGTGACTGTTTTGGGGGAGCTGGCTATTTGACGGCAGTCAGTGTGTTTTTCGACTACATGACGGATGTGTGGTAGTACCCGTACATTATCATCACAGAGTGTCATGCAATGCCAGATGTGAGTGGACAGTTACTACGCACGAGCGGAACCTGTTGTGAGCTCTGTCCTGTGGTGCTGGTGTTGCACTTTGTACCACATTGCCGTCATTGCTGATGTTGTGTGATTGCTATGTGTGTGTGCTGCATTGTGGGGGAGTTGCCCCTGCAGCTCTGATTTCATGTAGCCTTCTCCCTTTGAGGCGGGGTTGCCTTTGAATTGTTTGCTTTTCGGGGCCTGATTTGCTTTTGACTTGGGTCATATGTGCTCTCGGACAGATTTTGTGGCCTGGTGCATTGTTCGTCTGCTGCGTGTATTGTACGGCATAGGTTGTGTGTGCACGTGGACATGTCGGAGTGTGACCTGCTCCTTTATGGATGTGATCCGCACTGGGCTACCTCCATGTCGATTGGTGGGCCATGTCATTTTTTTTTGGCTGCTGCATGCTATCGGACAGGCAGTGTTACTTGCATAGTCAGTGTGGGTCACAGAGCCGCTGCTTTGCTGGATTCAGCACATGTGCATGGGTCGGTTGTGATATTGGTGATAGGGGGGGCCCCTTTGTGCACATTGTGGATGGGGGCCTACTTGGCGTTTTTTATGTGTGCTGCAGTGTGCCAAGGCAATCAGGGACATGTTCCACGGTCATTGTGGGTGTGCTGTGTGCTACACGTAATTGTGCATGTGTGCCATTGTGTCCATCTCCCCCTGTCCCCCCGTCCCTAGTCATTACTCACCCTGTTGCTGTTGGGTCAGGTCGTATCGTGCTATGTCCAGGCCCCCCAATCCTGCCACCATCTCCTCACTGCTGACTGTGGCCACCATTTTCTCCAGCTCATCCAGCTCCTACTGTGTCGCAGGACTCCCACCTCCAGTCGCCGTTGCTGGACCTCCTCGACACTCCGACTGCATTGACGTTGGTAAGGATGGCCTGCCATTTTTCGGTTTGGGTTGCAAGTGCCGCAGTGGAGGTGCCGAACAGTTGTTGATGGTGTTCGGTCACCTCCGTGACGATGATCCAGTCTTCCTGCAGACTGAACCCAGTCTTCCTCTTCCTCTTGTCCTTGCCCTTCCCCGAACGCGGGGTTCCTGGCTGGTCCTTCGTGGGGCTTGTGGTGTTCGGCTTGTCCTCTGCACTCGGTCCGGGTGCATCCATGTTGCTACGCAGTTTGAATTGTTTTGGGGCTTTTTTTTTCTTTCTTTTATGGTGCTTTTTCCCGCCGGACGTGTGGGATTTGCAGGCCTGTGGCTGGTGTTCGCTGATTTCTGTACTGCGATTGGCCTCATCGCATGTTTTTTTGCGTTCGCGTTTCGCATTTGTTTGGCGTGGCGTTGATTTTCACGCTGACATTTGACTCGTTATCTGGTGACTATCGCATGCTACCGCCTTGTTGTGAATTCCACGTTGACACGGGTTATTTTCCCGCACTAGGCTGCGATATTGAAAGTTGCGTTACGCTACTCTTGCGGTAGTTATCACACGTTCTTGTGAATATACCCCTGAGTTTGTTGATTATCCTATCCCACATTGCCATGTTGATGGCAGGAGTTTGTTGGACTGTGTGATTACATCAATGTGGTGACTACACTATTTGTCTCATTTACCATCACTGACAACTCACACACTCACTTTGCACAAATCTCATAACAACCACTTTAAATTTTAACAAAACCGATTTGAAAATAAACACTCTCTACACACCTATGCCTTTGTGTCAGTTCCATGTTTATCACAGTATGTACAATGTCAACTCAGATACCAAAGTAGCACAAGCTCTGATTGTGACGAGGCATTGATGGGGTGAAGGAACCTAGAAAGACACAAGAGAATGACATTTAGTTGTCAGGTGATGCCATTACAGCAACAACACACCACTAGTCAACACTGTACAAAAGCCATCACACATAACAATGACCAACACCATCAACGTAGACATGAGGTATGTGGAAAACAATACACTGTGCCACACACATTAGCCATTAGCAGTGAGCCAACAACACCCAGCAGCCAAAAGCGTCATCTATGCCTTGCCACTACCATCAAAGCCAACAGACAATGTCACTGTTGTACAATGTTACTTACACTCAAGGGAAGTAGTTGTCGATGAGCTGTTGACACAGGTCAACACCTTCCTCCTCTCCACTATCATCGTCACTGGGCATGTCTGGATTTGCAGCGGGGGCATCTGCTGCTCATCATCGTCCATGAGCAGGGGGATCTCTTTGCACAAGGCCAGGTTGTGGAGAATGCAGCATGCAACTATAATCTGACACACCTTTTGGGGAGAGTAGAGTAGTGCACCACCGCTCTTGTCCAGACACCGAAATCTAGACTTCAGAAGCCCAAAAGCACGCTCCACTACACGACGTGTCCTCCCATGTGCATCATTGTAGCGGACGTCCTCCGGGGTCCTTGGATTCCTCAGTGGGCTCAGCAACCAAGGCCGGTTGGGATACGCAGAGTCACCCAGATGTGAGATACACAGACCAATTTATTAATATAAACAGTTGACCAGAACAGCATGTCACACATACAGCACACTGCTTGACTCAGCATACTCGCCGACAAGCCACGCACGCTCCGGATGCAGATTTTCCATCAATTGTGGGATTATGCTGTTACGCAGTATGTAGGAGTGATGTGCAGATCCTGGATATTTGGCACATACATGGGAGATAATCATATCCGCTTGGCATACCACTTGCACATTAATGGAATGGTAATGCTTCCTGTTACGGTATATGTGCTCACGTGCCTGTGGTGGAACTAGGCCAACATGTGTGCAGTCAATGGCTCCAACAACATTAGGTATGTGTCCAAGGTCATAAAAATCACCCTTCACATCTGCCAATTCATGTCTCCTTGGAAAGTGGATGTAGCGGTCCTTGTAGGTCAACATTGCGGACAGGACATCACGCAGCACCATGCTGAACATAGCTTGAGACATTCCACCGGCGATGGCCACCATGTACTGAAACGAACCAGTGGCAAAGAAATGCAGGACAGCCATCACCTTAACTGTTGGCGTCAAAGCTGTTGGATAGGTTCTGTGAGGCCTCAGATAGGGCTCCAACTGAGCACATAGCTCTTGAAGGGTAAGGCGATTCAGACGGAATTTCCTTATGATGTCCTCATCCTCCATGTTCGCCAGCACTGGGAAAGGCCGATGCACATTTTGTCATCACCTACATATAATGAAAGAGGACACATGTAAATTCAATACACAGATGAGATGTGGCAAACATCTTATATAATGACTAACACAGCACCAACATTGACAGGACTGTAACAACAGCTTAATGCACAAGTCACATGCACAGACACCTTGATCTCATGTAGTCATTCATGTGGTCAGGATGTACATACTGAATACTTCCAAATCAGAATCAGACTATGTAAATGGTAAATGGTACACTCCTACATCTTGTGTCACCAGCCCTGGGTGTACCTGACACAGCACATGTGGCAGACAGCAACACTGCTGACTTCTACATAGCTGCTGTACCTGCAACACCTTCTTGCTTTAGTCTCACTAAGCACAACATTTTTACACAATGAGCACAGTGTGTGTAAGCTGGTCAACTATCAAGATAAATACACCTCTGTACACAGTGATATAGGCACATTATGTGGTCAGTCCATCATTACTGTGGGTTGGGTAGCCATTTAACACATTGACATGTTCACAAGTATGAGACTCCATTACACATCAAATCTGCGTACATGCACACAAATATCATATTTGTCATGTGAGGAAGTACATGCCAATGCATGTACTCATGTGTACTGACATGACATGTGTGGGCATCATTGAGTTAAATGTCACACTCTCCTTTCACTTTCCAACCAGGTGCAACAATATAGTGTGAATGCATATTGATCAGTGATGAAAATTGCCAAGTGGCAATTCAATAGCACAATGTGTCCATAGGTGAGGTAGGCGTGCTCCACCACTGTGGTCATGGCCATTGGACACAATTGAAAGATACAGGATTGCGGTAGAGACCACCTCGCCCCCGCGGTGTGACACCGCCAAAGACAATGCCATGGCAGTCAATGGCAACCGCCATCGTGGTAGCGCAATACAGTTTTGAAACTCTTGGTAGGCGTGCACCGCCACTGCGGTCATGGCCATTGGACACAACTGAAAGATGCAGGATTGCGGTAGAGACCACCTGGCCCCCGCGGTGTGACATCGCCAATGCCATGGCAGCCAATGGTAACCGCCATCGCGGTAGCACAATACAGTTTTGAAACTCGCGGTAGGCTTGCAACGCCACTGCGGTCACGGCCATTGGACACAATTGAAATATGCTGGATTGCGGTAGAGACCATCTGGCCCCCATGGTGTGACACCGCCAATGACAATGCCATAGCAGCCAATGGGAACCGCCATCGCGGTAGCGCACAACAGTTTTGAAACTCGTGGTAGGCATGCACCGCCACTGCGGTCACGGTCATTGGATACAATTGTAAGATGCAAACCAGGCAGACCAATTGCATCAGCAGAGTACCACTGACACAACCCTAGTGGCCTATAAATGTCTGTGAGAGAGCCACACATGTCACTAGCATTCAGACACTGCTGCCTGTCATTCATCACCACCAACTGCTGTTGTACCTGTACTCTGGACCCAGTGATGGCTCAAACAGAGAACATCAGGGCCCGTTCTTTCACCACAGAGGAGTGGAGGTCCTGGTGGACGAGGTCCTTGCCCAATATGGGAGGCTATATGGTGCTCCAGAGGTACTGGTAAGTGTCTGAGTAAACATTTGAGAGTGCTCAGAATGCTCACATGATGTTACTGTACACTAGTATGTGCCTGTGAGTGCAAACCAATGTTTATGCATCAATATTTTGCCAACAGCATGGTCCATACATGACCTAGTACTTAATGCACTTGAGTATGTGGGGAGGATGGCAACATAGACACTTGTGCAGCTCTTTTTAAGCCAAAAAAAAACCACATGTTGTTCTGAGACTGGGTAATGTGAATGAGTGAGACACTGCCTAGCATGCTGACTTCATGTCAATGGGGTGTGTAGTCTTATTTCCACAGATCCCTGACAGCATTTAAGGATGGGAATGACATACTGTGTTTTAGCAGTTATACAGTTACACTGCTGGTTTGAGACACTAGAACTCTGAACACACATTCCCTGTGCTATGTGATGTCATAGTCCATTAAGTGTTCATATGCTCATTTGTGACATTTCAAATGTAGATTGGCCCGAGGGTACTGGATTATGTGTGTACAGCTTTCAAATTGACACTCTGGAGATGTGTTCATTCTGCACAGGAGTACAATGCCTGAGTCTATCACTCTTGGTGGTAAATCACCTATGACACATCAGCTAAATGTGAGGTTGACATGTCATCCTACTATTTATTCCATGATGTGTTGAGTATCACATGTGTATGCACTGTTTCTCCGTTCACATTGTACATGCATGTGATTTATGTGATGGACCACTGACTCATTGTCAGTAAAATTGCTCCCCCTCCCTCGCAGCTCCACCATTAAGTGAGTCCTACCCCTGCACTCTCGAGTGTTTGGTGCTCGAGGCCCTCCTCCACCCGCAGGTTCACCTGCGCCTCATCCCTGGTGATCCAGTGGACCTCTATCTCCTTTCTCTCACACCGTTTTTCACTCGTTTTTCCACCCTCATTTTTTTTCTCCTATCTGCACTTTTCTGCATTTCTGCTCTTTTTCCTGAGTATTTCCACTCTATTTACTTTCCCTGGTGATCCAGTGGACCTCTATCTCCTTTCTCTCACCCCGTTTTTCACTCGTTTTTCCACCCTCATTTTTATTCTCCACTCTATTTCCTTTTCCTTTATTCCTCCTTTTTCCCTCCTTTCCCGCCCGCTCTCCCCGCCGCTGCTGCCCCCGTGGCCCCTCCCCCCCAGCACGACCAGCGCGACCAAGCCAGCTCCCCTCCCCGCACCCACCTCCCAGCTGTCCAGCCCTTCCTGACCCCTCATTAATGGCAGGCGCACCGCTGGTGCGCCAAAGGCAAGCCCGTCTACGCCCGTCCGCGACCCGACCGCGACCAGCGCCAGGAACCCTGGACCTCCGCACCGCCAACGCTACGACCCAGCAGCACTCCACGCACTCAACCCAGGCCGCAACAACAACTGCAAGCTAGCCTCACCAGCGGACACCCATGGACCCTTCAGCTGTCACCGCTGCCGACAAACCTACAGCACCGCAAGGAACACGGACCCAGCACAACCCGACTGCAAGAACACACCCGAACCGAAGACCCTGCAATGCATCCTCCTCAATGTCCGATCCCTCCACAAACACGCCACCGAAATCTGGGACCTCCTCGACAGGAGCACCCCGGACATAGCATTCTTCACCGAAACCTGGACCAACACCACCTCGGGACCGGACATCGCCATCGCCATCCCCCAAGGATACAAGATCTCCAGGAAGGACAGCCCCACCCGCCCGGGAGGAGTAATCGCCATCGTCCACAAATCCACCCTCCTCCTGAGCACACCCCCCGACGAGCACACAGACCTGATGGAACACCTTCACTTCAAGATACTGGCCAGCCCCACCGCCACCCTCTGAGGACCCCTCATCTACTGACCCCGTGGCACCCGCGGACCCTTTGCCAACTCCATCATGGACATCATCTCCCCGCAGGCCATCGCATCCACCAACTACACCCTGCTCGGAGAAATCAACTTCCACCTCGACAACCAACTGGACCCCAACACCGCATCCCTCCTGGACAACCTCCACAACATTGGACTTTGCCAGATCGTGACCGAGCCCACGCACTCAGCAGGTCACACCCTCGACCCCCTCTTCACTATAGGAAACTCCATCACCTTCAGCCACACTACAGAACTCCCATGGATCGACCATTGTTTCGTCCACTTCACCTTCAGAACACCCACCATCTACAGACACCAGCACCTGCTCCCACGAAGAAGCTGGACCAGAATCACCGATGACCAGCTCACCTCCTCACTCAACAACTCCACCCCAACCATCGCGGAAAACAACGACCCCAACACCGCAGCCCGAACCCTGCATAGATGGATCTCAGACAGCGCCAACACCATAGCCCCCCTCAAGAAAAACAACAATACCTGCGCCAAGAAAGCCAGATGGTTTACCACGAACTTCGAGAGTCCAGCCGCACTTGCCACCGCCTCGAAAAGGCCTGGAGGAACACTAAATCCACAGACGCCCACAACAACTTCAGAGCCGCCACCAACGCCCACCACCAACTCATCTGAGAAACAAGAAAAAAAGTGATTGAAGACAGAATCTCCACCCACGCGCACAACAGCAAGGAACTCTTCAACATCATCAAGGAGTTCGCCCAACCCACCAGCGAGTCTACTGACATCCCTCCCTCACAAGACCCCTGCGACAAACTCAGCACGTTTTTCCACCACAAAATTAAGAGCATCTACGACAACTTCGACGAAGACAACCAACACACTGAACCCTCACCAACCACCCCCGACACCCGGAAACCAGCGATTGACAACTGGACAGCCCTCTCCACCGAAGACACACTGAAGACAATGAAGTCAATCCACTCAGGAGCCCCCACGGACCCCTGCCCCCACCACATCTTCAACAGAGCTGCCGACACCATCGCACCCATGCTCTGCCACACCATCAACCGCTCCCTGGCAACCGCCTCGTTCCCCGATGACTGGAAACACGCCGAGGTCAACCCCCTCCTGAAGAAACCCTCGGCGGACCCCACCGACCTCAAAAACTACAGACCCATCTCCCTGCTCCTCTTCCCAGGGAAAGTCATCAAGAAAGCCATCAACAGCCAACTCGCCACATTCTTCGAAGAGCACAACATCCTCGACTCCTCCCAATCGGGCTTCAGAAAAAAGCACAGTATGGAAACCGCCCTCCTCGCCACAAGAGACGACATCCGCACCCTACTGGACAAAGGTGAAACAGTAGCCCTCATCCTCCTCGACGTCTCAGCGGCGTTCGACACAGTCTCTCACCCCACCCTAATACGCAGACTCCACGACGCAGGAATCCAGGACAAGGCCCTCGACTGGATCCGCTCCTTCCTCTCTGGCAGAACGCAGCGGGTCAGACTCCCCCCCTTCCTCTCGGACAGTACACCTACCACCCGCGGAGTCCCCCAGGGCTCCTCCCTCAGCCTGACACTCTTCAATGTCTACATGGCTCCACTCGCCCCCATCGTCAGGACCTACTGACTGAACAGTGTGTCATACGCAAACGACACCCAACTCATCCTCTCCCTATCCAACGAACCCAACACCGCCAGACATAACTTTCGGGAAGGCATGGAAGCCGTCGCCAAATGGATGAAAAACAGCTGCCTACAACTAAACACCAACAAAACAGAAGTTCTCATCATGGGCCCAAATCCCGATGCTTGAAGCGACACCTGGTGGCCCCCCGCCGTCGGAATCCCGCCAACCCCCACAGACCACGCAAGCAACCTGGGAATCATCCTGGACTCCGAGCTCAAAATGGACCACCAGATTAACTCCGTCTCGTCTTCCTGCTTCCACACCCTCTGCCTCCTTCGTAAGACCTTCAAATGGATCCCCCTCGAACATAGAAAGACCGTCACTCACGCCCTGGTCACCAGCAGACTCGGCTACGGCAACGCACTCTACGCCGGAATAAACAAAAACCTCACCCGCAAGCTAAAGAACATCCAGAACACCGCCGCAAGACTGGTCCTCAACCTGCCAAAACACTGCCACATCTCCCAGCACCTGCACACACTCCACTGGCTCCCCGTCTAGGCGAGAATCACCTTCAAGATACTCACCCACGCACACAAGGCCCTCCACGGCACCGAACCAGCATACCTGAACAGCCGACTCAAATTCCATGCATCCCAAAGGACCCTACGATCAGCCCAGCTCTCCGACGCCATGGTCCCCCGCACCAGAAAGACCAGATCGGGAGGCCGCTCCTTCTCCTTCCTCACGGCCAAGGCCTGGAACGCCCTTCTGCTCCACCTCAGACAGACAACATCGCTCCCCATCTTCGCAAGAAACCTCAAAACCTGGCTCTTCGACAGACCCCCTCCTTGATGGAATGGATCCTGCACCCTCCCTACCCCTAGCGCCTTCAGACCCTTACGGGTGAGTAGCCGCGCTTAACAAATCTCTGATTGATTTATCCTAAGTGTAAGGCCCTCTGGCCTGCACAGTAACTGCCCAATGTTACAAGGAACCATCACTAAAATGAGTGAGTAAAACATATGTGTTGTCCACCACCCTATTTTTCCATGAGCTATCATAGGCCTCAGGAGTTCACAAGAGAGGACTCCACCTTGTGAGAAGAGTGTAATAATGTAAGATCAGGGACCTAAATGTGACCACCATGACACATGTAGCTATGCAATGGTCAAGGACATTAAGGGGTGTGTTGTGTAGTACACAGTGAGTCTGACCACTACACATCATTTCCAGTGTATTGTTTGTATGTAATGCTTACTCACATAGTGCATCACAGCTGAGGCCCATTATTACTTTTGTTTCTGTGCTGGCACTCTGCATGTGTATGAGATGGGCATGTAGTGTGTCCATCATCATAGATGTATACATAGCTATGATATGGGTTGATCCAACTGTACTATGTGACATGCTGTATGGCCTCTGCTCTCCATTGATGTATTAGTGTGCTATGTATTTTCATGCTCCTGTACTGACACACAGTGGTACACAACACAGTGTCACAGAAACTTCCTCTTCTTGTCTCCCATGCCTGCAGCTTAAGGTCCATCAGCGTAAGGCCATATCTAGGGCCATTGCCCGCAAGTTGCGGTCCCTGGGTGTCTCAAACCGACGTCATACACACTGCCACAAGAGGTGGGATGACATCTGCCGCCTGAGCAAAAACGTCGCAGAGATGACGCTGGGGGTGCTCCCTCGAAGTGGCAGGTTGGCGCGCAGGACCATGAAACCACTAATGGCCCGCATCTTGGCAGTGACACAGCCAGAGCTGGATGGACGCTTGAGGGCCCATCAGAAGCAAGTTGGGGGTGAGTATTGTGCAAAGTGTGACTTTGCATATGAGTGACTGCATGAATCCCAGCCCTGAGCAAGTGCAGAACTCTGTGATGTCTCTAGTGTGATGCAATGTCTTCTAAGTGGCCTCAGTGTTGAGTGCAGCTGTTCTGCATTAGTACCACATTTTGTTTCTCATGTGTTAAAACCCATGAACCATGTCATATTAAATCATCTTGCCATGTTTTCATGTCACATTGTATGAATGTTGTCTGAACTGAGACCTTCATACACAGGATAATTCATTGTGTGAAGTGTGTAGCCCAGTACACTTGTCAGGCTTGTGTGTGATGTGTGGCTAGCACAATAGTGTGCTCATGTGATGATGTGTTAGTGGCTAGAGACAGGCACAGATGTGGACTCAGTGAGCAGTGAGTTGGGAAAGGTCACACCTGTCCCATGGGTCCTTTTTTCACAATGATAGAAAAGACAGCACCATTGCAAAATATATTAGCATGATAACAGCAGCATGGCATAACATGCTGTATTTCCTACCATGGTGACAGCAAGTGCACACAGGTGCTGATGGGGTAGATGGTGATGATTGCAGTGAGGCATTGGCTGATTTGCATTTGCCATTTGTGCACATGGCAACTTTAATGGGATGGTTAGACTATGTGATTTAAATACAATGTAGCTGAAGCTGGCTATTGCGAGATTGTTTTGGCACTATGGCTAAACATGGTTGGATGTGATCTGCGTGTATGGCAAATTGTGATGTGACTGAGGTGTTGTACAGTAATTTGTAAAATGATAATGAACAAAGGTTACTCAGAGTGTCAGTCCTCAGTATGTGTGCATTGTGGAGGGGTGTCCATGTGCATCAGTGCATGGTGAAGTTGTGGCTAAAGCTTTTAATCAGTGAGTGACTTTTTGGCACATTGATGTGTCCTCAATGTCATCAGTCAGCACAACGTAGGGATGTCATATGCCAGACCCTAGGTATTCTCACACATTAGCTGTCCTAATGGAGTCCACCAAATTCCTCATCAACAGAAGACACTATCCTGCCTTGGATCTATGAGGGCCTGTCAGGCACTTGTGGAGATGTTGGTCTGTGACATGTCACAACCTATGAAGGCCTTGCATTTTTTTTCCCATTCTCACGCTATTGTGCATTGTGTTTGTGACTACATTGTTACATGGGGCTCATTATCACTTCATTAACAAAAAAGATGTGGCCTTGTGACATATGCTGCAGTGTGAGTGTCAGAGAAATCAACTGGCAGTGCAAAGCAGTGAGCATCATGTTAGTGTGCATTTAGAAATGTTTGCTGTGCACATCAAATGAATTGTAACATCTACACAGCTTACACCAATGGACAACTGTAGTTGTGCTTCAAAGCCCAACATGGTGGATTTCAGGAGGTGATTGCCCTTGCAAAAGGACATATTTGACTTGGTATCTGTGGTGTTCCATGAAATATACTCCATATGTGACAGAGACAACATGTTTTGATGTATAGCTATCTTACCTACAGGCACGTAGGTGTGCCTACATACAATTGCATGTGTGGTTACAGGGAGGCACAGGCTCAGCTATTTGGCTGTGTCTAAGCAACATGGAGCATGACTATCAACTATGCATGTTTCCATGCATCAGCTGATGATTGCATAAATGTGGCATATGCTGAAAGTACATGGAGTAGTTCAACATGGGAGTATCATTTGCAGGATTTGAGTTTCGATTGCATATGATGTTTGTGAGTATAGCACTATACTGAACCTATGTCTCTGTTCTCTGTCTCTTGCAGCATCTACTGAGGGCAGGGAAGGACGGGGGCCCGACAGCGTTGGGGAAGCTACTGGCACAACTGGGACACAGGAGTTCAGTGACACTGATGGGACCAGTGCCTCAGAGGGGGACAGGAGCGCCCTGGATGATTCCCACCCGGAAACACCAACCTCCACATCTTCCCAGTCCAGTGGTGACTCCTCGATTTTGGAGGGCAGCAGAAGTTCCAGATCTGCATCTTCTTCCGCCACACCTCGTCCAGTGCCCACCCTCCCGGATGCTCCCCCAAGTGCTGTCCGTGCCCGCAGCCCTAAGAAGGGTAGAGTCTCCTTCACCCCAGGCACCGCTGCCCCTGCCCCTGTCTCCCCTGCTGCCCTCAGTGTGGAGGCCGTAGAAATTTTGCGACAGCTGTGTGTGGGGCAGACTGCCAGTGGCCCCACCTGACCAGAGTACACACACGTCAGAGCCCTCAGGCACCCAGTCATCCACATGCAACACACAACCTTAGCACTCTAAGCGCACCAGACACCATACACCATCACCACAACCCAAAACAACCACACATGACTGCAAGACAAAAAGCCCATCATAGGACACTCAGGGACATATGGCAAAAAAGCACGCATCCACATTAGATTCCTCCAAAACATCACCATCCAAGGACACTCCCATCCCCACACCTGATCCCAAGGACACACAGACACTTGCCCTGTCTGCAGTGAACCTGGTGCCTGCCACGACTAAGCCCAAACACATTCCAAAGGCAGTTTCACCCAAAACGTCGACTCCCACCCACAACCCTGTGAAGCATGGACAAGAGAGAAAAGTGGGGAGTGTACATCAACAACTGGAGATGCAGGGCAAAAGACAAGGCCACCCCCAGCGTACCACCAGGTCCAGCAAATCCACACGTGGAGAGCCACCTTCACCTGCTACACCTTTGGGGAAGAATGAGGCTGTTGTGCCCACCTCACTTCTCACTCCGGCCAAGACACTTGTGGGATATCGGATCCCCAAACAGTTGAGACCCAGCCCTCCACATTCACCCTCAGCCACTGAGACTCAACAGAGGATGTCTCCATCTCCTCGTGCCACCACTCCACCCGGTCCGAGCAGCCCTCAGGCTCCCACATCAATGGATCCCTCTACCTCAGCCAGTTCTCTCCCTCCAGGTCCAGTCCTATAACTGGCCCTGACAATCAGCCCCCTCCCAGTTCAACTTCAAGCCAAAGTTGAAGCCAAGTCCCCCTCCCCACACCATTTCTCCAACAGCGGTGCCTGGACTGCCCATTCGAAGCCCCTGACCTGTGGTGATTCCCATGGCAGTGGACTGCATTACCTATTTGATGTGCAAGTTTACATGCACACATGTTGTTGCAATGCACCTAGGAAGAACAGGGCGTTCGGAGAACCCTGGCAGAGACATAAGACCGGGTTGTTCCAGGAAACCCGAATAAAACCACAACTCCCATGATGCCATGGGAACCTGCCGTATCTGACGTAGACACGTCGAGATCCACAGAACAAAAAGAGCTTCCGGGGCACCAGTCGGGTGCCGTTTAAACTGTTCCAGAAGCTGCAGCAAGTACGAAGGGTGGTCCGGTAAGGGTTCCTCGTGCACCACTGATTTCATACCCTTGTCTTTTGGATGCTGAGCTGTTACGCTGTTACGCTGTGCTTGGCTTGCACAGCGTCTTGTGGTATTTCTGCTTTTCTCCCTCCCCGTTGGTCGAGTCGGGGCTCCGACTCTTGCGGGGTAGGAACCTGCAGAACCGTCTGTGGAGTACAGTGCTTTGCTTTTCATGGTTTCCACAACGGCCGCCACTCTGGTAACGTGGCGGTTACTATTGCGGGGTGTCTTCTAGCATATCCTTGACCTTGTTCCGATAGCTGCTCGCAGTCCGTTTCGACTGCGTGTCGGTATCCTGATCTACTATCGGCATTCGGTCCATCCTCCCTTGTTGGCGAGTTGGGGACCCAACTCATGCAGGGAGAGCAAGTGGGGCTTGTACTAAGCTCGCATACTAAGGTATATGGCTCACATTGTGCAAGACAGTTCCCAAGGAGCGATTGGGAAAAAGGCTCTTCATTGTTGGTTTTTAAAAAGTGTGAATCCTAAAGGTCTCGACCACCACTGCCTTTCCTTAAGTGTTGACTCACTTAGGCCTCAAATGAATTGTTCACCGTGACTGTGCTTAGGGTGTGGATGTTACTTTGAATAATGTAAAAGGCATAGGGCTTTGCTCAAAAGGCTCATTGTCAGCATTATTGTCTATGGGTATAAATCCTACACACGCCTGCATTACAACCCGATATCTGACTGGGTTCGTTTTGTTTATATGTTGCCACAGCAGGGGTTGATCGAGCGCTCCTGGATGGCGGGCTCTCCACCCCTGTTAAAGTCCACCGGTGTAGTAACTTCAGTATGTGTCTGATATGAAGCATATATGATTATGATGTTTTGTGGGTACTGAATAACAGTGTATTCAATCAATCAGGAGTTTGTTAAAGCGCGACTACTCACCCGTAAGGGTCTCAAGGCGCTAGGGGTGGGGGGGGTGCAGGTTCCATTCCATCAAGGAGGGGGTCTGTCAAAGAGCCAGGTTTTGAGGTTTCTTGTGAAGATGGGGAGCGATGTTGTCTGTCTGAGGTGGAGCGGAAGGGCGTTCCATGCTTTGGCTGCGAGGAAGGAGAAGGAGCGGCCTCCCGATCTGGTCTTTCTGGTGCGGGGGACCACGGCGTAGGAGAGCTGGGCTGATCGTAGGGTCCTTTTGGGTGCGTGGAATTTGAGTCGGCTGTTCAGGTATGCTGGTCCGGTGCCGTGGAGGGCCTTGTGTGCGTGGGTGAGCATCTTAAAGGTGATTCTCACCTCGACGGGGAGCCAGTGGAGTGTGCGCAGGTGCTGGGAGATGTGGAAGTGTTTTGGCAGGTTGAGGACCAGTCTTGCGGCGGCGTTCTGGATGTTCTGTAGCTTGCGGATGAGGTTTTTGTTTATTCCGGCGTAGAGTGCCGTAGTCGAGTCTGCTGGTGACCAGGGCGTGAGTGACTGTCTTTCGGTGTTCGAGGGGGATCCATTTGAAGGTCTTACAAAGGAGGCGGAGTGTGTGGAAGCAGGAAGACGAGACAGAGTTGATCTGGCGGTCCATTTTGAGCTCGGAGTCCAGGATGATTCCCAGGTTGTGTGCGTGGTCTGTGGGGGTTGGCGGGTTTCAGAGGGCGGGGGGCCACCAGGTGTCGCTCCAGGCATCGGGGTTTGGGCCCATGATGAGTACTTCTGTTTTGTTGGTGTTTAGTTGTAGGCAGCTGTTTTTCATCCATTTGGCGACGGCTTCCATGCCTTCTCAAAAGTTCCGTCTGGCGGTGTTGGGCTCGTTGGTTAGGGAGAGGATGAGCTGGGTGTCGTCTGCGTATGACACGATGTTGAGTTCGTAGGTTCTGACGATGGGTGCAAGTGGAGCCATGTAGACGTTGAAAAGCGTCGGGCTGAGGGAGGAGCCCTGGGGGACTCCGCAGGTGGTAGGTGTGGGGTCCGAGAGGAAAGGGGGGAGTCTGACCCGCTGCGTCCTGCCGGAGAGGAAGGAGCAGATCCAGTCGAGGGCCTTGTCCTGGATTCCTGCGTCGTAGAGTCTGCGTATTAGGGTGCGGTGGGAGACTGTGTCGAATGCCGCTGATAGGTCGAGGAGGATGAGGGCTACTGTTTCTCCTTTGTCCAGTAGGGTGCGGATGTCGTCTGTTGCGGCGAGGAGGGCGGTTTCCGTACTGTGGTTTTTTCTGAAGCCGGATTGGGAGGAGTCGAGGATGTTGTGTTCTTCAATGAATGTGGCGAGTTGGCTGTTGATGGCTTTCTCGATGACTTTCGCTGGGAACGGGAGCAGGGAGATGGGTCTGTAGTTTTTGAGGTCGGTGGGGCCCGCTGAGGGTTTCTTTAGGAGGGGGTTGAGCTCGGCGTGTTTCCAGTCGTCGGGGAACGAGGCGGTCGCCAGGGAGCGGTTGATGGTGTGGCAGAGCATGGGTGTGATGGTGTCGGCGGCTCTGTTGAAGATGTGGTGGGGGCAGGGGTCTGTGGGGGCCCCTGAGTGGATTGACTTCATTGTCTTCAGTGTGTCTTCGGTGGTGAGGGCTGTCCAGTCATCAATCGCTGGTTTCCGGGTGTCGGGGGTGGTTGGTGAGGGTTCAGTGTGTTGGTTGTCTTCGTCGAAGTTGTCGTAGATGCTCTTGATTTTGTGGTGGAAAAAGGTGCTGAGTTTGTCGCAGAGGTCTTGTGAGGGAGGGATGTCGGTAGACTCGCTGGTGGGTTGGGCGAACTCCTTGATGATACTGAAGAGTTCCTTGCTGTTGTGCGCCTGGGTGGAGATTCTGTCTTCAATCGCTTTTTTCCTCGTTTCTCTGATGAGTTGATGGTGGGCGTTGGTGGCGGCTCTGAAGTTGTTGTGGGCTTCTGTGGATTTGGTGTTCCTCCAGGCCTTTTCGAGGTGGCGGCATGTTCGTCTGGACTCTCAAAGTTCGGTGGTAAACCATCTGGCTTTCTTGGCGCGGGTATTGTTGTTTTTCTTGAGGGGGGCTATGGTGTTGGTGCTGTCCCAGATCCATCTATGCAGGGTTCGGGCTGCGGTGTTGGGGTCGTCGTTTTCCGCGATGGTTGGGGTGGAGTTGTTGAGTGAGGAGGTGAGCTGGTCGTCGGTGATTTTGGTCCAGTTTCTTCGTGGAAGCAGGTGCTGGTGTCTTTGGATGGTGGGTGTTCTGAAGGTGAAGTGGATGCAACGATGGTCGGTCCATGGGAGTTCGGTGGTGTGGCTGAAGGTGATGGAGTTTCCTGTAGTGAAGAGGGGGTCGAGGGTCGTCCTGCTGAGTGCGTGGGCTCGGTCACGATCTGGCGGAGTCCAATGTTGTGGAGGTTGTCCAGGAGGGATGTGGTGTTGGGGTCCAGTTGGTTGTCGAGGTGGAAGTTGAGGTCTCCCAGCAGGGTGTAGTTGGTGGATGCGATGGCCTGCGGGGAGATAATGTCCGTGATGGAGTTGGCGAAGGGTCCGCGGGGTCCAGGGGGTCTGTAGATGAGGGTTCCTCGGAGGGTGGCGGTGGGGCTGGCCAGTATCTTGAAGTGAAGGTGTTCCATCAGTTCTGTGGGCTCGTCAGGGAGTGTGCTCAGGCGGAGGCTGGATTTGTGGACGATGGAGATTCCTCCTCCAAGGCGGATGGGGCGGTCCTTCCTGGAGATCTTGTATCCTTGGGTATTGAACCATATATCCCATTCTGTAGATTTGAGAGGATTCTTACTTCATGAGCTCCAGTGCAGGAATACAGCTTTATTTTTCTTTACAGGTATTAAGAACATAAGAAAGTATCAGTGGGGGGGGCTGTAAAGGAAGTCTAGGGGAAACTATTTTCTCAACGATATATGTTTATGTGTTGCAGGTCTCCCTCCACGCTGTTCCCATCCTTTACTTCCCCCCCTTGATCACTCCATTGAGTCTGTATATTCAAATCAGACCTTGGGGCTATCAGGAGGTGGACCATACATAGCAACGTGCGCTCCTGAGGATTCAAAGCCCTTGACAGATTAAACGGCCCACGGATTACTATCCTCCTGGTCATACGTTGAGTATGGCTACCTTAGAGGACGTTTTGGCAGCTCTAGTCGTAGTACAAACAGAGTTAACCGCCTTCAGAGCAGAAACAGCGGCCCTACAGGCCAAAGTTGAGAGACTACAAAGGAACCCATTTGACGCAGGGTTAGGACCAACACAACACGCTGCACCTGTGGTTGTAGAAATCCCTACACCTATTCCGCTAGCTACACCCAAAAGGTTCCACAGGGAGAGTAGTAAGGTACAGGTATTCCTTACACAAGTGATGCTGCATTTTTCATGTAAAATCAAAGCTTTCAGCACCAATCATGCCAGGGTGGCTTTTTTAATTTCATATTTGTCGGGGGATGCCAATGGGCGGTACCCTTAGTAAAGCGGGACGATCCTTTATTATATGATTGGGACTCTTTCATTCGAGAATTTGAGAAGACCTTTAACCGTAGATCTGCCACATTCTCCGTGGACCGAGATCTATTGGAATTAAGGCAAGGTAACAGGGACTTGATAACCTACCTGAATGACTTCCGTAGATTGGTTACTGAAACTGAATGGCCAGAGGCCAAACAGGCGGCAATATTTCATCAGGAATTGAATGAGGAGATGAAGGACGTGTTGGCCCAGATCGATCCTCAACCTACCTCATGTGAGGACTTAATCAGCCTTGTTTTAAGGCTAGACCATCGCATCAGCGAAAGAAAAGGTGAACATAAAAGCAAGGACCGACAATATGCCCGGTTCGATCACCCTCGACCCGTCGAAAGTAGTCATGCAACCAAGCAGGAACCTATGAAGATTGGAACGGTCCGTTCCTCTCTTACCGCTGAAGAAAGAGACTACCGAAGAAAGAAAGGGCTGTGCATCTACTGCGGGAAGAAGGGGCATTTTATTAAGGAATGTGCCTTATGACCGAAATATCCTCGGACAGTTTATAAGAAGGTATCCACCGTTACAGCTGGACCCCAGACAGGAAACGAATAAGCTTGGAGAAGGACGAAGGGACCACTTCAAGCCGGAATTACATCCCTTCGCTGGAAGGCGACGCCACTAGTAGCAAGGATCACTTTTATCTGGAAATCTACCTAATGATACAAGAAAGATGGTGCAAGGTTCAGGCTATGTTGGATTCCGGAGCAACAGGTTGTTTCATGGACCAACAACAAGCGCAAGCCTTGGGAATCACATTACAGGAGAAGGAAACTCATGAGGCAGTGTTTGCGGTGGACGAAAGACGCCTAGACTCAGGACCCATTCGCTTTCACACTAATGCATTGCATGTGTCACAAGGAGCGGATCATGTGGAAAGCTTGGGCTTTAATATCATTCAAGCTCCCCAATACGGGGTAATCCTTGGTTTACTGTGGCTGAGGAGACACACCCCTTTGGTGGATTGGGTGGAGAAAACCCTTCAGTTTACCTCCGAGTATTGCCGGAACCATTGCACTCAACCCCGTACCAGCCCGGCCAAAGCACTGGCGCTTTGTCACCACATCGCCACAGCCACAGAACATAAGGTGAATTTACCAGAAGACTATAAGGATTACGCTGACGTGTTAGACGAAAAGAAGGCCGAAGTCCTCCCACCTCATAGGCAGTATGACTGCCAGATAGACCTGGTGCCTGGTGCAATCATACCTTGTGGGAGGGTTTATGCATTGACGGAACCAGAAAACGCTGTTTACGAGCTTATCTGGACAAATACTTGGCATTGGGATTAATCCGTAACTCTAAGTCCCCCGCAGCTTCCCCTTTGTTTTTCATACCCAAGGCAAATGGGGAGCTGCGGGCTTGCATCGACTATCGCTCATTTAACGCCATCACGGTTAAAAACCGGTATCCGTTGCCCCTGATCAACGTCCTGTCGGAGCAGGTAAAGAAGGCTGTGATCTACACTTGTCTGGATCTGAAGGGCGCTTATCACCTGGTTCGCATGCACGATGGGGGTGAGTGGAAGACGGCTTTCAAGACCCGCTTTGGTCTTTACGAGTACATGGTGATGCCATTTGGCTTGTGCAATGCTCCCGCGGGGTTTCAATTTTTCCTCAATGAGGTCTTGCGGGACTACTTGGATCACTTCGTGGTGGTGTACATAGATGATATTCTGATCCATTCATCTGATGTAAGGATACATACACAACATGTGCGAACCATATTGCAAGCCTTACGAGACCACCATCTGTACTGCAATATCAGTAAATGCGAGTTCAGTGTGATCACGGTCGAGTTCCTCGGAGTTATGCTGACCCCTTGGGGCCAAGAAATGTCCGAACGTAAAATAGCTGCTGTCAAGGATTGGCCTATCCCACAGAACGTCAGAGACATCCAGTGTTTTCTGGGGTTCGCTAATTTCTACCGTCGGTTTATCGACCACTTCTCGAACCCGGCAATGCCTCTCACACATCTGTTACGGAAGAAAACCGTCTTTCAATGGACCGACAAAGCTCAGAAGGGATTTGATGCATTAAAACTTGCTTTTGTGTCCGCCCCTGTATTGACGCATGCTGATCCTGATCGCCCTTACATAGTGGAAGCAGATGCCTCTGATACTGCGGTAGGAGCGGTATTGTCCCAGCATCATGTAACGACAGGCCAGCTACACCCGGTGGCCTACATGTCAAGAAAGCTCAATCCTGCCGAACGCAACTACACAATAGCAGAGAAGGAACTGCTGGCCATCAAAGATGCCTTCTTGGATTGGAGGCATTTCCTGATGGGAGCCAAGCACGTCATCACCGTCTTCACGGACCATCGTAATCTCCAATTCATGACGGCTGCTCGACACCTCTCACCTCGTCAACTGCGATGGATGCTGTTCTTTGCGGAATTCAATTTTCTAGTGACCTATCGACCAGGAAGCGAGAATAAAAAGGCTGATGCCTTAACACGCCAAGCTACTCCCGTGTCTCCTGAAGAAAGTCCTGTACAAGCCATCGTGGATCCTCAGAACTTGATTTGTGCAACGTATACAGAAACCTTTCTTAGAAGCGTTGCAAAAACATTCAGTCCGACAAGTGGAATCCGTGGCTGGAAAGGAATAAAGACTGGAGGATAAAGAAAGGACTTCCAGTAAGGGAGAATCAGCTGTTGATACCCATCCGTTCACTACGTAAACAGGTGTTTACCTGGTGTCATACGTTACCCAGTGCAGGGCACAATGGCACAGAAAAAACCATGGAAAGAGTGCTGCGACAGTTCTGGTGGCCCACAGTAAAAAAAGACCTAAGTACCTGGGTGAAGGAATGCGCAATATGTAGCCAAATGAAAAATACTCATGCTCAACCGGCTGGATTGCTACAACCGCTTCCTACTCAAGAACAACCATGGGAAAACATATCGCTGGACTTTGTGGTAGGGATGCCTTCTGACAGGGGCCACACGGTCATTTTGGTCGTAGTGGACTCCCTCACTAAGATGGCCCACTTTATCGCCTGCAAACAGTTACCTACCGCAGGTCAGTTAGCACACTTACTTCTGGTACATGTAGTGAGGCTACATGGGTTACCAAGGGTCATAGTGTCCGATCGGGGTTCACAGTTCACGGCCAAGTTCTGGAAGGTATGGTGTACCGCTTTAGGGGTCGCTTCTAACACGTCCACCAGCTTCCACCCACAAACAGACGGTCAGACAGAAAGGGTGAACCAGACCTTAAAACAGTACCTTAGATGTTACGTTGATATCACGTCAGAAGCTTGGGTAGACAGTTTATGGTTGGCTGAAATTGCGTTTAACATCGCTACCCATAGCTCTACCAAACACGCTCCGTTCTACTGCTCTTATGGGTTTCATCCTAGATTCATTCCCTTTCAGAACCTTGTTTGCGCTAGACTGAGCCCAGAGGTACAGGATAGAACCACACACATTTGGAATACATTGAGGGAAGCACAGAAACATTTGAGGGAAGCTAAGATCCAATCTGAGGCATACGCTGATAAACACCGAAGGTCAGGGCCAGTGTACAGAGTAGGTGATCATGTATGGTTATCTACGAAGAACATCAGGTTTAAAAGGCATAGCGTCTTCAACCCCAAATACATCGGCCCCTATAAGGTGCTCAAGATTATTAACCCTGTGGTGGTAAAACTGGCCCTGGCCTCTAACCTAAGGATACACCCTGCTTTTCATGTGTCGTTACTCAAGCCATCCCATACTCTGATTAAAAAGGGTCCCATACCGGTTTTGGTGAACAATGAGGTTGAGCATGAGGTAAGAGGCATTGTGGATTCCAAAATCTACCGGAAAATATTATAGTATCGAGTAGCATGGAAGGCTTATGGGAATGAGGAGAACTCTTGGGAACCAGAGGTAGGGGTTCATGCCCCCCGATTCACTGCCAGGTTTCATTGACGTTTCCCTAGCAAACCATGTCTCTGTCAGTGTTCTTCGGGAGAGAGATGTACTGTCGCAACGCACCTAGGAAGAACAGGGCGTTCGTAGAACCCTGGCAGAGATATAAGACCGGGTTGTTCCAGGAAATACGAATAAAACCACAACTCCCATGATGCCATGGGAACCTGCCGTATCTGACGTAGACACGTCGAGATTCACAGAACAAAAAGAGCTTCCGGGGCACCAGTCGGGTGCCGTTTAAACTGTTCCAGAAGCTGCAGCAAGTACGAAGGGTGGTCCGGTAAGAGTGCCTGGTGCACCACTCATTTCATACCCTTGTCTTTTCGTTGCTGAGCTGTTACGCTGTTACGCTGTGCTTGGCCCGCACAGCGTCTTGTGGTATTTCTGCTTTTCTCCCTCCCCCGTTGGTCGAGTTGGGGCTCCGACTCTTGCGGGGTAGGAACCTGCAGAACCGTCTGTGGAGTACAGTGCTTTGCTTTTCATGGTTTCCGCAATGGCCACCAGTCTGGTAACGTGGCGGTTACTATTGCGGGGTGACTTCTAGCATATCCTTGACCTTGTTCCGATAGCTGCTCGCATTCCGTGTCGACTGCGTGTCAGTATCCTGATCTACTATCAGCATTCCGTCCATCCTCCCTTGTTGGCGAGTTGGGGACACAACCCATGCAGGGAGAGCAAGTGGGGCTTGTACTAAGCTCGCTTACTAAGGTATACGGCTGACATTGTGCAAGACAGTTCCCAAGGAGCGATTGGGAAAAAGGCTCTTCATTGTTGGTTTTTAAAAAGTGTGAATCCTAAAGGTCACGACCACCACTGTCTTTCCTTAAGTGGTGACTCACTTAGGCCTCAAAGGAATTGTTCACCGTGACTGTGCTTAGGGTGTGGATGTTACTTTGGATAATGTAAAAGGCATAGGGCTTTGCTCATTGTCAGCATTATTGTTTATGGATATAAATCCTACACACGCCTGCATTACAACCCAAGATCTGACTGGGTTCATTTTGTTTATATGTTTCCACAGCAGGGGTTGATCGAGCGCTCCCGGATGGCGGGCTCCCCACCCCTGTTAAAGTCCACCGGTGTAGTAACTCCAGTATGTGTCTGATATGAAGCATACATGATTATGATGTTTTGTGGGTACTGAATAACAGTGTATTGAACCATATATCCCATTCTGTAGATTCGAGAGGATTCTTACTTCTTGAGCTCCAGTTCAGGAATACGGCTTTATTTTTCTTTACAGGTATTAAGAACATAAGAAAGTATCGGGGGGGGGCTGTAAAGGAAGTCTAGGGGAAACTATTTTCTCAACGATATATGTTTATGTGTTGCAGGTCTCCCTCCCCGCTGTTCCCATCCTTTCCTTCCCCCGCTTGATCACTCCATTGAGTCTGTATATTCAAATCAGCCCTTGGGGCTATCAGGAGGTGGACCATACATAGCAACGTGCGATCCTGAGGATTCAAAGCCCTTGACACATGTGCGGACTTAAAATTAGGACTGGGCAATGGCCTTGATGTTTTGCAATTTTGATGCCTATGCGGAGTTTATGTTAAAGACTATTACTCATGTTGTGAGCTTTGTCGCTGCCCTTGCTAATGATGCAGTGCAATGTATGTGTATATGTTCATGTGACACATGCTCTGTATGCCACATTCACATTGGCATATACTTGATTTTCTTTTTCAGAGGTTGCCAGAGGTTACAGGCACTTTTGTGCTTCTTGACTCAGAGGCTTGAGGGGGCACTGATGGTTGTCTGTGGTGATCTAATCTTATCCTAATCATTCTATTGTCAGGTCTCCAATTTTGTACACATCATATTTGGATGCTGTACCTTAACAGAAGAGAATTCTAGCCACAGGATAACTTGCATGGTGGACAGGGTCCGTTATATCTGTGGGATCTATCTTGATGTGTGAACAGCAGTGTAGATGTGTAGTCATCTTGTGTAGGCCTGGCTTCATAGTCACATTGGTACATTTGAATGTGTGCAGTTGAGTAGTCATACAGTGTGATTGGCCTATCATTGGCAGAAGTGTTGATGAGTATGTGCCCCTGAACACAACACCTACACACATGTATGATCCAGGTAATGAGTGCCTGTTTGTTTACATTGACAGACACGTGCTTTAGATAGTGGGCACATGTAGGAGTTGTTGGTTGAGCACTGTGCAGTGTGTCGGTATGACCTTTCAGTCCTAGGGTACACCTACTTGTTGTCGCTGTCAGTTGTGAGTATGCAGAGTGGTTCACTGCAATGTCTGTGTTGTGGTTTGTTGATCAGCCATGGCTCTTGCTTACGTTTGTGCTCACTGTGCTGACCTGCTCAGGCAAACTGACATTATAAGTGACGTTTCTCATACATTGGTGTCACTTTACATCATTTGTTGGACAAGTATATGTTATTGAGAGTCAGACCATCCCCAATGGGGGCTTTTGATGGCTACACATTGTGAGTTACTCCTCTATGTGTTTTTGCTCTGTACACTCCTCACCTGTCCAATACTGATGTACACACCACTTCAGTCCAATGTCTTCCAACCCATGCCTTGCCAGTGCGTGACCCCCACCACCACTTCATAGTGTGACACTATACTGTGGGAGGATGATCCGTGTCCAGGACCAATGTTCCACTCAGGACTGTTTCACAATTTGTTATGTGCTATTTTCTTCTACTTGATTGCAGTCATGGTTGCTCATGTACAGTGAAGATGTTTGTCCAGCACAGTCCTCTAGTCATGTTCCATGCATCTGTGTTTTCCAGAGTTGTGCAGCAGTGGGTGATAGCTAAAGTGTATGTGTGTTTGCTGAGGTACTGCTACCCATCCTGAGTGTGATGTGATCTGTGCCCTGTGATGATTTGTGGTGTTGAAGTTCATGGTGGAGCACTCGGATATGTGTGATACTGGTTTTGTTGGTGTTCACACACTGCTTACTGTACGTGCACTGCTGTGAGTGTATGTTACCTTGTCCTTGCCTGGTGTGAGTCCCCCTGATGTCCAGCTGAGTTTGCTATGTGATGATTTTGTATGTGCATATGTTGTGTATTTGTTGTTGATGGATGCAGTCTTTGGCCTGTGTTGGCTCTTTCCACTGACAGGTCCATGTGTGTGTAATGTTATATTTGCATGACATTGTGTGTGATGAGTTTGTGTATTGGAATACATTCAGATGTGTGTAGAATTTGTTGTGTGCATTTCTTGTGTGACTGTCACATGCAGCAATGTGGGGTCTTGTTCATTGGCTTGTTTTGAGTGCACAATTGTGCTATGGCCTCCTATATTTTAGCAGTGACTTGTCAGGAGTGTTCATGTGCATGCTTGTGCTACACATTGACACCATGCTCACTTGGTAACTGGTGGAGTGTAAATGTCTGTGTTTGCATCTTTGTCCTATTGCACACAGTTAGTGTTCATGATTGGCATTTGATCATGTATTTTCTGATTGGGTTGGGTGATGGTGTCTGTGCAGTTGGCCAGAGTAAAAATGTTATCTGTTCCTGTGCTGTCTAGGGTCACATTGCCTATCCACTGTTTGCCTACACATGGGTGAGCTTGTTGGACTTCTTTGGATGTTGTTTGTGAGACGTGTTTGGCAAATGGTTTTTGAACAGCATTGGTTCAGACATCCCTGAGTGGGATTCTGACATTTGTAGATACACACCAGGGTATGGCATTGGTTCTCAGGAAACTCACAGGACATTATTTGCACCTTTATCTGTGTTTCTCACAGGTGTGGAGTAGTGAAGGTGTGAGATGGGTAGATGAGGGGTATGTGTGAAGGTCATACTTGGGTTTGACAGTCAGGGAGTGTGACAATGAGCCATGAGTGTTGTGCTGGTGGCATGCACATGTCAATGGAGTTGACACAGATGTGGGGCTGGTCACTGTATGGCTTATGACAGTTCCTATCATTCCTGGGCCAATGCCTAGCTTGCATTGCTGTATCACAGGGATATTGCACAGATGTTACTTTAGTTCTATTTCATTCACTGTGCCACCCATGTCTGATTTGATGGCCTAGGTGTAGTGTGATATGTTGCACCTCTTGCATGTCATGTACAAATGCTATCTGAGATATCACCATGTTTTTCATGCACTGTGCACTCCACTTTAGGCTAGTTTAGTTATTGTCATACATTGCTGCTGACTTATGGTATGTGTATGAGGCTAAGTTTCAGTGTGTGAGCTGTCTGAAGGACTTGACATGCAGTGTGAATAGTTCCATGGTTCTTAATCTGCACAGTGACTCTTCATTTCTTAAATTACTCACTTTGATTCACATGAGTGTAAGGCAGGTGTGAGTAGGAGGAGGGTTGTCCTGAGTTTCAGGTCAGAGTTTCCTGCTGTCAAGATGGAGTCTTCCTGACACTTTGGCATTCATTCACTACTTTGTAGTTGGTGCTCCCTTTGTTGAGGTGTAGTGATGGTGTGTAGGTGTTCTGTGAGTTGGCCATGTAGTCAGTGTTGTTGATATACTGGACATACTCACATGGTGTCATTTATTGCAGCAGTACACTTGTGAGTCAAATGAACAGTGGTGCTTACTTTGAGTTTGCTGTTTGAGTCAGTAATTTCTCACTGTGTTGCATGATATGGGCTGTCATTGTGTGATATGGTCTGCCATTGTATGTGATGGGCCTATCAATGTCTGCTTGGGGGCTGTGGTGATCTGTGATTGTGTGGCAGTGGTGTCTAATATGATGTGTCATCTACCAGGGCTCACTGACTCATTCCAACACCTTGTTGCCCTACTGTGAAATACACATACACACCCTACGTGGTCTGCCCTCCTCTGTTCCACATTGTATGTGGACTGACCCTTATTTGTGTGCAATGATGACTATGGTCATTTTGGAGGGACTCTTGCCTCACCCTACACTCATGTTACTATACATTTGAAGGTGTTCCTAATGAGATGTCACTCTAGACAGTGTCCCTGCACATGACTTCTTGCTGCAGATATGTTGTGCTGAGTGGTGCTTCTTTTATGTTACATGTGGTGTGGATGTTGTGATGTTGGTGTTGCTTGTCTGGGACAATGTCCTGGACTCCTAGTACATTGTGGGCAGGTTTTCCCATGGTTTCACCGCTGCGGTGACATGACCGGCACGACTGGGCTAGTTGCAGTAATTTCTATGATGATGGGTGACCCTGATGCAGAGGTGTCAATTTGTGACGTGCAGGACATGTGTACTTACACTGGGGGATATGTTCCTGTCTCCACCAGGCTGTCTTATGTAGACAGGACAAGTACTTCAACGTGACAGTTGTGTGTTGTGGTTGTATGCGGGGATGTGTTGTTGACTTACCTGCGGTGTTGACCGTGATGGCGTCTTATCTGCTGATAGTGGATGAGGTACAGCAACGGAAGGGCTTGTAGAGCTGGATCCATGGCGGCCACGAACGTGTGGAGGTGTCTCGGATTCCAGTTTCTATCCCCGCAGTTGTGTTCCGCCGTCTCCGGGTGGCTGGTTTCTCCACTGTGTTCGGATGGGCTGTTTGAGGCATCGTGATTTGTCCGGCGGTCATAACGTCTATTGACTCCCTCCGCCACTGTTGCAGAACGAAAAATCTGGTGGGTTTGGAAACTCCTCAACGGAACGGGAAATGGGCTGTCTTTGCCCATTGTAATATGGCGGACGCAAGGACCGCCACAGGAGTAAGTAAATGGATGTTTTCCACCAGCACCGCGGAGGTGCATACTACCGCCATCGTAATCGGCCCCTTAGTAATGAGGGGCTTACACTGTGGCAGAGTATCGATGACCACGTCACCATACAGCAGAACCACGATGCGGGGTGAGGTTAGAGCCGGCATGGAAAATCTCCGGAGGTCAAAGAATGACGGGTCAAAAAAAACCACAAAGGGCACTCTCGCTGTACACCCAAATAGCTTACCGGTAGTGCGCAGTGGCAGGATAGGGAACCCGGGTATGGCGGGTTACTGCAGAAGCCAAGGATGTCGTGTTGCAACCAGCCAGCGTGCGAGTTAAAGCACTGCCGTGTTACGTTGTGGGCATGTGTGTTAGTGCACGTCTGGGGACTAGTGTGCTGAGACAGAGGCAACAAGGTAGAAACGGGCGTCATGATGGATGGGGGTAGGGAGGGGTAAAGAAAGAGTGAAGCAGGGGAATCAAGAGCCTGGTACATAAAAATCAGCCAGGGGAGACGAGTACAGCAGGTGTGTGAGAAAAACATTTATTAAGCTGAACATGCAAAAACATTTCCGAATTTATAAATTCTATCAAAACAGTATAATGAATTATTTTGGCATTATTGAATACATTTGTGAAGAACAGAGGAAATGAGAAGCATCCAGAGCTCGGTAATACATGGAAAAAGCTTAATCCTGGTCATTACATAAATAAAATGCAGCAGACTCTGAATACAAATGTGAGGGTACCAAAATGAAGATAGAGTTTTAAAATGGAGGCACAGAGGTAGACATGGGTGCAATGATGGGCGAAAATAAGAGAATGGAAAAGAAAGGGGGGAATAAACAGGAATGTAAAGCATGGGAGTTTGCAAAAAATAAAAGATTAAGATAAGGGAGAAGAATAGAACCAAGTACAATGAATAATGTGGAAGAGACCGAACATATTATATCAATGAAGCCGAACACAAACATACTCAAATCTATAAATTCTGTCAAGACATTGATGGATATTCAGAAAACAGTACGGTAAATACTATAATATTCCTGAAAAAATCGTGAGAATCATAGTAAAGTTAGCAATCACCCGAGCACGGTACTACATGAAAAAATGCTTGCCCTTGCTGATTACATCAATGAGACATGGGGACAACATAATGAGGCGGTATGGAAGAAATTGGTATCCAGTACTGCCATATAGTTAGTCAATAAGATTAAACGGAGAGAGCAAATCACAAAAAGAAATTAATCATAAAAACTGGTAAGGGAAACTGTACTGTCTCATGGACACCAATTACCATTGTGGAAACTAGCAGAGATCGTTGTTAGCATGAGCTGAAGCCATTTTGTTCTTCGCATCCATTTTAGTTAACCATGTGCTCGCCATGTGATTCTTCCGTCTTCACTGTTGCCTGCGTCTCTATTTCACCTGAGTCAGGAACTATAATTAACTCCTTCAGTATTGAGCCAGAGCACTGCGCATGCTCAGAAAGGCCTGTAGCTGCTAGAATGCACCTGTTGGAAATATAACTGTCAGGCTATTTTAACTGATGTAAGCAGTTTAGTCTCCCCTCCCACTTTGTTGACTAAGTATTTTCTGTTAGTCCTTATATGTGAATAGCTATTCTTGTGTATACTTGCACCACCTCCTTTTGAGCTCTCATGCTTACTCAGCTACAAATTGGGTATAAAAGGCCCATGGCTTCTGTACTCCTTGTACTACCTCATACATTTCCTGAGGGTTCTGTATAGATGTAGTTCCACTCATGAGGTTTAATAAACTATTTCTTTGATATTACAGCTTCCTTGCCAATCTCTATTTGTTAGTCCAAGGACTTGAGTACGCAGAAGGGCGAACCCCTGTACTAGTGGGCTTCTGGAGAGTCTCACCCCTCCACACCATGTCTGTGTTATTAAGATGCACATCATCTTTGTGGTGTCCCACATGTGACGTAAGAGTTCCAGGCATTGTAGTCTTCAAGAACAGAGCGCAGGTTAGATTAAGTTAGTCCAGTCCTCCGTTCTGTTAAGTCCAGTGTGTAGGCTATTAGTTCGTAAAATCCATTTCAACTCTTCTTTGTTAAGCATCGAGCTGATGTCTGTGCTGCATTGCAGTGGTAAACATACTACTAGGATAGCACAGGAGCTCTGCACCGACATGATCTGCCATGTTGGTTTTAGGTAGAGAGGGGCATTGTGGGATTGTTTGCAGAAAGGCACACAGGAACTGTGGCAAATGTAGGTAGGAATACCCCAGGGAATTGTTTTGAACTTTTTCCCTATTAGTAGAAGAGCGACCAGGAATGTTCCACCCCTGGGCGCCTTCTTCAGAAAACCAATGGACCTGTGGAGGATGGATGAAGAAATGCACTTGATGTTCTGGCATGTGTGGAGAATCCTAAGAGCTAGACTGGCTTCCACTTGTACACATGACAAAGAAGTGGACACCAACGCTCAGTTGGCTCACCTCCTACAAGAAGCCTATTTACCTGAAGGAGTCCAGGTAACCAGTTTCAACTGGACCTGCCCTAGACCCTGTTGGTGACTTCTGCTGTAGTGACTGCACTTACTGCACTTAGCTCCTGTCCGTACTGAGAGCACCTTCAGGAAGAGCCTCAAGACCTGGCTCTTCAGGTGACCGGAGCTGCACCCTCCCTCCCCCGCGCCTTGAGACCCTCACTGGTGAGCAGCATGCTTTAAACCCCCTGATTGATTGAGTTCAGACCCCCAAATGCTGTTACTGCCATCCTGGAAGCCTTGGCTGATGTCACAGTGTATTCCTCCTGCCTAACCCTAAACCCTGGGACGTGGAAACTTTTTAAAGACTTTTTGCCTGGAGAAGCAACAGGAGATGGGGATCAACCTGACAAGCTTCCTTGGGCCCGATTTCGCCGCAGTTCGTTGTTCTCTACTGCAGCAAATCAATTTCAGCAGGCCCAATGCCAACTGGCATCCTACAACGTGGAACCCTCTCTGACCATAAACTGCAGCCTTGCCCTGCTGAGGAACCCAACTTCCAGAAAGGAGACTTGTTCCGAAGGTAGATATCTTGACTGGACCCGACGACGAGCCGCAGTCAATCAATGTTGATGGCTTCCTGGTTGTAAACTCCATACGTGTCCCCTCTGAGGTTTTCTCACCTTCATCAACGGCTTTGCTGAGACCTCATCTTTTGTCAACCCATCATCAATGACCCTGTCTTTATATCCAGCCTGCTGCTTTGCCCTGCGGAACACTTCGTCCTCAGATACTTTTTAATTCAGAAGGATGCCCTTTGCTTGGGACCAACCTGGGTCTCGTATCCAACCTGTGCTCCATTGCAGTTGGCCTTAAGCCTTACTTTTCCCCTGGTCTCGTGTGACCAGTTGCCGTGGTTGGGGTTTCGCACTTTTGGATGCTATTTTTATTTAAAACTTTTAAAAATCATGCCTCCAGTTCCCCTTATTGGATCTTTCTCATATTGATGTCACTTTGTGCTTTAAAATATTCTCTATTTTTATAAATTGGTGTGCGATTTTTATATTGTGTTCTGTTTTTGACTTTTAAACTGTTTTGGTACGGCAAAATGCACATTTTCTTAAGATAAGCCTACCTGCTCTCTGACATAGTTCCTAGGGGCTGAGCTCAGGTTTAAGTTACTGAAACCTTAACTGGACCTAATAAGAAGAGCACCAATATTACTTGAGAGTTCTACCATCCACACCAACTAATTATCGACTTTCTCACACCCACCTTTATTTCTCTCTCCTCCCATACACATAGCATGCCATCCCGCTAAAGTTTCATTCATAGTTAGCTTTTTTTCTGGAGGTCAAAGTCCTCAGCCGGGGCAAGTTCCAGAGCTGAAGCTGGTGATGGTCCTTGAAGTTGGATATGGCATCATTGAGTTCAGGCAAACGTCACTGCTAAAGTCATTGCTTTTGGTGCATATACTCAGAATGGGACAAAGCTGGATTTTGTAGCTGCCTTTCTTGCTTTGTTGCTTGGATAGATTTGGGACATCACCCTGGCCCAAGGTTTCACGTATGGACCTAATAACTATTTTGGTTCTCAAACTTATACAGTAGGGCAAGGCTGAAAGCTGTAGTCTGGGAGGCCTCAATGAGACCAGGGGCCCTATTTTAGACATTTCCTGTTTGCGCCATGGTGCATCGAAACAGGTGCGCCAGGTGCAAACAGGAAAAGTGCACTCTATCATGTAGATTATGCTGCCCTCAGGGCATCCGTGAACTCGCACTGTGCCTAGGGCAGCACACTCAAGAGAAATACAGAGCAGCTATATAAAAGCTGCTCTGTGTTTCTCTGTGCACGTGGCAAACTGCCTGCACTTTTAAGAGGGATTTGAGATTCCCTTGCAGGCTGTGGCAGAGAGTGATTGCAGCCGCCTGCAAGGGGATGTCTGGGGGGTCCATAGGACCCCCTTTCCTCCCTCCAGCGGGCTGCCATCAGGGGGCGCTCTAACAGTGTGTCAGTGGGCCTCTTTACAGTTTCTTTTCCTCTACGCCCATGTCTATAATAAGGTGGGGGCGCAAGGGCAAAGGGATTCCCTCATTTGCATGGGGCCACTCACCCATGCAAACGGGGGAATTCCTTCTTTGAGAAAGCGCTGGTGCTACATGTGCACCAGCGCTTTCAGTATTACAGAAGGGGGTGCACAAACTTCTGCAGCCCCTTCTGTAATACCAACATGCCCTGGGGCATGCAAAGTGAGCACACATGCCTGCTGCGCCTCTGGGGCATGTACTGTAATACAGCCCCAGACATCTTTACTTTGGGGGTCCCACTGATCCCATTTTCAGTGCAGCAAAACCTCAAAGTGAGACAAGCCTGGTTTCCTCGCCCATCTAGGATGCACCCTACCTGCAAGCCTACTCTTTATGTCCTGGTCCCCCTGAGGCGAACTAACTAAGGCACACTTTTCTCTAACTGCGAGGAAAATTCCTCCTGATCACTCCTGCAATACGGGCTTCTAAGCAATGTTATGTTATGTTATAAGAATTTTATAAAGCGCTCATACACCAATTGGTTTCATGGCGCTGTCTAGGAGGATAGATTTGGCCTGCTGTCCGGCTAAGTAGCTGTCTGAAAGGGTAAGCCGATAGCTCATTCGTAGGCCTGGATGAACAACCATGTTTTAAGTGACTTTCTAAAACTCAGTAGGTCGATGCTGGATCTGATTTCCAGGGGGATAGAGTTCCACAATTTAGGGGCCAAGGTGCCAAGGGGCCAAGGTGGCAAACCTGCAGCCACCTAGGCGCTTAAGTTTAAACGTTGGAACGTTCAGAAGTGGAAGGTGAGCTGAGCGTAGGTTGCGAGAAGGGATGTAGCGGGAGATCAGGCTGTCCATGAAATTTGGACTTTGACAAGACAAGGATTTGAACAGCAAGCAGCCTGTTTTGAAGGCGCAACGTTGGAGAATAGGTAGCCAGTGTAGCTTCTTTAGAAGGGAGGAAGCATGTTGCCACCTGGGTTGCCTATAGATCACTCTGGCCGCTTGATTCTGGATCATCTGTAGCTTTTTAGAGAGATAGAGTGGGATACCAAGGTAGATAGCGTTAGAGAAATCAAGGCGTGATAATACCAAGGCTATCACCACCTGAATTAAGGCTTCATGGGTAAGAAGTCTACTTATTTTCCTGATCTTGCGCAGCTGGAGGAAACAGGCGGAGACCACAGAGCCGACCTGAGTTTTTAGCGTGAGATCACTGTTTATGATGACTCTTAAGCTTTTAACAGAGTTGGCCGGAATCGGTGGGGGGCCTAGTTCGTTAGGCCAATAGTGTGGGCCCCATGCATTTATGCCGCCACTGGTCAGGACTATTTCGGTTTTACCCGGGTTCAGTTTTAAATGGTTGCAGTCCATCCAGTGGCAGATAAATTGCGTAGTAGACTGAAAGTTAGAGATAGACTGAGGGGAATTATCAATGGTGAAAAGTAGCTGCAGATCGTCAGCATAATTAAATGTGACAGTATTCCTTTCTCTTAGGGATCGTAACACGGGAGCAGGTAGAGATTGAAAAGGTGTGGCGAAAGCGAAGATCCCTGTGGGACACCACACGTGATTTCCAGTTTAGGGGCCGTAAACTGACCAGTACGGACTGCCTGGGAGCGGTCTTTCAAATAGGAGTTGACCCAACTAAGGGCTGGACCTCGAAGGCCTGCCTCCTCGACACGGTCCAACAAGATACTGTGGTCGACCGTGTCGAAGGCGGCCGAGAGGTCCAGTAGAACCAGAGCCTGGGGGATGGTTCTATCTGCCTTTTCCCGGAGGGAGTCAAGTATCGATAGTATGACCATCTCCGTAGAGTGTGCTGGCCTAAATCCGGCTTGGTGGGGATCAAGAAAGTTGGAGTTTTCTAGGAAGGCCGATAAACATTTAGCCACATGTGCCTCCAGCACCTTAGCTAGGTACGGGAGCAGGGAAATAGGGCAATAGTTAGATGGTGTCTGTGGGTCAGCGCCAGTTTGTTTTAAAAGGGGGACCACAAATTGCCTCCTTGAAGGCTTTAGGGACATTGCCCTGGGATAGTGAGTTATTCAAAAGGTCCATAACAGGCTTAGGGTTAGTTGACAGTACCGTTTTTAGCACGTGAGGGGGACAGTGATCCTTTGGGGATCCAGATCTGATTTTGGAGAGCAGATCACAGAATGTCTCAGTGTCCAGGGGTGGAAATGAGTCCAGCAGGTGAGCAATAGGTCTCTCTTCTGCCATGACTCCTGCAGGGTCCAGCTGGGCTTTATTTGAGTCAAGATTCCTTTTTCTTTTTGTGTCTCTGGAGCAGAGAAGAAGGACAACAACCACCTGACTGTTGGAAAGAGGTTTCAGTCACTGAGGTCCAGCATCAGTTAAGAGTGATTAAGTCTTCTTTCTTTTAATAGGTCACTCTTCCTCAGATCGAGTCTTCTTTAGTCCAGGATTGTTCTGAGGAAGTGGTGGCGTGGTGTCAATATTATCCTTTGTACTAGTTAGTGATTGGAGAATTTTCCTACCCTGTCATACCTAATTTATTACCCTACGCCCACCACTTTTTGTAGCACCTCCTCTTCATTGTACTGTAAAAATTCTCAGAAGCCCTAAATTCCAAATGGCTAACATTTTCTGGTATCAAAGTGTCTCTGGGCCTCCCTAAACTGTACTTCTTTAAAGATGAGGCCTGTCAGGGCCAATAACAATTCTGAAACATTCCCAGGTCTACCAGTGTTGTTAAATCTGTAAATTCCTCAGAATGCATGAGTGGTTGTGGTGGAACACCCACGTACCACCCATATTTCACCCCCACATCGTAGAGTAATGCAAAACAGCGACTTGGGCTGCCTTGCTTTACCCCAGATTTATTGTGCCACGCAGAGCCACACAAGGTAAATCTAACCTAAGGGCTTGCCTTGCCTTGCATGCATACCTTTATAAATCTGGGCCTGAATTTAATAAATGTCTAGGAAAATACCTTTAATGTATAAAGGATTGCACTCCTAAAGCTACAAAATCACACTGCCACGCCACTCTAAACTACAATGTAACTGTGTTTAATAATGCAGAGAAATATGTTGCATTTGAACATCACTGTTTCTTGGATATCAGCACCTCACTTTTTCAGATCTACAGTACGTTAATTAATCTGCAATCCTTTTCTTATTCCCGCCGGTTTTGAGCTTGGTTGGGTTTAATTGCAAAGTGTCAGACCTTTTCAAGATAAAATCGCAAGTCAGGCTGCAAACTATTTTACTGACAGAACATTGAAACATTGCAACGTGTGAAGCCATTTTAGAAGCTGTATAATACCAGGGTAGCAGTTTTTCCTGATCTGTCATTTTAGATCGGTGCAAAAAAAATGCTATGTATTTTTAAGATGAGACATAAAGTAAATCCACCTTTTTTTGATAATTCCTTCCACATGGTAGTTTTAAAAATACATTGTAAAGGCTTGCCTCACCCTGCAGTGTCTCAGATGCAGTTATGGTGCACACCTAGCGCCCTACTCTCTAATTGAATTTAGATTCTATCGTGCACACTGTGACCTTGCTCATTAATACAAATTCTCAGTCAGATACAAATCGTTAACTCTGCACGTGTCTCTCAGGGACACGTGCAGATGTAGGAAAAATGTGCAATTACTCTGAGTTTGTACAATGCATTTGTGATGTATGCTCGAGGTTGAGGGCCGCGGAGACTTGTTAAAGGCCACCACCATCCCAGTTCTGCATTTTACCTGGTGTTTTTATCCCAGGCAGTGCCCTCAGCTCCACGAGTATCTTGGTTCCGATGCACTAGATATGAGTCTCTTTAATATAATGCATGCAGCATATAATTGCATCCAGAGTGACGTTGGACCATCCTGGTCCTGTGGTCCCAAAGTAGACGAGTACTTGTTCTGGCAAAAGCTGAAGAATACTAAGACTTGCCCCTCTTCATTCCACCTCATGCCTCATTCTTCCACCAACCTACACTTCCGGCCTCTTTATCTCACTCTTGCAGGTTCTTTTTCATCCATGCTTTCTAACTTTGTCTCTGTTTTTTTGCTGTTCTCGTCCTCCGTCCTTATCTCTTGTCTGCCTTTGTCCCTCTTACTCTGCATCAAACTCTGATGATATGAAAGACAATCACTGTCAAAGTGAATAGCAGTTGCAGCTCGCACAGGTAACTTGGTGGGGCGGTGAGGCGGGGCGGGGTTGGGGGTAGTGGAATCCGACATACAACGGGATAGTCAAAAGTAAATAAGTAAATAAAACCACTTACCTTGATCTCGGTGCGTCGCCGACTCGGCGATAAGGCTAGCGCAAGGTAAGTGGGTTTATTTATTTATATACTTTTGACTATCCCATCGCATGTCAAATTCCACTACCCCCAACCCGCCCCGCCCCCACTTTGCCTCACCGCCCACCAAGCTTACGTGTGCGAGCCGCAACTGGTGAATAGATCTCCATTCTAAAATGCTAAGTTATTGGGTTTGCAAAGGCCTTATGCTGAGTTCATGCACACCACAGCCGCAATATTGGAATGGGTTTCCACGATGGCCACCATGTGCTAGTGGTGCATGTGCACATCCACGTTGTGATGCATGGGTACACATGCATCATGACAGCCATTTAATTTGACCATTCTAACATGGTGGATGGCCATGTTAGAGCAGGGAATAACAGTTTCAAAAAAGTGATTAGTAAGTGCATGTGAAACGTGAAAAAAGATGTGAGTGGCTCGGCATCACTTCAAAAAATAAATGAATAAAAATAACGCAGAGAAAGATAGGGAGTGGGTGAGATGCATCTGGAAATGGGGTTTTGGACAAGGAAAAGTTTCAGTGCGGGGAAGAAAACATGGGAAGGGAAGAAGGGAAAAATAAAAAAATAACACAGGGTGCAAGATGGGGAGCGGAGCGGGGAAAATCGAGGAGCAGGGGAGAGGTGGAATAAAAGAGCTAGCAGAGCAGGAAGGATCAAGAATTGGCAAAGCCAATAGGTCTTTCTTTTTGGACCTATTGAGTTTGCCAATGCAGTTTTCTGATTGTGTGTAGCATTGGCAAAAGAAAAAAAATGTAATGACGTGGCCAGAGTTGCAGATCGCATCATTCTGTAGGCGTGCAAATGCTCTACCATGCACGCACCTATGGAATAATGCAGGCGCAATTTCCTATTTTTTTATTTGCTGGTCCAAGACGGCAGATTTTTATTAGCACAAAATAAAGGTTGAAAAGGACTACAGTGGTGGTGGTGTGGGGGAGGATGGAGGAGTGAGTGGGTGGGTGGTGAGGGGAAAAACAGAACACAAGGTTAAAAGCAACACAAGGGGTGGAGGTAGATGCTTGCAATGGAGAGAACAACACAGAGCGAAGGGGAGTTTGGTGGGGAGATGCATACCAGAGAGAGAGCAGAACACGAGAAACAGAGCAACACAGAGACTGGGTGAGAAGTGCCCGAGGGAGAAAGCAACATGGAGCCGAAAGGTGGTATTTGGCGGGGGAGAAGCACATGAGGGAGTGAGCTGCAAAATACACACACTCTCATAGAGTACTTAACGAGAAAGAAAAAAGTAATTCCTTAAAAGTGAACAGTAGAAGGATACAAGTTAGCCATTCGAAAGAATGGTAAAGAGCTATGCTCTAGGGGGAGGGAGGAGCACAAGAAGAGGAAGGCAAACCATCAAATAAGAAGCAATCAAATGAGAGTTACAATAAAACCAACCTCTGGTAACCAGTGGTGGGCTGCAAGCTCACTTTAAGTTCACAATAAATATTTTGCAACCAGACTGCCTGCGCTGTCTAGTAGGTAAGACCTAAAAATAGGGGGCAAGAAAAAGGAAAAAAACATGCACTTCCAAAGAGTGCTCCATAGAAAGTAAAGCAAGCTTTGGCAAAGGCATTAGGTCTGGGTTTGTGTTACAAACATTAATATTGACAATTCCTTGTAAGAGTGACTGACAAGTGAAGTGAAGACTGAAATGATCCACCAGACTTCTCACTTCCTATCAGATGCATTAAAGCACAGCGCCCACAAAAGCACTTGGGAGAGGATCAGTTATAATTGAAAAGCTCCCTCTCACAGATCACTAAAGGAGCTATAATGCAGCTCGCATAGGAGTGCACCTCGCGAAACAAGCAAAGATCTAATTCACAAAGATCGGTTGGCCAAATGTAAAGTGCAATGGAACAATATCTGAAATTTGCGGCAACGGACCATAATATGACCCATACAATTAACATATTAGTGCATGAACTTTGACCATTGCTGATGTCACGTGACATGCAGTCCTGCCAAGTACCACGCATCAGGCATTAGTCTAATGCATTTCAGTGTGGTGATACGCATCACTGCACTGAATGCATTAGTCACACATTATAGCGCTGCTCAGCTGTCAATGCAGAGCGCTGCTATAATGCACCATATCATGATTAGTGTGAGCAGCAGTAGCGTGGTGCGCACTGCTTCTGACAGGCTAAGGGGCTGGCAGCATGCAGCTCTGCGAGTACTGCTCTCTCACTACAACAATGTATCCAAGTTAGGCACCACCACCCCTGGCCCGCTGAAGTCACAGTCTTTGCCTGGCCAATCATTGCTTGTTGAGGTGTTATAGTCTAAGGTCAGTGGGGGGTGAGAGTTAAATGCAGCGGGGGGGCAGCGAAAGGGAATTAGGTTGAGAGCCAGCTGCTCATCGCTGCAGCAGCTGGCGGTTGGAATGATGTGGATGGGATCCTGCCCAGGCCGAGCGACTTGACCCCAACCCACAAGGACGCGGCGCCTGCATGATCATCAGTAAGTGCCAGAGTGAGTGGCATACTGTATTTATCCAAAAGCAAACAATTGCCATGCCGTAATTGGTGTAGTAGTTTGTGGCAAGTTTGCCTGGCAATTCGGCAGTAGCAATAAGCAGGAGCCACAGGGGGTGCTTGTGCCGTGCTCCCTCCCGCTGTGCTGCCGTCCCCTGGCCGTCTCATTTCCCCGTAGTCACGCCCTGCTCAACTGAAAGTTGCCTTCTTGGGAGGACCTGATTTTTGACTGCGCTGCAGGTGCTGGGTGTGTAGAGAGCCATGCAGCTCATGAATAATAGCGGACGCCAGCACACCGGACCCCGGGGTTCCATAGCTTGAGGCGTCCGTTTTGAAAGACTTTGTATCTCGAAGTCCATTAGAGTGAGGCTTAGCACTCTACAGCAGTGGAAATGAATGTGTGCTTCCTTTGTCGAAAAATGGAAGGTTGTTGTCCTCATGCTTGTAAATCATGACAGCTGAATTGGTGACGTGGAGCCGTGTTTGTAAAGGTCGGTGTTAATTGTGGTGCGCTTTGCGGCTATTATGAAGCAGCCATTCGCTTCCCCGCATGATAGCGTGTTTCACAATTTCATTTTTTCTTGCTTCCCTGCATACGATGTTGCTGTTTAGTGAGCATGTGCTTAAAAAAAGCTTCATGGTTCTAAGCCATGCTGCTCATCAAGGCAAACACAGTGTTGTACAAATGGAGATGAAATAACTGGTAATTGTTGCTGTCTCCTGACAGCACTAGTACTCCTCATGAACACGGAGAGGCTGAGCAGGTGGTGTTTAGGGCAGTCACACCTCTCATACATGCCGAGCAGTGCCACCGTGACCAGTTCTGCACTGAGAGCTCCTCACCAGCGTCATGACTGGGGGACAGACTGACTTCGCTACTGCACAGCAGCTGAGACTGTGTATGCAGCCGGCTGACCTAGTGAGTGTAAAAGACATAGGGGCATATTAGCAAGACCGGCGATAAAATTATCGCCGTTTAGCGGCAGGAAACTGCCGCTAAAGCGGCGATAATGGGCTTGCTAATATGCGTTATAGAATTCCAATAGAAGCCCAGGTTAGATGTCCTGCACATCTAACCTGGGCTTCTATTGAATTCTATAACGCATATTAGCAAGCCCATTATCGCCATTTTAGCGGCAGTTTCCTGCCGCTAAAACGGCGATAATTTTATCGCCGGTCTTGCTAATATGCCCCATGGAGACTATTCTCAAGGACTTCACAAGCTGCATTAATTTTTTTTCCCCACCTAGGTGCAGCAGTGTAGTGTTGTGACTTTGCTGGAGACAAGGTGATAAATTAACACCCCCACAGTAATTTCGCACTGAGGAGGGGTTACTTATCCATGTTGAAAACACTTTACTGTACCAATGATGTATTGCATATTCCCTAACTATGATCAGTTTACAAGGGCACTCGGTTAGTTGTGCCCTTCTATTTCTGGTGATTTGCAGCAGTTTTAAGATTTTCTTACAGTTTCTTGTTGCTCAAATGGGTGTAATTTCTGATATTTATACGTTTCCCTCGTCCTTAAGGCTTGATTTTGCTCGCAAGAAAGTGTCAGTCATAGTCGTTGAAATGTCACTCATATTTACACTGAAATTTTCAAAATGGCACTCATAGCAATCTGAAACCTTGGCCGCTACGGACATGTATAGATGAAGCTGCCATATGTTGAAGTACAGAATAAAATGTGTTTGCTACTGCTATGCTAAAGTGAAGGAGTGCAGGTTGTCTGTATATACAATCACATTTAAAAACCAGACTGTCATTACCCAAGCTAGCCAAAAACACAGAAACAGAAAAAAATGTATATTTATAGGTCTACACATGACCACGAATGCTGTCAAGAAATTAAGAAACACAGTTGAATAGGAACATTCTGAATAAGGACATGAATGGCCTTCTTGGTTTACAAGACAGTAGAGGTTGTCTAGTAGGCAAGTCTCTGACCGTGGTTCAGTCTTAGACACTAAAATGAAGAAAAAAGAGAACATAAAAGGAAACTGCAACCGAAAACCATTTGAGAAATGAATACATGAATTAATGAGCATTCTGTGTCAGAATGATTTGAACACAGAGAGAGAGAAGGGAGCAAGGAGGAGACAACACACAGGGGATGCTGGGTGGGTGGGTGTGATCAACGAAGATGATAAAATACCAGGGAAAATGGAGAATGGGAGGAGCAATAAGTACAGCAAGGTTTTAAGGCCCGAAGATGGACCATAACTGATGTCAAGTTAATAAGGAAACACACCTTATTGTGGGCGTGCTGCGAATCACAGTATTAATGACCAGGCTTGAATAAGAAGCAGTAGACACCGTTTAGTGGGAAAGTATCCGGCCTCGGACCGGAAGTTGCAGGTGTGAATCTTCTCTTTGTCACCATATAAACAATCAAAGCTTTGAAAAGATAGCATGAGGAACAGAGCGTCACACCGGGGGAAAGAAGAAGAGCAGCAGGAAAAGCGCCTATGTACAGACATACACTGAGCACAACTGCCAGCAAATATTGAGGAAACAAATCTGCATATGAACGTGCTGATAATGGCCCAAATGGACATGCTGGTTACAAGTCAACAGACGTGGTGTAGGGGGTGATACTCTCAATGGAGTAGCAAGGATGCCAAGGGCCCTAATGGATGGATGGAAAATGGGACAACTGTTGCGTGGTTTAAAGAAAAAATCAGCCACTTATTGGGTTAACGTGGGCCCCTCACACAGCTTGTTGGCTCCAGTGCTTCTGCGCATTCTTCAGTATTGATAGCTATGCCTCTGAATTATCTGACCTTATGCAGGAAGATTCAGTCGTAATCCTCTCTTTGGTATGACACAATGATGTGCTACATTATAAAGTGTTCAAAGTGTTTGTGGAATAAGTAAATGGTTTTAAGAGCGTTTCGTCTGATAACTAAAAGAACCTAAAAAGAGTCCCTTCGAACAGTGGAATAATACAACTAACTCACACAGAACACTAACATTCTTCTGGTCCAGACAAACACAGGAAAAGGGGGGAAAACCACTGAATCAAAAGCCGACACTTAAGATAGACAAAAAAGGCCAACCAGTCATGAGCAAGGGGCTGATCCCAAACCCACCCCAATGCCCTGATTGTGAGTCATGGGGAGTGGAATTACCATATGGAATTCTGCTCTGCCTGGTTCAGAGGGGGCCAGTGTTCTTAAACCTGGTTTTCCCGGTTGTGAAAACACCATACCTGGAAAAACTGCATGAGGTTTTGAATGCAGCACTCGCCAGTCTCATTCCCTTGTTTTTGGCCGGGGAGATCCCCTTGCCAGGACTTACTTTTCCATTCCCTTTTCTTTTCATTTTCAGAGACAGAAGCATGCATTTAAGCACTTGCATTAAGCAGGTGTTAAATATATGTGTTACCCCCATGGAATTGGGAATCCTGCGTTGTTTCATGACCTCAATTCTGGTCCTACACTACTTGGGACTTAACTTGTATTTGTATGGTACTGGCTTGGAATTACCTCATTGTCACAGTTACATCTGCAGGCAGAAATACTGCTCCGTCAGTACTGTACAATTCGGAATCAGGGGCTAAGCATTTTTATATATTGAAAACAAGAGACCTGTCAACAGAAAGCCGAGATCAAAAACCATAAACAGAATTCCTAGTCCTCAGACATGAGTGGCGGTGCCTACTTCCTGCAACTATTGGCACAATTTAATTGAAACCCATGATGGTGCCAGAGATGGTCCTGTTATTAATTAAAATCACTTTTCCTAACATACTGAACAGATACGTACCACACAGGCAGAAGCAGCAGTGAGTGCAGACTTCCCTAATGTGCATAGAGCAGTTACAGCAACATAAGCAATCCTTACAGCAAGGTTACAGCACAGGCAACACCAGTGTTAGCTTTCCATAGGCACACATATCCCACACAGAACAGCTACAGTATCATCAAAAATACCCCTCCAATGTGTCTCATTTAACATCAGTACAAGGCCTGTGTATTATGTGTCATCAAAAGTCTGAGCTTGAATTACCCCATGGCTTTGTATTGTGGGTAACCCGACCTGGGGCATATGTTATGTCCATGCATACCATCAGGATGTTAGCCTGTAGCTGATAATCACAGCATGTTAACAAAAGGAGAGCTTCATTTTTTTTCGGACCTCTGCAGTGATTTTGGGCAAAGGCCATCCTCTGCAGGACCTCTGCTAACATGCCATCTGCCTAGAGCAGGTGCAACTGCAAATGATGGAGCAAAATAACATTTGACAATGGGCCTAAAATATGAAGGGTACCCTGATAAAGACCACTTGTATGTACAGAGGACCAAAAAAATGGAGTGAACAGGGATGGAACCTGGATGCCATCTAGTGCCTGCAGGGCCTATGTACAAAGACTTGGCATTTACATGGGCACCTGTTTGTGACTGCTGATTCCACAGGTGGCTGCAGACCCCATTAGCTGCCAATAAGACACCACTTGTTTTGACAGAAATGCCCTCCCACTGGCTAAAGGTTTTTAATGAACTGCCTACTTATTAAATACAGAGGGACTCACTTATGAAAACTGTCACATCGATGTGATAAAACAGTGATGCAACAGTTTTAACTGTCCCCTCCTTGCGACATAATGGATGTGCCGTATTTAATGTACGGCGCTTCATGTCGCAACGAATGACAGATACGTCATAAATCCTGACGTATCTGTCGGCACAAAAGTCACGCATTGCTGGAGTTGTGTAGCAAGCATGACACAACTCCAGTAATGCATGGGGTAGGCCTGTGCCTATCGCACTGCGTCACCCTTCCGCCTGCCCTGAGGCAGGCTTAAGGTTTTGACGCAGTGGCATCCTAGAAGTGTCGCAGTGAAATCTCATAGATTTCACTGTGACACTTCTACTACCCTTTTTTACGTGGGAACGCCCACCCTGCATAAATTATTGCCGGACGCAGGTATAATGTGAGGCAGGGCTTTACAAGGTGACACATCTGCCTAGATGTGTCACCTTGTAAATATGGCGCAATATGGTGCATTGTTTATGCTGCCGCTGCGTCACGAAAAGTGACGCAAAGGCGGGTCAAACACAAGGCCTTCATAAATAAGGTTCTGAGATTCCAATGGGAAGCTCACAAGATTAAAAACTGCAGATGGCCTTTGTCACCATAAATAGTGCATGCATTGTGTACTACCAAACACTAAAATACAATTCACCGTTTAAAACAACAGGGTGTTAGCAGCAATTCACATATAGTGGGGTCATCCCACTTGATAAACACCTCACCGGATGGCCAAATAAAGTGCAAATGCCAGTTCGTTACAGAGGAAATAAATAGTGTCATAACGTTGCTGTCAGTGCTTAAGTTATTCTGATACAAAAAGAAGAAAAGCAAATTAAAACAGCATTGAGTTCCTCCTATTAATTGCACATCTTAAAAAGGAGCATATATTGACACAGTTCATTGGGGACTCCAAAGTTTGAAGATACTCCAGGACTGCCAAAGCAGTTCGAATGCCCCACTTCCTGATAATGGGAAGTAAATACATTTTGCTAAAGTCTTGATATAATATACAAAAAAAGGCAAAATGTAGCAAACTTTGGGGTGAACCTTCATCGCATGGACATGTCACAATTCTGAACACATCAAACTGCCCCAAAAGGTAAACTTAGGTGTGATCTGCCAAAGCCTAGGTGAAAGAACGTAAGTAACATCCTCTCCCAGGAGGCGTCTATCCACTCCAGATATGGTGCCATACCCCGAGTAATGTGTAAGGCGGTATGCTCTCTGACAGTAATTTTGGAGGACTCACTCTCTTCTCTGAGGTTGTGTTTTTTGTTTTATACAGGGATTTTACCAGGACCATCACTTGCTTAGACAAAGTTTCAGGATTGTGAAAAAGCTGCGACTCCCCGAAGTTCCACAAAACAGACTTCACATAGTAAATCAAAGGGATATCCCACCCTCTATCACATGACAAACAGTCTTGGACTATTTCTCTGTTAAAGGCAGCATGTGGCTTGGTCCCCATATCAAGCACCACAGCAACAGTGAAGCTAAATTAATGGAGTCCTCCACATATTCCACCTTGAACTCCTGATGCCAGATAAAGGTGGAACAAATAGGTGGAACACCCAGGAGTCTCCTCAATAGTCTATTTTGCACACCCTGGAGTGACTTAGGGTTGCTACATTCCATATGCCTGTGCCGTATTAAAAGGGGAAGGTATTTTCTCTTGTATACCTCCAATAAGGGAACCACAGTTTTTTTCCAATTAATCTGGCCAGGTTAAAAATATACTCAATCGACCCTGAAAATTTATGCCGTGGTGCAGAGGTTCAATGTCCCCAATTCCCCTTTGTGTCAAAAACTACACCTGGGTGACCTTGCAATTTAATATCCTGCATCTTGGTTTGCTTTAAGTTGCAAGTCATTATGAAGGTTTTAGAACGATTAGTGGCCAGAACCAGGGAACCCATAAAGGTAACAAATTATTGGAATAGTATCTTTAGACCGGTGGGGATTCTAGAGAACAAGACAGCATCATCGGTGTATAATATAGCCTTATAGCACGCCGTAGCAGGCTATACCAGCCATTAAAGGCCTGCTCCAGTGTTAAAGCACTGAGCGAAAGGTGAGGGCATTCAACTAGGTAGGAGGACTTTAATGCCGGTAGAACCCAGCTACAGAGGGCTATAAGGCTATTAGAACATTCTGCCACTTGAGGGCAGAATGTTCTAACAAAAGAAACAAAGGTCTCACGGAGCCCGGACTCTGTGAGGCCTTTGTTCACAGCAACAGCTGTGAACAACAACATTGGAATGTTGGAGGTCCGGCTTCTACCGGCCATTAGAAACCTGGAGCACTCCATTGTTTTCAATAGAGCTCCCAACATTCCAATGTTCTAATAACATGGGGACCTTTTTGATAACTATGGGAGGGGCATAGGTGACCTTGGCAGACAAGGTAGTACCTAGGATGTTTATGTAAAGCAGGAACAGCAGGAGGGCTAGAACGCACCCCTGGCGCTTCCACGTCCTATCTTAAATCCATCTGTCCTCTCTCCTGAGGGGACAAAGCGGACCAAGGCAGAGAGGTTGTGGTGGAGGGCTCTCAAAAACAGGACCAGGTCGCCATCGACCCACATGTCAATCAAAATCTCCCAACGTTTGGACCTCACCTCACTGTTGAAGGTGCAGGGCAGATTTATGAAGGCCTGGCAAATGGAGCCTTGCTTAGTGATGGTGTATTTACTCGTTAGCAGGTACAGATTTAGACATTGCTCAATTGTGCCGAGCCCCTCATGGAATCCACGCTTCACCTCCAACAAGATGCTGGTTGCTCAAACCCAGTCTAAGAGGAGACCAAAACCATTCTGCCAACCAACTTAAAAGCGGAGTCCAGTAGCGATATTGGACAATAGCATTCAGGGGATTGGGGGATTCCCTTTTTAAAAACGGGGACTATTATGACTGAATGCCAAGATTGTGGTAGACCTGTCTTTGCAGAGGGCATTAAAACAATTGCATAGTAAAGGGTTCCAAAGAGTTGGACGGTTTTATACAAGTCCATTGGCACCCTATCTGGACCAGGAGCCTTCTTACATGGACTTTTATTAATTGCCTCTCTTACTTCTTCTACTGAGAATTCCACTAACGAGGGAAATTCTGGTTCCTCCTTAACATCCCCAGCCATACATTTTTTTAAATGTTCGACCCAGGCCTCCTGGCTTATAGTGGTGATAACGGTGTTCAGTTTTATCCCAGCTGCTTTGATATCTTCTATGGGACCCAAAGGACTCTGGTGTCTTTCAGTCTGCAGGTTTTCACCAGCTCTCCACAGGGCTCAGCTTGTAATTCTTTCTGCCTAACCCTTTCTGCAATCCTGTATCCTTTCTGCATTGGCACACTTTGTGCGTGTCCCTTGGTTTAGCCTTCAAGTCCTCATGCAGACACTTTGAAGCCTTTCGGCACATCTGGTCAAACCATTTAGATCCATCTGGCCTTGGTCTGCTGGGTTTTATCAGAAGACTACTCACCACTAGACCTAGTCCGATAAAATGGGTGGAAACTACGTGGAAACATTTGGGAGACTTAAGACAGGCAAGTACCATGGGGAGGTGGTTAGAGCATATTTTTCTAGGAGGGTGGCCATATCCACATTTCTTCAAACCAAACACTGCCCTTGCTTCTTGGTTTCTAGGAATTGTGAGGTCAAGCTCCACGGACCTCCCCTTACTGAGAATATGTGATTCCAGGCACACGGGGATGTGGTTACTTTTGTCAATTTGGCCCCCACAACCCAAGCATAAAACTCCTGGTTTACAAAAATATAGTCTATCATAGAAAAGCAATCCCCCCTCTCAAAAGTTACTTTAGTCGGGTAGAGTGGATCATATAATTCAGTGACATTCTGGAGGTTAAACAGTGTAGTAAGTTGATAGAGGACCTCAACACCCCCATCCCTAGGTTGTCTGTCACTCCCAATACTAAGGCTATCAAACATAGCTTGTGCGTTCTCCGCTTGGGTGGGCCCTAATTTTACATTGAAATCACCATCTATGATAATATTGAAACCATTGCACAAAGGCGCTAAATGTACCTCAAGACCAGATATAAAGTCTGACAGTTCTTTAAATGTATGTTTCTTTGGTTACTCTCTAGGGATGACTTCCCCCAGGAGAATGTGAATCATGCTGGTTTGTTTTTGGGTAAATTATAACGGCCACCCCCTTCATCCTGAGTTTCTGTTTGCATAACAATGCACACAGCTTTTAACACTAACTAATTTGTTTCATGGTTCTATAACCCCAAGTGTTACTTCCCAGCAGAGCGCTACTCATTTTATGATCCTGAAAATGCTGAAATGGTGAGGCTGCTTCAGTGATTCAAACAATTAACAGACAGGATACACACTGAATGGCAAAATGTGATTTAAGGGTGTCAGCGAAGCCTCTGCACTGTGCAGATCTCAGAAAGGGGTGTTAAATCCATGAAACATTTTCTCCCAATAGTTTTAATATGCCACTCGGTATTGTTTTCTCACATTGGGCCTACTTAGGAGGTTCCCTTTTTGGGACTGGTTACTTCAGCATCAGGTTATTGTGGGATACAAACCGCAATAATCATCTGAACCCCAATATTAAATACCCTGATATCTTTCCAAAACATTTCATCTCCAGAGTCTCTAGTTGAACTAGCAGTTAGAAACTACACTCCTCATCAGTAAACACATTTTAGAAGAGTTGAACAGAATAAAATATTGGAAGTGCAAAGAACTGAGTTCAAGATAGAATAAGTCAAAAAGTGAGTTTATTATAGTATAATAAAAATTCGGTACAGAGAAAAACGCATAAGTCACCATGAAGGCCCAAGTACAGAAGTACAGATATATGTGAAATCATAAAACATATTAATCCCTAGTTGGGCAGTATCCAAGAAAAAATTTCAAGTGTCAAACTCATAAAGAGCAACGACAGTATCCCAAATAGCAAGTTTAATGTAAAAAGGAGCATAGTAAGTTACCCATGAAAATAATAAGAAAAATGAACCCCATCAAAGTAAAAAGGAAAGTAATCATCACCAAAAGACAGAAACCCAAAGGTTTTATAGACAAATCACGTAAGCTATTAATAGATTCTGAAAATTCAGCATGGTATGATCATAGTTAGGGTCATAAACATCAGAAACAACAAAATAATTTTACAAATCATTATCACTAACCCATTTCTTAAAGCCAAAAAGATCTTCCACTTGCTCCCTCATTAACTGCCCTCCGGAGATGTGTTGCACAAACTAAACATTACTTAAACAATGGCTCATATGAGTAGTACGACTACACTAACACTTACAGCGGAAGTCCTTGAAAATGATACTTTGAGCACATAATGGAAGCTTCATTCCCAATACACGCTTTCTAATATTTTTGTATCTCACTATTACATTAACGGCATTCATTTGATGCCCCATGGGATCAAGGGGTTAAATGTCTTTGCAAAGGGACACTGATTTGGAGGGGTAACGAGCAGGAGAAATATGAGTGGAACACCGGAAGCAGTATTAACTGTAAAAATAATGATGTATTACACGAAAATGTGGCAAAACTATTTATAGCATTATTTATATTTATAAGTGGCCTAGGCAATTCGTTCCAGGGACAACATCATGAGTGCATCAGTTACGACTCAATGCATCCTTAGAACACTAATTATCAGAAATAAGTTTTAAACAACAGTTACATATTCTTTGCATATTTCTAAAGCGCTACAACATTATTATGGTAACTAGTTACCTTGACCATCGGAGATTACGAGTAATGAGAGTCATTATGCTTACTTTTCTCATGTGGTTTTATCCAGAATCTTACTTACCCCTGTTTCTTTAGTGCTGAGGAATGTAGTTTGACAGAACTCGCCACCCACTAGAAGTGGGCCATGACTTGAATTATGAGAATTGCTCATAAACATCTAAACATTGGATAAAGGGGATTATGCATGAGGTCACATGGTTTAACACATTAATAACATATTTTGAACAAGTTGATTTAGTTGTTCTTATGTTTATTTAATATTTTATGTGTGCCACAGTTTGTTCCTAGAGCAAGGATGCCCTTACCCTCATGCAATCAAATAGGCACTGACAGCCAATTATTCACATCATTTAAGCTCTTTCAAACGATCTCACATACAGACACCACTTGCACCCAAATCCAGCTGGATTTGTTTATAAAATAGCCTTCGTCAAACAACATAGATCGAAAATATTATTGTTTTATAAAAACGCTTATTTTCTGTTCATGTTTCTTCTAGATTAATTCGACTATAAAATCGGTCTGTTTTTAAAATATGCCCATTTTGCATAGGGAGAGTTACAAAGCCAAGATGGTCTAGGCAAGAGACAAACATAGCAAACATAAGTGCGTGAAAGCGACTGAGGCAACAAAAGAGATGGTTTTGACTCAGCACAACAACAGAGAGTGGGAAGGTGTGGGGATGTGCCACAGCCAGAGGGCAAACATTGAAGAGAGGGGCAAAGAGTTCCTGGAGGGACACAGGAAAGAGGCTGGGGCAAGGGGCTAGAAAGAGAGACAGGCCAGAAGTAAACCTGCCTTTTTAGCAATCTGCTACTGTTATTATAGCAAGTGTCACTGGCTACCATGGAGAAGGGATTCATGAGTTTAGTTAATTCTCCAAGACATTCATCATGCTACTTGTGGTAAAGGCAGTGTTAGTATATTGTAAAATTGATCTATTCTGTTTACAGCACTGGGCAATGTGGATAACTCTTGGTGTGATCCATGGAAATGTGTTGGATTCAGCTACTTCTTGCCCAGTGCTGCACATCTAGATTCACTCCAATACATTGCCCTCATAGAGTTTGCATTTGTACTACTGAAGTGCTGCAAATACAAAGGGTAGAGGATACCGAGGATTCAATATAAAGCTTTAAATGTTGCAACAATTTCCGTATTCCAAGTCGACATATCTTGTTAATTTAGATGCTTTTCTTCATTTTGCATGTTATTTTTTTAACTCTAGTTGTATGTGATACTGCTCTGCTTTTTACTGTCACTATTATTGCTTTAGGTCCATATTTGTATTCCCCTTTTTGCAGTAATTTTACAACTGCATTATTTAGTTTCCAGAGTCTACTGTTCATGTGTGCTTCTGCATGTGCCACTGTGAAGTCCAACATTTGTAAACTACCTAATTGGCTAAGTATTTCTCTAGGAAGCAATCTCAGGTCCTTACTCAGTGGAAACAGAATATAGCAGAACAACTTCTGAAGCATTACATAATGTATTAAATAGCTGGTCTGATAACAACTATTAGGCAATGGGTTGGGTTAAGTTAAGTTACGTTATGTTATGTTGATTTGTCTAGCACACTAATCACCCAAGTGGGTATCCAGATGCTTGGGAAGGTGTGTAGGTTTGTTGTCTCCAATTTGCTTACGCGAGCCAGGTCTTCAGCTTCTTCCGGAACTACTGCAGAGACAAGGAGGATCTGATGTGTTGAGGGACGTCATTCCATGTCTTGGGTGCGATGTAGGCGAATGAGCGACTTCCAGTTTTGCTTTTGTGGATGCATGGAATGTGTGGGAATGTGAGTGAGGCAGAGCATAGGTGTCTGTGGGGTTGGTGAAAGTGTATGTGACTGTTCAGGTATTCTGCTCCTGTGTTGTGTAGGGCTTTGTCTGTGCATGTGAGAAGTTTGATTTGGCTACTCTTGTGAATGGGGAGCCACTAAAGCTTCTTGAGGTGTGGTGTTATGTGATTGCAGTGTGGGAGGTCAAGTATGAGTCTTGCAGCAGTGTTCTGGATGGTCTGAAGTCTGTGTAGGATTTGTTTAAAGATTCCAGCATAGAGAGTGTTGCTGTAGTCCAGCCTGCTGGTGATGAGTGCTTGCACGGCAGCTCGCCTGGTGTTCGGAGACAACCATTTTTTACAGCATGCGTAGGATGTGGAAGCAGGAGGTGCACACTGATTTAACATGAGGCATCATATTGAGCTTGTCATCTAGGTGGACCCCTAGATTTCCAGCATGGTATATCGGTGTGAGTGTGGTCCTAGCTCCGACGGACACCAGATGGAGTCCCAGGGGGAGGTCTTGTTGCCTAATACAAGCACTTCTGTCTTGCCGGAGTCGAGCTGCAGGCAATTGGTTCACATCAGTCTGTTCTCATGGTCCCGCAGTTGGTAAAGTTGGTGAGGTTGGTTCTGGCAGTGGTTGTTTTGTCCATCAGGGAGAGGATGAGTTGGGTGTCATCGACGTAGAAGATGACGGTGATGTCTTTTGATCAGATGATGTTGGCAAGCGGGGTCATGTATATGTTGAAAAGGGTGATACTGAGGGATGCTCCCTGTGGGACTCTGCATATCAATTTCTTGGTCTCTGATGTAAAGTGTAGCAGCCTGACCCTTTGGGTTCTTCCCGTGAGGAAGGAACAGATCCATTTGAGAGCAAATCCTTGCATGTCAATCTCGTGGAGTCTTCTGATGAGGGTGTTATGGGAGACAGTATTGAAGACCACAGAGAGGTCAAGCAGGATGAGGGCCACTGTTTCTCATCAGTCCAGGATGATTTAAATGTCATTGGTGGCTACAATGAGTGCTGTTTCAGTGATGTGGTTCTTTCTGAATCCTGATTGAGTGTTGTGTAGAAGATGGTGAAGTTTGAGGTGGGGTGTGAGTTGCTTGTTGATGGCCTTCTCAATTACTTTGACTGGATAGGTAAGTGGGAGATGAGTTGGAAGTTGCTCAGTCGATTCAGGTTGGCTGTAGGCTTCTTGAGGAGGGCGTTGATTTCTGCAAATTTCCCTTCATCCAGGAAAGTGGCAGACATGATAGAGGTGTTGATGATGTGGGTCAGGGTGGTGCTCATTGGTGATGTTCCCAGGTTGTAGATGTAGTGTGGGCATGGGTCTGTTGGGGCCCCTGAGTGGATGGTTCACATGAATGCAACTGTGTGGTTACTGGTAAGGGTTGTCCATTCGGTCAGGTTGGTGGTGGTTAGGTTAGCAACGAGTTCTCTGGGTTTGGGTTGGTGTGCAAAGTTGCTGTAGATGTTTGCGATTTTGCTGTGGAGAAGTTGGATAGATTGTTGTAGAGTTGTTGGGAGGCAACAATGTTGTTGACAGTGGCTGAGGGCGAGCTGAAATCCCTAAGGATTAAGAAGATCTGCCTGCAGCTGTTGGAGCTTACTTCAATGAGGTCCACTAGTGCTTTTTTCTTGTGTCCCTTTTTTGCTGTTAATAGCACCTGAGTGCAGCCTTGTAGGTAGTTCTGTCAGTGGTGTTGTGGCTGGCTTTCCATTTTCTTTCTAGCTGTTTACAATTTTGTTTGGTGACTCAGAGGTCTTCTTTGTACCAGCAGGCCTGCTTGTCAATCAATCAGAATTTGTAGAGTGTGGCTAATCACCCACAAGGGTATCCAGGCACTAGGTTCCTGCTGGACTCAGTAGAAAAGCCAGGTCTTAAGTCCCATTTTTGAATTCCAGGAGAGAAGCTGCAGTTCAGAGGTGGAGGGGAAGGTCATTCCAGGACTTGGCAGAGAGGTAGGAGAAGGGGCATCCTCCACTGTAGCTTCAACAAATGTGGGGAATATGTGTTGGTATAAAATCAGGCTGTGGATGATGTATGCTAGTCCTTGGTCAAGGAGGGCATTGTAGACGTGTATTAGTATCTTGAATTGGCATCTTTTCTGGCTGGGGAATCAGTGGAGGTTCCTGAGGTGGGGGGGTGATGTTGGTCCATTCGGGGAAGTTGAGGATGAGTCTCGCAGCAGAGATCTGTATTCTCTCCAGGAGTTGGGTGGTGATTTCTGCGGTCCTTGATTGATCTACTATGCTTGTTGGGTTTGATGGGTGCAAGTGAGTCTCTGCAATTCTTGATCCAATAGTTGAAGTTGTTGATGTCCTTGTCAGGGTTTTCTTTGGGGCTTGGTTGATCCATGCTGAGTTCACTGAGCCAGTCTGCTTTTGTGATTTTGCCCCAGCTGCGTCTTGGAATTCTGAACCTGGTAGAGGTGTTCACTTGAGGTGTGTTGATTAGGAAATGGATAATGGAGTGGCCGATCCATGTTAGCAGTGTGGTGGAGTTGTATTTGATGCTGCCCCTTGAGTTGAAGGTGGGTTCCAATGTTTGTCCTGCGGTGTGTGTTGGTTCTGGGATGAGCTGGGTGAGTCGGATGTTGCTCAAACTTTCGAGGAGTGCTGTGGAGCAGGGGTCCTTTCAGTCTTCCAGGTGAAAGTTCAGGTGACTTAGGAGAAAGTAGGCTCTGGAGTCAATGGTGAGCCGAGAGACACAGTTGGTGATGAGGTTGGTAAAGGTGGTTCGTGGTCCAGGTGGTAGAAAAAGAGTATCATAAATCCTATACATTCAATCTCTCTATACAAATGAGCTTCCTTATCCACAAGAGACTGTAGTAACAACATGAAAAAGCTGAAAAATAATGATGAGAGCAAATATGTATTATTCTATACTACAATAATGTTGAAATGGTTATTCTAAATGCCTACATACACAATATTCAAACAGCAAAAATGATATGTGCCATCATGGACAAAGTAAAAAAATATCCAGTTGAGAATATCTTCATTTCAGGAGATTTCAACTTGCCACTGGACACATTAGTTGAGGGAAATGCTACAACCAAGATTGACAAAATGATGGACAGATCAGCTCTCCCCAAAGTTACATTAACATTAAAACGCTGTGATATCTGTAAGCTTTATCAACCCAGCGGAAGTAAGCAAACCTTCCATCCACACGTCCACAACAGTTCCTCCAGAATTAATTATTTTTTACCATCAAAGTATTTGTGCAGGAAAGATGCGGGCCTCTATCAGCAAGCTGCCACTACCACAGCTTTGCACAGATAATTGTCCTATAGGATTACAATACAAGGGGAAGAGGCTAGTGAAACTGAATATAATGCTTTTACAATAAAATAATTAGTTCCATGGATGGAACTAAACATCAAAAACCTATCTTTTTAACGCATGCTCACTGATAGATTACAATGTATCAAAGTAATCTTCCAAGTCATATCTCAGCAAACTGACTGCATATTGTATTTATGATAGAAAAAGAAAATTGCAGAAACTACAGATAAAGTAAATTGAGTATGCTAGTAAAAGATCAAGAACATAATTGACACCCAAAAATGAAAGGTAAGAAATAGAAAATAAACAAGTTTACATAAGCAAAGTAGAAAAGACATAATTGGACCCGAAAATATTCGGATGGATGTGAAAAGGACTTTGTGTAGGAATGTAAAAGTTATGATTACAATCTGAATTACAAGAAAGAAATTATCACAGTTGAGACGGGAAGACAAAGACAAGATGAGTAAAGGCATTATTATGAGGGAAATAAAAAATATGGACATAAATAGTGCAAAATTGCAAACTTCAGGGCCTGAACATCTTACCTGTTGAGGTTGGTTAAATATGTATAACACCAAAGGACAGAGCTTTTGATTAATTCTACCAAGAGCTAAAGAGTGCACTGTGTTAAATAAAAACACAGATCACACAGTAAATTATTCAGATGCAAAGCATATTTTTTGTAAGGCACATGCACATTCTTCTGGTGCAAGCTTGGGTGGCAGGCAACTGCACTTTCTGCAATTGCACCATGATTGCCAGAATGACTATTGTTTGCGCCAAAGATGCTGCTGTGCCTTGTGTCAAAGGAAGAGAGATAAAAGTGCCATATCTACTAAGATATTTTTCTCTCCCCAGCTATAGCAGTCATGAACCAACACACACAACCTACAACATAATGCAAGGGTGTGTGCTTTCTCTGAACACAGTACAAAAAGAGATCTTTAAGACTTTAACCACTTTGGATGGTTGTTGTACAATGGAGCACACATGCAAAGTTGGAAAAATGAGGAGAAATTAACACATATTTCCTTGTTAAGCCTGCTGCAAGGAAGTAAGATTATGGGCAAATCTCTACCTACCAATGTTTGTAGATAGAGATTTGCATCAAACCCCAGTGGCGGCTCCTCTGTTAAGGTGGAGGAGCGTCGCCCCACTGCTGCTGTGCAACAGTAAAAGAAAGGAAAAATAAAATGCTAATAATGCAATGTTATTATCATATCCTTCTTCCCTGTTGTGGCAGCATGAGGGTGAGGCTGCTCTGCTAACAAAGCAGGGGAGGAGTGATGGGCACTCTAAAGTGCGCATGATGCTTTGACCGGCCCTCTCGGGCCGGCCAAACAGTCATGAGCACTTTAGCATGTTCTCTATGCAGGCTGCATTAAAGCCTGCATGGAGAACACGCCCAGGCCCCCAGTCCCGTCTGAACGAGAAAAACCACGGCGTTCAGACTAATCACAGTGCTGCATTGCAGCATTGTGATTGGTTTAGGGGAGCCAATCACAACGCTGCATTGCAGCCTTGTGATTGGCTCAGGGGACCTAGTTGCTTCCTGTTCGGTGGAGGAGAGATGACATGGGACAGAGTGCGAGGAGGTAAGTGAATTTTTTTTTTTTTTTACAATTATACCTCCTTACCCCCTCACCCCCGCCTACCACCCCAGATCCGTGCCCGCCGCCACTGTCAAAACCCAAAGGTGGTTGCATGGGAGCTCCTATGCATTACCCATGGATCGCCCCCTTTTTTAAAAGTAATGCAAAACATACTAACCAATGAAAATTCATCCTGATTTGTGTTGGATAGTAAATTCCACACTTTGAGCCGGGTTTCAGTCACATAAACCTGCTGCAAAGCGTTAGTGAATCTGGGCCCCAGTGCATTGGAAGTAGCACCATCCTGCATGGTGACACTGCCCATGCCAGTCACTTAGGCACTGATTATGATGACGGGTGGAGTTTCCTCCGCCCAACATCATCTCAGTCCCGACCGACTAATTAGGATGCGACCGAACACTGTTTAGTCACATTCCTATACTTTACAAGGGGAGCATGTATTGCGGCCGGAATGCATGCTCCCATTGTAAAATAGGAGGTGCAGTTCATCCCTGCACCTCGTGGCAGGCACCTCAAGGAGCAGAGATCAACAGAAAGGCACCATAGGTGCCCCCGCGTCCTCCACTGGAGGCCGTTCACCCAAGAGGGCCCTGCTGGGGCCCCCAAAGTTGAGTTCTGACAGGCTTTCTGCGTCGGAAAGGCCGACACCGAAAGGCTGCCGAAACCCGACATTGTAATCCCAGAGGCGGAAAAGGCCACCCTTGGGATTACTGGCCTCATTCTGACTGGCGGATGGCATCTCCGAGCCCGTCGGAAGCAAGTAAGAATGACCATTCGGATTCCTTTCCGACCGCCTCCATGATAATGAGGTGGTCAGAAAGGAATCCGACTGGAATATTACAATACGGTCGGAAAGGCTCCGACCAATGGTCGGAGCCGTTTCTGACCGCATTATAATTAGGCCATAAATTGTAATTTGACTAAGATCACACTTTTTGGTCAAGGCTGGAAACTGGGATTTGAACCTAGTTTTTCTAGTTATATACTGTGCAATTTAGCAACTGGATTGCTTTTGCATTCCACATTTTACATTTAAAACTAAAGGACCATACTTCTTATTTGGTTCTCCCAGGAGCTAAACAGTACGATGTGTTAAATAATATCATCATACTGTAAATTAATCCCATACAACACAAATTTCTTTAAACAAATGATCAAAGTTAAAGAAGGAAACTCAAGAGACATTACCAGTCTCATTCTCCACACCTGGCGATGCTGGCAGTCTGGCATAGGTAGAAGGAAGCTTGAAGGCAGGCAACTACAGTTCTGAAATCATCATGTGGGGCTCTGCTGATTTGAACATAAATATAACTACCTTGTGTGGTGACACTGCTGGGTCCCGGCAGGAATGGAAATTATTGCCGTGCACAGCAGCACTGCTGCATTACTGTGCAGGGTCGTGCTCCATGTCAATCAGAGGCAGCAACAGCTTGCCTGATGATTTAGGGCCAAGCAAAGACAGCAGAGCATGGGCGCACAAATGGCCCCCAACTTTAGCGTCACTTTCATTTTCTATTTCCAAGCTGAAAGAGCTTGGAAATGGTGTTCTGTCAGCTACTCCCCACTAGAGCTCTTAACCAACACATGACATGCCCTGGCAGTCCTGATTATGTTCATGCCTTCCTTCAGAAAGTGCAAGCAATAATGCATTGCCGCTTCAATTTTACATCACAAAACTTAAAAAATGTGTGTGGAAAGGGCAGACAAAAATATAGGCTGTCCTGTCGCCTGTGGGTCCCCCCCCCCCCCCGAGGCTACGGCCCTGAGAATATACACACCTAATACCTGGACCCAGAACTCCAGAACAAATTGGAAACAGACGTGGCCTGGGTGTGACACACAATTCCCAACAATTCCATGTAGATAATAATTTCTTGCAGTTTGGGAAGCACAATGAGATGTTGGAACAAGAGCACCTGGGTATGACCAGACCACAATTACAATTAAAATGTATATACAAGACACGCAGTAGAGGAGATCTGTGCTAACTCGGTGAGTTTGAAAGGGCATCGCTTAGCATGGTAATCGTATAGCTCATAGAGAAGTAAAGGCAGAGGGGGAACCCGAATACTGTTTATAAACTAGCTAAGTTAGGTGAAATCGAAAGCCAAAATGAGCATTCTCGTCTGTTTTCAATATCCATGAATCTTTGTCTTATAAATAATTAAGTACATAGAACATTCAGTGATAGTCTTTTTCAAGGAAACACCTTCCAGTGTGCTTTTCGCACATAGCACATTTTAGTACCAGGTTATTTCGCAAAAGTGTTATCGTGGGATATGACATGGCCCGTTGCCTATTAATAATGTAGCTGAAGTCTTTTAAATGTAAATTTTTTGCATTATTTCAAGGCAATTGATCTTAAGCGATACTTTTCATTAGTTATTTGGCAGGGAAGAAAATTAATGATCGATCAAACTGCCCTAATAAATCTTGCTTGGTTAAGCCATTTAAAATCCACAACACTGGGCACCTGAAAACACTGACAGATTTTCTGAGCCACCATCATGTAATGCCTTGCATTCTCATAAGTAGCAGGCCATCTTTAAGTTTGGGATGAAAGGAGATAATTCGAGAGTAGAAAACAACGTTTGCACCGATAATTTATTCACATACTTCAACATATTTTTATTGTATGAATAAATTCATTATAGTAAGACTCTGTCTAACACATGCAAAGGTCATGTGCATAACAAATGTGTCTGTCATTGTTAAGACATATTCTCCTGCCGTTTAAAAAAAAAATTGTAGTTGCACAAAATCTTGATGCAGTTGTACAATATTACAAATTAATGCAAAACCCTTTAAAATATTTATCATTAGCATTGAACTAACAAAATGTTATAGCATACTATAACTTTAAATTTAATGTGTATTAAATAATTTACATTTACTCATTACAGTTATAAATAATAATTCTTAAACACTAATTCTAAAGAATGCCCACCCATAGTAACATTTTTATTTTGATTTAACATGCATTACATTTTATTTAGAGTAGTGTGAAATAATTTAAATAATTTTAATTTTTTTAAACAAAGTTGAAATGTTTAATTTAATTTTAAATTATATATACTTTTCAATGTATTTCATTGCAATATATTTATTAAAGCTTATTCAACTATATATATTTTTTAAACAACATACATATATAAATATATAAATATATGACTGTAGCCACTCTGTAGTTACAGTTAAGATTCCTGGAGTTAGGAATTCCTCTGTTTATTTCCCATCATTAACTTGGCCCCATTTGAAGAATCTGCACAAAACTTTGCAGACCTATAGTTTTTTCTACATTGGCAGATGATGCAAAGTTTCGTGGTGATTACTCAAGGAGGTTGAAAGAAAAAAGAGAGGTCCCGAAACGCATTTTTCCAACAATACATTTTCCATAGACTTTGTATTTATGCCTAGTGGCCAAAATGCCAGTCGGATTTCCATTACATTTTGCAGGATTATAGATTATGGTGTGCAGAAGATTTATTTGGTAGTACAGGTAGCTAGGGTAAATATTTTTAAAATCATAAGGCATTTTACCTTAGTGATCTCTGTGGCTGCGGTATTCCGCAAAATTTCACAAAAGTACAGCGGTACATGCCATTGACAAGGTATTATGTGATTGGCTAATGACTGCCTCTACAAAGGTTAAAGCCAGCCATGTTGTTTTAAGTACACTTTGGCTGTGTTCTGGGTTAGGACCTTTGATATTTGTAATTTATATATATTTCATTTAAGGACTTTATTAAAGTGGTAAAGCGTAGGGAAAATTATTTAAAGTTTTCTACATATTTGAAAAAATATGTGTATGGAGTACTGCAGTACTTCCAAGGAAGTACAAATTAACGCGCTACTCACAAAATATACTATATTTCAGTAATGTAGTGTAGTACAGTGTATTTCTTTTTCCTGTAACTTCCCCTGTATGATGTAGCCACTCCACTGTATGCTATTCCACTCTACACCATTCCACTCAACGTCACTCCACTATACGCCACTCCACTGTACTCTAATCCAGTCTAAGCCACCCTACTCTACACTACTACACTCTATGCCACTCCACTCTACGCTATTCCACTCTAACCCACTCCATTCTACTCCATTCTACTCCAGTCTACTCATTCCACTGTAATCCTCTCCACTTTATGCCAATTCAGTTTATGCTATTCCACTGTACGCAACTCCACTCTACTTCACTGTACTCTACGCTATCCCACTCTACTCTAAGTTATTTCACTCTATGCCACTCAACTCTATGCCACTCCACTCTACTCCACTACACTCTATGCTATTCCACTCTACTCCAAGCTATTTCACTTTATGCCACTCCACGCCACTCCACTGTCTGCCTCTCGACTGCCCGCCACACCACTCTACGCCACTCCACTGCACTATACGCCAAACCGCCTACAGTACTTCACTCTATGCCACTCCATGCTATTCTACTGCGTGTGACTACACTGCATGCCACTCCACTCTACACCACTCTACCCTACACCACTCCACTCTACACAACGTCACTCTACGCTATTAAACTCTATGCCACTTCATTCAACACCACTCAATTCTACACCACTCCTGTCTACGCCACTCCACTGTACTCCACTCCACTCTACTCAGAGCTACACTATTCTACTGCACGCATCTCCATGCTACACAACTCCACTCTACACTATTTCACTCTCCCCCACTCCACTCTCCACCCCTCCACTGTATGCTACTTCACTGTATGTAATTCCACTTTATGCCTCTCTACTCTATGCCTCTCCACTCAACGTCACTCCACTCTACGCTATTCGACTCTATGCCACTGCGCTTTACCTCACTTCACTTTATGCCACTCCACTTTATGCCACCCCAAAGTGCACCACTCTACTGTATGCTAGTCTACTGTGCACCAATCCACTGTACCACACTCCTCTCTACGCCACTCCACTCTGCACAACTTCACTGTTTGCTATTCCATTCTTTGCAACTCCACTCTATGCCACTCAATTCTAAGCCAGTCCACTGTACGGCACTCCACTGTACACTATACCAAAGTACACCACTCCACTCTACTCTATGCCACAACACTCTACCCTACGCTATTTGACTTTGTGCCACTACGCTTTACCTCACTTCAGTCTATGCCACTCCACAGTACGCAACTCTACATAACTTCACTGTATGCTATTCCATTCCTTGCATCTCCACTCTATGCCACTCAACTCTAAGCCAATCCGCTTTACGCTATTCCACTCTATATCACTCCACTCTACACCACTTAACTCTATGCCACTCCACTCTACGCTATTCCACTGTATGCCACTCCACTCTATGCCACTCCCCTATACCCCACTCTTCTATAAGCCACTCCACTCTGTGCTGCTCCACTCTATGCTCTTCCACTGGACACAACTCCACTCTATGGTATTCCACTCTATACCACTCCACTTTATGCCACTCCACTCTACGCCACTCTGGTTGATGCTATTCCATCTACACTACTCCACTCTATGCTACTCTACTGTACTCGATTCCACTGTATGCCACTAAACTCTACCTCACTCCACTCTATACCACTGCAATCTATGCTATTCTATTCTATGCTACTCCACTCTATGCCATTCAACTCTACACCATTCCACTCTATGCCACTTCACTCTATGTCACTCTACTCTACAACACTACACTCTACGCTATCCCACTCTATGCCACTTCACTCTACACCACTCCACTGTCCACCACTCCACTGTCTGCCACTCCACTCCACTCTACGCCACTCCAATCTACCCCACTGCACTATGCGCCAAACCATTCTGCGCTATTCAACTGTAATCCACTCCAGTCTACAACACTTCACTGTGCGCTATTCCACTGTGTGCTGCTCCACAGCATGCCACTCCACTTTTCGCCACTCTACTCTACACCACCCAACTCTACACCACTTCACTCTGTGCTGTTAAACTCTATGCCACTCCATTCTACACCACTCCATTCTACACCACTCTATCTACCCCACTCCACTGTATGCAATTCCACTTATTGCCTCTCCACTTTATGCCCCTCCACTCTACGCCACTCCACTCTACACTATTCGACTCTATGCCACTACACTTTACCTCACTTCACTCTATGCCACTCCACTTTGTGCCACTCTACAGTACACCACTCTACTGTATGCTGTTCCAGAGCGTACCACACTCCTCTCATTGCCACTCCACTCTACACAATTTCACTGTTTGATACTCCATTCTTTGCAACTCCACTCTATACTTGTCACTCCTCTATACGCTACTCCATTCTATGTTACTCCCCTCTATGCTAATCCACTGTACCCAACTCCACTCTATGCTATTCCACTCTAAACCACTCTAATCTACACCTCTACAATCTATGCTATTCCACTCTTTGGTACTCCACTCTATACCATTCATCTCTATGCTATTCCACTGTACGTCACGCCACTGTATGTCACTGGTAATTCACTGTATGCCACTACACTCTACACCATTCCACTCTACGCCACTACAGTCTTCGCTATTCCAATTTATGCCACTCCATTCTATATCACTTCACTGTAAGCCACCACTCTCTACACTACTCTACTCTATGCTATTTTATTGTATGCAGCTCCACATCATGCCACTCCACTCGATGCTATTCCATTCCACTCTATGCCACTCCACTGTACGCTAATACACTCTAAGCCTCTCCACTGTACAATATTGCACTCTATGCCTCTCAATTCTACGCCACTTCAGTCGACACTAGAGTCTACTGTATGCCCCTTCACTCTACGCCACTCCAGTCTACGCTATTCTATTGTACGCAACTCCACTTTATGCCACTACATTTCAAGCTATTCCACTCTATGCCACTACACTTTACACCACTCCAGTCTATGCAACACCACCATAAGCTATTTCACTGTACCCCACTTGACTGTACGACACTCCACTGTACTATATCACACTGTACACCACTCTGCTCTTCGCTACTATAGTCTATGACAATCCAATGTATGCCACCCCACTCTATGCTACCCCACTCTACACTATCCACTGTACACCACTCCATACTACCTAAGCCTGGGCGTAGTTCGCGAAGTAGCGCTACGCGAAGCTACGCAAAGTGCAGTTCGCACTACGCGAGCTACGCGTAGCACTACACGAACTGCGTAGTGCACTGTTCGCAATGATTGCACAGTGCCGGATGCTTGTCCGCACTGTGCAATCATTGAAAACGGCATCTTGCACAGTGCAAGCTGTCTTTTACTGCCGCTCGAGTAGATTTTTACTCGAGCGGCAGCTTTCTCAACGCGGACTGGTAGTTTCTCATCGCGAGCGGTCGCGAGCATACGCGACCACTCGCAATGAGAAACCTGACCTCCCCGCGTTGAGAATCTCACCGGGATGTCATTTTGCTTGCTCGCGGTCGCCAACTTGACGTTGAGGACCGCGAGCAAGCAAAAAATGACCGCTGCACTACGCTACGCTACGCTACGCGTGTTTGCACTGTGCTACGTGCAATTCGCGTTGTGCGAAGTAGCGCAAACTTCGCAAACTACGCGAGCGTAGCGTAGTGCTTTGCCCAGGGTTAATACTACCACACTTCACTTTATGCTATTACACTGTTCACCACTACACTCTGCCCCTCACCACTCAAACCCACTACACTCTACATCACTCCACTCTATGCTATTCCACTCTATGCCACTCCAGAGTACACCACTTCACTGTACAAAACTCCTGTCTGCGCCACTACACTTTATTCAGTTCAACTCCATGCCACTCCACTCTATGCTTTTCCACTTGACAACACTCTGGTCTATGCCACTACATACTACACCACTCCACTCTACACTATTCCACTGCACAGAACTCCACACTATGCCAGTTCACTCTACGCTATCCCACTCTACGCCACTCTGCTCTATGCCACTCCACTAAACTCCACTCCACTGTATGCAATTCCACTGTAAGCCACTCCACTCTACACCACTCCACTCTATGCAACTACACCTTAATCAATTTCACTGTACACCACTCTACTGTGCCACCATTCACTCTTAGCCATTCGACTTGACGTCACTACACTGTACCTCATTCTACTGTAAGTTTTCCCCAAATGTTATTCCCTGGTTGGGTATATTTATCCTATTTTCAGGGGCCCGTTTGTTTTCCAATCCTCATTCTACTGTACACCACTCTACTCTACACCACTCCAATGTATGCCACTCCAAAGTATGCTATTGCACTGTAGACCACCCCACTGTACCACACTCCATTCTAAGCCACTCCACTTTACATCACTCCACTGTGCTATTCTATTTTACACAACTCCAATCTACCTCATGCCACTGTATGCCAATCAACTCTATGCCACTCCATTCTATGCTCTTCCACTGTAAGCAACTCTACTCTGTGTGACTCCACCCTATGCTATTCCCCTCTATGCAACTCCACTCTATGCCACTCCTCTCTATGCAACTCTGTTTAAGTTATTCGACTCAACACCACTTCACTCTATGCCACTCCACAGTACACTATTCCACTGTATGCCCCAACACTGTACCTTACTCCACCCTAAGCAACTACACTCTATGCTATTCCACTGTATGCCACTCAACTCTACACCACTCCACTCTATGCCACTCATCTCTTCTCGATAACACCACTACATTCTACCCCACTCTTCTCCACACACTCCACAACACTCCACTTTGTACTATTCCACCCTATGCCACTCCAGTCAATGCCACTCATGTCTTGGCCACTCCAATCTACGCCACTCCACTGTACACCACTCCAGTCTACGCCACTCCACTCTATGCTGTTCTACTCCATGCCACTCCACTGTACTCTATTCCACTCTCTGTCACTCCACTCTATGCCAGTCCACTCTACGCCACTCCACTTTACGCTGTTCCACTGTACCCAGCTCTACTGTACGCCACCCAACTCTACAGTGTTCCACTTTATGCTACTCCAGTGTACGCCACTCGAATGTACACCACTCCACCGTACGCTATTCCACTGTACACCACTCCACTCTACCCCACTCCATTCTAAAACACTCCACTATTTGCTTTTCCAGTTTATGCCACTGCACTCTGTGCCACTCCAGTCTTCACCAGTCCAGTCTACGCCACTCCACTGTATGCTCTTCCACTTTACACATCTCCACTGTACCACAATCTACTCTACACCACTACACTCCAGTCTCTGCCACTCCAATGTATGCCACTACACTCTATACTATTCCACTGCACGCAACTCTACATTATGCCAGTCCACTCTACACTATTCCATTTTGTGCCACTCTGATCTATGCCACGCAACTGAACGCCACTCATTTGTGTGCTAGTCCACTCTAGGCCACTCCACTCTATGCCACTCTGCACCACTTCACTTAACGCTATTCCACTCTACACCACTACAATGTACCACACTCCACGCCACCCTACACCACTCCACTCTACGCCACACTACTGTATACTATTCCACTGTACCACACTCCACTTTCGCTATTCCACTTTAGACAACTCCACTGTACGCAACTCCACTCTATGGGACTCCACTTAATTTCACTCCACTCTATGCCACTACAGTGCACACCACTCCACTGTACGCCATTCCACTGTATGCCACTCCACTCCACTCTATGCCACTCTACTCTACCACACTCTGCTGTGCACCAATCCACTCTAAGCTAATTTACTATATGCCTTTCCATCCTACACCACTCCACTCTACCAACTCCACTTTACACCACTCCAATGTATGATATTACACTCTATGCCACTCCATTCTACGTCACTCCAGTCTACTTCACTCCACTGCATGCCCCCACTCTATGCCACTCCAGTATACGGTATTCCATGATATACAACTCCACCTTACTTGACTCCTAATAAAAAGTGAAGAGGGACTGCCTGGCTCCCCTCCCCAAAGCTTTAATAGGCCCCAGGGACCACATTTCCTGGGACCAAGTAATTAATAAAGGAAAGAGGGTACTTGTCCCCCTCCCTGAGCCTAATTATGCTCAGGGAGGGGGACACGCACAGTTTTTCCTCCTGAGCATTAGCTGGCTGCCATGAGGAAGCATTAGTGCAGGTTCGCCTGGCACCTGCACAGAATTTATCAGACCTTTGAATGAGACAGACACATGAAGAGGAAGTCAAAGATAGCCAATGGGCCTTATTATGTCTTTGGTGGTCTTGGAGCAGGGTCATCACGCTGCCACCCCGCTCCGAGACTGCCATAGCGATTAAAGACCCCCCCCACCAGAGTACAACTTATTTTTACTCTGGTGAGCGGATCTTTGGTGGTCCCACTGTGGTCCCTTTGAAAAAGGCACCACAATGGGAGCGTCAAAGGCAGTTCCTGCAGGGCATGGACTATCAAGTCCATGCCCTGCAGGAACTGGGGGTGCATGCACACAGGGAAGCACATGTGCCCCCTTGTATGCACTCAATGGTGCGGAGGCAACAGGGGGCCCTGTGGTTCACTGACACAATATCAACACCTAAAATATGGACCAGTTCAGCTAACTATAACTCGCGCACCCGCAATGCACTGCTGATGACGTCACATATTACATCACTCATGACATGGTCAGTGACATCACTCATGACATCACTGATGACATCTCAAATGACATCACTGATGACATCATCCTTGTGATAGAGTGGCAGACCTCCTCTCACCCGAATATAACCTTTGATACACACACTCAAAAATACAAACTAACATTTTCAAAACAATGGACATACCAATACCAGTTACAACACACCTATTCAGTAATTCCAAGATCTACACACACATCCACTCATTCACCAACAGTCCCTATACAGTCACTCATACATGTACTCACTCATCATATGTACTCATACACCTATACATCCTGTTACACACCGCCACTCATCCATAGAGTTACTCACACACATAGTCACACATGCAAACAAAGTATCAAACATCCATTTACTTGCATATACAGTTATACACACACTACCACACTTACTTCTACAGAAACTTACACATACTTACTCTCTTAAACAATCACTTATAGAAACACCTACTTATTTGTACAGGAACTCTTCCAATCTCTCACTCTCACATATACTCACTTATATACACCAATACTCACATATACTAGTTTAAAACATATGTAGTTACTCATAAAGACACTATTGAGACAGTCATTCACTGACTAACACACCCATACACATACTCATCCACCTATACAGTCCTGCACACATGCTGTCTTCAACACATACAAACAGTGAGTCACTCATTCATGCATCTATGCACTAAGTAATACCCCCACCGAACCATACAGACACTCAGACACTCATACTGATACTCAAAAAACCAACTAATAACCCATATAGACACTCATGTAGCTACTCACCAACCCATGCAGCCACTTATACACAAAGTGAGAGACTGATACAGATATTTTCATATTTAAACATTACTCACTAACCCATGTATTCACTAAGATACACTTAGTCAGTTATACAATCAATTTTACAAAACAAAATCATCCATTTAGACACTTATATACCCATTTATTCTTCCATCGACCTTGAGATATACATATATAAAACATATTTAATTTTCAGAAAAACACACATTCACTGGATGATGTCATCAGTGATGTCATCAGTGATGTCATTTGAGATGTCATCAGTGATGTCATGAGTGATGTCACTGACCATGTCATGAGTGATGTAATATGTGACGTCATCAGCAGTGCATTGCGGGCGCGCGAGTTATAGTTAGCTGAACTAACTATAACGGGGGAATTTCTATGGTTTTGTACGAGTGAAATGTCCAACTAACTATAACGCCCCTGAAACCTATGGTTTTTTCAGTGAATTTCTAAGGTTTTTTAAATGCTAATTTCTAACTATAACGTGCCTGAAACCTATGGTTTTTTCAGTGAATTTCTAAGGTTTTTTAAATGCTAATTTCTAACTATAACATGCCTGAAACCTATGGTTTTTCAGTGAATATATATATATTTATTATACTATGTATACATGTGAAAATGTCTCAGTCCCCTGTTTGCCTCGGTGGCACGGAAAAAATGGGTGGAACTGACGTCAGCACGCCGACGAGGTTCTCTTATGGCTCCGATGACCTCATACGGTGTCGCGAGCGGAGCCGTGCTATTATGACGTCCTCGTTGACGTGGGAGAGCTAGGAAAGAATTTCCGTGGAATGCTGGTGCAGGGGATATTCACCTAAGTGTTCAGGCTAGTCCTTTGGGAGCAACTGTTTATGTTGCCACTCCAGAAACCGAAACCAGTGATCCGAGGGCAGAGGCCCTGCAGATGGCACACGATGTGGGGTGCCCAGTCGTGTGCACCGGCGGGGCAGCGAAGTGACAAGCACCACAACCCACAAAAAAGGTAACGAGGGCACTGAATAACACAGGATCTTCTCTTTGTATCTGGCAGGAACAACGAAGTTAAAAAGCCCTAGTACCAAAATGTAGAATTAGTGCTACAACGGTCTTCAAGAGGACCTGCGATGCCGCTTCTGCCTCCCGTACCCTGGAGGTGGCACATGGGTCACGTGGTACGGTCATACTGCGGTGGGACGCACACTCGTTGACCTCTCATGGCACTGCTCCACACTTCAGGGAGGACGCTTTCCATTAGCTATGTTTTCTGATGACATGTCGCGCTGGCCCCGTCCAACAACAGAACTCCTTTAGATCCAAACAGACTCTTCCACTCTCTCACCGGAAGTGAAACCAGGCCACGCGGACACTTTCACAATACAACAGCCGGGAATGCACTTTTCGGTAAAAAACGCATTCCTTCCTCCTAATTAATCAAATAAATGTCTCACTGAAGAACAGGGGCCAGCTTCGATCGGTAAACAGCCGTTACAACAACTTTTTACTTTGCGATACCATTACAACGCATGCATTACCATGCATGCGTTGTACATCACGAAGTCATTACTACGCATTTTTAGAACGCATGGTCATTTACCACGCATGCCTTTACAACAAATTTTGTTGTAAAGGTATGTATGGTAAATGACCATGCGTACTAAAAACATGTAGACGATCCATGTCGTTGTAAGGAAACAGAGGCTGTTCCGTTTCCTCACAACGACGTGCACCGCCCTCAGAGACGACGTGAAGCAGGAACCACAAGGAGAGAGGAACCACGAGGAGTGAGAGGTAAGGGGGATTGGGCATGGGGTGGGGGTTTCTTTTCTAGGGTTTAGGGTAGTGCAGTGGTGTTTGGGTGGTGTAGGGGGTCGTGCTGGGGGTAGTGTTTTAGGGTTTAGGGTAGTGCAGTGGTGTTTGGGTAGTGTAGGGGTTCGTGCTGGGGGTAGTGTTTTAGGGTTTAGGGTAGTGCAGTAGTGTAGGGGGTTGTGCTCGGGGTAGTGTTTTAGGCTTTAGGGTAGTGCAGTGGTGTATGGGTAGTGTAGGGGTTGTGCTGGGTTAGTGTTTTAGGGTTTAGGGTAGTGCAGTGGTGTTTGAGTAGTGTAGGGGGTCATGCTGGTGGTAGTGTTTTAGGGTTTAGGGTAGTGCAGTGGTGTTTGTGTAGTGTAGGGGGTCATGCTGGGGGTAGTGTTTTATGGTTTAGGGTAGTGCAGTGGTGTTTGGGTAGTGTAGGGGGTCGTGCTGGGGTAGATTTAGGGTTTAGGGTAGGGCAGTGGTGTTTGGGTAGTGTAGGGAGTCGTGCTGGGGGTAGTGTTTTAGGGTTTAGGGTAGTGCAGTGGTGTTTGTGTAGTGTAGGGGGTTGTGCTGGGGGTAGTGTTTTAGGGTTTATGTTAGTGCAGTGGTGTTTGGGTAGTGTAGGGGGTAGTGCTGGGGTAGTGTTTTAGGGTTTAGGGTAGTGCAGTGGTGTTTGTGTAGTGTAGGGGGTAGTGCTGGGGGTAGTGTTTTAGGGTTTAGGGTAGGGCAGTGGTGTTTGTGTAGTGTAGGGGATAGTGTTTTAGGGTTTAGGGTAGTGCAGTGGTGTTTGTGTAGTGTAGGGGGTCATGCTGGGGGTAGTGTTTTAGGGTTTAGGGTAGTGTAATGGTGTTTGCGTAGTGTAGGGGGTAGTGTTTTAGGGTTTAGGGTAGTGCAGTGGTGTTTGGGTAGTGTAGGGGGTCATGCTTGGGGTCGATTTAGGGTTTAGGGTAATGCAATGGTGTTTGTGTTGTGAGGGAGTCGTGCTGGGGGTAGTGTTTTAGGGTTCAGAGTAATGCAGTGGTGTTTGTATAGTGTAGGGGGTTTAGGGTAGTGCAGTGGTGTTTGTGTAGTGTAGGGGGTCATGCTGGGGGTTGTGTTTTAGGGTTTAGGGTAGGGCAGTGGTGTTTGTGTAGTGTAGGGGGTAGTGTTTTAGGGTTTAGGGTAGTGCAGTGGTGTTTGTGTAGTGTAGGGGTCATGCTGTGGGTAGTGTTTTAGGGTTTAGGGTAGTGCAGTTGTGTTTGTGTAGTGTACGGGGTCGTGTTTTAGGGTATAGGGTAGTGCAGTGGTGTTTGGGTAGTGTAGGGGGTCATGCTGGGGTTAGTGTTTTAGGGTTTAGGGTAGTGCAGTGGTGTTTGGGTAGTGTAGGGGGTCGTGCTGGGGGTAGTGTTTTAGGGTTTAGAGTAGTGCAGTGGTGTTTGTGTAGTGTGGGAGGTCATGCTGGGGGTAGATTTAGGGTTTAGTGTAGTGCAGTGGTGTTTAGGTAGTGTAGGGAGTCGTGCTGGGGGTAGTGTTTTAGGGTTTAGGGTAGTGCAGTGGTCTTTGTGTAGTGTAGGGGGTCATGCTGGGGGTAGTGTTTTAGGGTTTAGGGTAGTGCAATGGTGTTTGTGTAGTGTAGGGGGTAGTGTTTTAGGGTTTAGGGTAGTGCAGTGGTGTTTGTGTACTGTAGGGGGTCGTGCTGGGTTCTAGTGTTTTAGGGTTTAGGGTAGTGCAGTGGTATTTGTGTAGTGTAGGGGGTAGATTTAGGGTTTAGGGTAGTGCAGTGGTGTTTGGGTAGTGTAGGGGGTCGTGCTGGGGTAGTGTTTTTGAGTTTAGGGTAGTGCAGTTGTGTTTGGGTAGTGAAGGGGGTCGTGCTGGGGGTAGTGTTTTAGGGTTTAGGGTAGTGCAGTGGTGTTTGGGTAGTGTAGGGGTCAACCAACATGAATTTGTCCTTGTGTGATGTAACCAATGCTCATGTAAAGCACTCCAATACCTGACCAGTCTGCACTATATAAAACTGCAAAAAAAAAAAAAGTGTTTTGCACACTTCTGTCATTGGGCTATACGTGGGCTACCTCTGGGTGATATTTGTGCTACATGTGGGCTCTTTTGTCTCTGGTGGCCATCTTGGGAGACTTATTTGTTATGAAGTTTCCTAATTTCCTCATTTACTACAGTCTCCTCAGTAGGAAATGCTTTCAGTTTTTTACTTTGATTCCATCAAGAAGGCATTCAGATGTGTCACACATTTGCCATAAATTCAGAATGTTAGCACTCTAGTTGTTCATTAGATCACTGTAGTAAAGCTACTGCTCACCAAGGAGTTAACTGGAAGTCTACTGCTGGTATTGGAAGTGATTGTTGCAGTCTGCATGTCAGAATTTTCTAATGAAATAGAAGAGGATTTGAGATCTCACTTAAAACATGCCCTAAATTTTCTTTTTGCAGCACTAACCATAATTTCTATGGCAAAATGAACCCCCTCATTTTGTTCCTTTTTAAATTAAATGTTTTAAGTATTACCAGTTTATTCCAATCAAGATGGCTTCAGGTGTGCCATACTTTTGTCATAAGGCAGGCTGTTAGTACTCTAGTTGTTCTTTAGAACACTCTGGGAAGCTGCAGTAGAACACAAAGGCATCAACTGACAGGCTGCTCCTGTTGAAATATAACAGGAAGATATTTGAGATCTCACTTAAAACATGTCCTAATTTTTCTTTCTACAGCACTAACCATAATTTCTATGGCAAAATGAACCCCCTCATTTTGTTCCTTTTTAAATTAAATGTTTTAAGTGTTACCAGTTTATTCCAATCAAGATGGCTTCAGGTGTGCCATGCTTTTGTCATAAGTAAGGCTGTTAGCACTCTAGTTGTTCTTTAGAACACTCTGGGAAGCTGCAGTAGAACACAAAGGAATCAACTGACAGTCTCTGCCATTGTTGGATGTACATGTTTTACTGAGAATGTCAGACTTCATTCTCACATGACTGAGAAAGATAATGTGAATTTACAGAAAATATGCTCTCATTTTAGCTTCTGGAGCACCTTCCAAAACTCTATGGGACAAGCATGTGAAAATAGTTTTCTCTCAAACATGATTCATGATATCCCAGCAGAAGGTTTTTCACAGGGTAAAATCACCTTAGAACACACCACAATTCCTGAAATTAGTATGGTACCATCAACAAATGAATTCTAATGTAACTAAAGTCTGTTATCACCCTTTATAGTTCTCCTTTTGGTAACCCTCAAAATCTTCGATTCACTACAATGCATTTCAATGGGGTACTATCATTTATATTGGTCCCAAGATGGCTGCCAGCAATTCCAGGATGAAGTGCTGTCAGCCAATCAGATCTCACGATGACATGTGTGGTTAGGCTCCGCCCAGATATATATGTGTTTTTACTTTTGATTTTCTCAAGAACTACTGAACGGATTTACACCATTTAACAAAAGGGTTCTTTCTGAACCAAGAACTACCTCTTTGCCAAATTTGGTGTAATTCCGTTCAGCAGTTCGGGCTGTAGCCTTGCATAAAGTTTCCTATGGGAAATTGATTTTTTGACTCTTATTTTATTAATTTCTCCGCAACTACTGAACGGATTTACACCATTTAACAAAAAGGGTTCTTTCTGAACCAAGAACTACCTCTTTGCCAAATTTTGTGTAATTCCGTTCAGCAGTTCGAGCTTTAGCCGTGGCTAAAGTTTCCTATGGGAAAATGAATGGGGAAAACACGTTTTGGGACCCCCTTTTTCTCGGCCCCCGCTTGACGAATCACCCCGAAACTTTCAGGGTAGGAGCGGACCGGAGCGGGCCATAAAGTTTGAAAATTTTGCGAAGATTCGTCAACCGACGCAAGAGTTATTTCAAATAGAATGTTGCGGATTTCCTATGGAAAATAGGTCCTAACTATAACTATCTACTGGCGACCGCCAGTAGATAATATATATATATATATACCTATATATATATACCTGCAAGCCGAAATGGTGGTTTCTGTGAACTGTAGTCCGTCAAGGGTGACTGCGATGAGGCGTTCATGCTATTGGTCAACTCAGCTGGGCTTCCACCAATGGGAGTCAAATGGATTATTTGAAAGGCGGCAGGTGACAGTTTCTGGTGTTTGGCAATTGAAGAAGGCATTCCAGCTGAAACGCGTCTTGCCTCCCACTCTGCAATAAAGGTGTTCTCCTTGGCTCCCCGTTGTGTCCCTCCAGTTCTTTCCCTCCAGGGGGGAGGCAGCTTCCTGTGCACACATCGCATGCTATGTCCTGAGCACGCTTGGGGGACCCGTCTCGATTGTGGCCGGAACTACAAGGGCACTGCTTCACAGCATTGTTTGGACTTCAAGGGATTGAAGAGCTCTGGTCCCTGCATTCCGGAACAGTGGATACATCGCTGTAGTTACAGTCCGTGACTTCACGGGTAGATCTACTCATTGTAGCAGGATCTTCGATCCCACGTGGACCTGAGTATATGCGGTGAGACGTCAAAGGGGCCCGGGAGAGAACTTTGTGCGGCGAGGACACTTGTGATTTTAATCTGCACCTACACACGCTTTTCACTGATCACCAGCACTCACTTTGGGTTACAACGAGTTGACAGCACAAATGCTTACCTGCAAGCCGAAATGGTGCTTTCTGGGAGCCGTAGTCCATCAAGGGTGACTGCGATGAGGCGTTCATGCTATTGGTCAACTCAGCTGGGCTTCCAGCAATGGGAGTCAAATGGATTATTTGAAAGGCGGCAGGTGACAGTTTCTGGTGTTTGGCAATTGAAGAAGGCATTGCAGCCGAAGCGCGTCTTGCCTCCCACTCTGCAATAAAGGTGTTCTCCTTGGCTCCCTGTTGTGTCCCTCCAGTTCTTTCCCTCCAGGGGGGAGGCAGCTTCCTGTGCATATATATATATGTATATATATACATATATATATATTCACTGAAAAAACCATAGGTTTCAGGCACGTTATAGTTGGAAATTAGCATTTAAAAAACCTTACAAATTCACTGAAAAAACCATAGGTTTTAGGGACAGTTATAGTTAGTTGGACATTGCACTCGTACAAAACCCGTGAAATTCTCCCGTTATAGTTAGTTCAGCTAACTATAACTCACGCCCCGCAATGCACTGCTGATGACGTCACATATTACATCACTCATGACATGGTCAGTGACATCACTGATGACATCTCAAATGACATCACTGATGACATCATCCAGTGACTGTGTGTTTCTGTAAAGTTTAAATATTTTTAATATATATAGGGAAAGGCGTATTGAAGAATGAGTGGGTGTATAAGTGTCTGAATGGATGATTTAGTAGGTGCGTGACTAACTCTATAAGTGAGTGATTAAACGTATCTTACTGAATGCATGGGTTAGTGACTAAACTGGGTGAATGTCTGTATCCATCTGTCTGTTGCTGTGTAAGTGGCTGCATGGTTTGTGAATAGCTACATGAGTGTCTATATGAGTTATTGATTGGTTGTCTGAGTATCTGTATGAGTGCCTGAGTGTTTGTGTGGGGTGGGGTGTGTGCGACTCTGTGCATAGATGTGTGAGTGGGTGATTCACTGGGTGGATGGTTTCAAGAGTGCATCTGTGATAGACTGTATGGGTGGGTAAGTGTGTGTAAGAGTGTGTTAGTGAGTGAATGTATGTCCCAGTGGTACATGTGTGAGTAACTACATATGTGAAAGGCAGTATATATGTGTGTTGGAGTATATAAATAGCTATAAGCGAGAGTGTGTGATTGTGAGAGTGACTGTATGGATTAGTGTGTGCTTGTATCAGTGATTGTATAAGAGCGTAAGAATGTGCTAGTATTTGTATGAGTAAGTGAGCTGGTGTGTGTATAACTGTATAGGTGAGTAAATGGCAGTATGTTTAATTATTTGCATGACTGACTAGGTGTGTGAGTACCTCTATGGATGAGTGGCGGTGTTTGAGTGTCTATATAGGAGTATGAGTGCATATGATAGTCCTGTACTGAGTGACCGTAAGTATGAGTGACTGTACGGGTGAGTGAGTGGATGTGTGTGTAGACCTAAGAATCAGTGAGTGGGTATGTAGTTATTGGTGTTGGAGTGTCTATGGTTTTGCAAATGGCAGTCTGTAATTTAGAGTGGGTGTATCAAAGGTTATATTAGGGTGTGAGGAGGTGCATCAGATTATCACGTGGATGATGTCATCAGTGATGTCATCAGTGATGTCATTTGAGATGTCATCAGTGATGTCATTAGTGATGTCACTGACCATGTCATGAGTGATGTAATATGTGACGTCATCAGCAGTGCATTGCAGGGCGCGAGTTATAGTTAGCTGAACTAACTATAACGCGGGAATTTCACGGGTTTTGTACGAGTGCAATGTCCAACTAACTATAACTGTCCCTAAAACCTATGGTTTTTTCAGTGAATTTGTAAGGTTTTTTAAATGCTAATTTCTAACTATAACGTGCCTGAAACCTATGGTTTTTTCAGTGAATTTCAAAGGTTTTTTAAATGCTAATTCCTAACTATAACATGTCTGAAACCTATGGTTTTTTTCAGTAAATTTCAAAGGTTTTGTAAATGACAATTTTTAAATGTGTTAATTGTTATATTAATTTTTTTGATACTGATTTACTACATTTTTTAAACTATTTATTTTTAGATATTTTATTTTTAAATTACATTGTAATTACATTATACATTACATTACAAAATATATTTTCTCAAAATGAATTACTTTAGTTTAAATACTTTGCAAATAGGAAATAGACTTTTAAGTACAGTAGTTACAGTTGTTGCAATGGGCAACACAATTTCAAACACAATGCAACATTGAGCTCAATGTGAATTTATAGTTAAATGGAATTAGTTACTTTATGGATTACTTTTCTAACCACAGGACTGGATCCTGGATTCAGTCCTGGGACATGTCCTGTAAACAGTTGAGTAAAAGCGTTTTGGTTACAGTAGTGATTTTTAAGGAATATTATTGTATTTTAAAAGTTGACACAGAAACTTTTTCACATAGAATCACCAATGTTATCCTATGGGAGGAAATTCACTTAGCAGGTAAGTAGTGTTATCGTTACTTTTTCTTACTCAGTGGTGGATCCTGGATCCAGCACTGGTGCATCTCCTGTAAACAGTTGAAAGAATGCGTTTAAGTCATACAGGCGATTTTTAAGGATTATTTGTAGTTTGTGAAAATCGACACTTTGAAACTTTTCTGCTGAAAACCAGACAATGGATTCCTATGGAAGGAAATACAAGTTACTGGTAAGTACGGTTAGAATTACTTTTCAGGGTCAGTGCTGGGCTAAAAGATGCAGCACTGGGTTCTCTCCTGATAACAGGTGAGTAAATCGGAATTCGTAGTTCGGCTGATTTTAGAGGAATATTATAAAGTTCCAAAACTCCACACTTAGAAGAATTTCCAAGTGAAACCAGTCAATGTTAGCCTATGGAAGGAAATTCAAGTTACTGGTAAGTACGGTTAGAATTACTTTTCAGGATCAGTACTGGGCTGAAAGATGCAGCACTGAGGTCTCTCCTGATAACAGGTGAGTAAATTGGAATTCGTAGTTCAGCTGATTTTAGAGGAATATTATAAAGTTCCAAAACTCCACACTTAGAAGAACTTCCAAGTGAAACCAGTCAATGTTAGCCTATGGAAGGAAATTCAAGTTACTGGTAAGTACGGTTAGAATTACTTTTCAGGATCTGTACTGGGCTCAAAGATGCAGCACTGAGTTCTCTCCTGATAACAGGTCAGTAAATCGGAATTCGTAGTTTGGCTGATTTTAGAGGAATATTATAAAGTTCCAAAACTCCACACTTAGAAGAATTTCCAAGTGAAACCAGTCAATGATATCCTATGGAAGGAAATTCATGTTACTGGTAATTACGGTTAAAATGACTTTTCAGGATCAATACTGGGCTGAAAGATGCAGCACTGAGGTCTCTCCTGATAACAGGTGAGTAAATCGGAATTCGTAGTTCGGCTGATTTTAGAGGAATATTATAAAGTTCCAAAACTCCACACTTAGAAGAATTTCCAAGTGAAACCAGTCAATGTTAGCCTATGGAAGGAAATTCAAGTTACAGGTAAGTACGGTTAGAATTACTTTTCAGGATGAGTACTGGGCTCAAAGATGCAGCACTGAGGTCTCTCCTGATAACAGGTGAGTAAATCAGAATTCGTAGTTCGGCTGATTTTAGAGGAATATTTGTATGTTTCAAAAATCGACACTTAGAAACTTTTTCAGCAAAAAGCAGGCAATGATATCCGATGGAAGGAAATTCAAGTTACTGGTAAGTACGGTTAAAATGACTTTTCAGGATCAGTACTGGGCTCAAAGATGCAGCACTGAGGTCTCTCCTGATAACAGGTGAGTAAATCGGAATTCGTAGTTCGGCTGATTTTAGAGGAATATTATAAAGTTCCAAAACTCCACACTTAGAAGAATTTCCAAGTGAAACCAGTCAATGTTAGCCTATGGAAGGAAATTCAAGTTACTGGTAAGTACGGTTAAAATTACTTTTCAGGATCAGTACTGGGCTCAAAGATGCAGCACTGAGGTCTCTCCTGATAACAGGTGAGTAAATCGGAATTCGTAGTTCGGCTGATTTTAGAGGAATATTTGCACAATGGTGAAGGAAGGGGGTGGGGCCTGTGGTGACATGTCTGCAAACACGCCCTGTGGCGCGGTTTAAGTTGGAGAATTAATTCCTCCTCAATCCCGAGGGTCCCTAGGGGCCAACTAGCCCACCAGATACCTCCAGTATTCGCCAGAGAGCTGCGTTGCAGAGAGGTGCAAAAAGGGGTGTGGCCTCTGAACACCTCTCTGCAACGCAGCTCTGTGGTGCTTTCCGGACGTACCTGGTGGGCTAATTGGCCCCCAGGGACCCTCAGGATTGAAGGGGATTTAATTCCAGATCTTAAAACGCGCCACGGGGCCTGTTTGCACACATGTCACCTGAAGCCCCGCCCCCTCCCTTTACCACTGTGCAAACGCGCCACGTGGCGCGTTTTAAGTTGGGGTATTAAGTCCCCTTGAATCATGAGGGTCCCTGGGGTCCAACTAGCCCACCCTGTACCTCCAGTATGCGCCAGGGAGCTGCGTTGCAGAGAGGTGTTCAGAGGCCATGCCCCTTTTTACACCTCTCTGCAACGCAGCTCTGTGGTGCTTTCCGGACGTACCTGGTGGGCTAATTGGCCCCCAGGGACCCTCAGGATTGAAGGGGATTTAATTCCACATCTTAAAACGCACCACGGGGCCTGTTTGCACACATGTCACCTGAAGCCCTGCCCCCTCCGTTCACCACTGTGCAAACGCGCCCCGTGGCGCGTTTTAAGTTGGGGGATTAAGTCCCCTTGAATCCTGAGGGTCCCTGGAGTCCAACTAGCCCACCATGTACGTCCAAAAAGTGCCACAGTGCTGCGTTGCAGAGAGGTGTAAAAAGGGGCGTGGCCTCTGTACACCTCTCTGCAACGCAGCCCCCTGGTGCATACTGGAGGTTCCTGGTGGGCTAGTTGGCCCCAGGGACCCCCAGTATTCAAGGGGAATTTGTTCCCCCTCTGCAAACGCGCCAGGGGGCGTGTTTGCAGAGGGCTGCAAGCAGGGGGGCGTGGCCTCCGGCGCGATGCCGGTCTTTTTTTATTTATTTTTTTAAGAAGGGGGGCTGTGTGGCCCCCCTTCTTTTTCTAATCTATTGGCCCTGGGGACCCCATCCCCCAGGGCCTGCCCCCTAATTATTATTATTTATTTTTTTAAATTTGGAAGGGGGCCGCGTGGCCCCCCTCCCGAGGCCTTAATCGGCCCCGGGGACCCCATCCCCTGGGGCATGGCCTTCTTTTTTTTTAAAATAAAACTTATGGAGGGGGGCTGCGTTGCCCCCCTACTCAGGCCACTTATGGCCCCGGGAACCCCATCCCCCGGGGCCGGCCTTTGTGTTTTTTTTTTTTATTACATTTTGGGGAGGGGGGCCGCGTGGCCCCCCTCCCGGGCCACTAATGGCCCTGGGGACCCCATCCCCTGGGGCCTGGCTACTCGTTGGGGACCGTGGGGGGGTCCCCAATCCCCGCACGGTCCCGCCGGCTCCCGCGTCCTGCGGGAGCCGGCATTGCTTTTCCATAAGGGAGCTGCTGACATGCAGCTCCCCTTATAGAAAAGCAATTCTGCTTTGCTTCATTGAAGCGAGAGCAGGTTTCCTGCTCTCACTTCAATGAAGCAAAGCAAGTTTGCAATGACAGGACGGGAGCCGCGAGGCTCCCGTCCTGCCATTGCAAACAGCAGTGTCCCGGGGTAGGCACCCCGGGACACTGCAGGAGCCGGCCCTGGGGGTGGCGGTCCCCAGGGCCACCACAGGCTCCAGGAGGGGGCCGCGCGGCCCCCTCCCCACTTCTGCAAAGCCCCGGGGAGGTGGTGGTCCCCGGGGCTCGGGGGTCTTAAACGGACCCCCACATTTCTTTAATTAGTGCCCCGGGGAGGTGGCGGTCCACCACTGTGCAAACGTGCCCCGTGGCGCGTTTTAAGTTGGGGGATTAAGTCCCTTGAATCCTGAGGGTCCCTGGAGTCCAACTAGCCCACCATGTACGTCCAAAAAGCGCCACAGTGCTGCGTTGCAGAGAGGTGTAAAAAGGGGCGTGGCCTCTGTACACCTCTCTGCAATGCAGCCCCCTGGTGCATACTGGAGGTTCCTGGTGGGCTAGTTGGCCCCAGGGACCCCCAGTATTCAAGGGGAATTTGTTCCCCCTCTGCAAACGCACCCAGCGCGTTTTTTGCCGATTTTTACTGCTTTCTTGTTCCTCGGTTCTACCAAGATGGCTGCCAACACTTCCTGATTTGGAGTGTTGACAGCCAATTAGCATACAGCTCGTGATCGGGAGGGTGCGCGGACCCTACGCGGCCATAGATATATATGTGTTTTTCATTTTGATTTTCTCAGCAACTACTGAACGGATTTACACCATTTAACAAAAAGGGTTCTTTCTGAACCAAGAACTACCTCTTTGCCAAATTTGGTGTAATTCCGTTCAGCAGTTCGGGCTGTAGCCGTGGCTAAAATTTCCTATGGGAAAATGAATGGGGAAAACACGTTTTGGGACCCCCCTTTTTTCCCGGCCCCCGCTTGACGAATCACCCCGAGACTTTCAGGATAGGAGCGGACCGGAGCGGGCCATAAAGTTTGAAAATTTCGCGAAGATTCGTCAACCGACGCAAGAGTTATTTCAAATAGAATGTTGCGGATTTCCTATGGGAAATAGGTCCTAACTATAACTATCTACTGGCGACCGCCAGTAGATAATATATATATATATATATATATATATATATATATATATATATATATATGAAAAAGCAAATCCCGGTTGTCACCAGACCTCCACGGCGTACAAACACAGGTACGGACCACACAAGGGATGATTTGAAAAAAATGCTGTGCTTTATTTAAAAATGACAACAGCAACCAGTCAGTCCTGGCCAGTGCCCCAGCATGACGCGTTTCGACCGAAACAACTCGGTCTTGTTCACATAACGCGCTACAAGACATTCAGTCATTAAATAGTGCAAGTGTTTAGAGAAAAGTTAAAAAAGCGACACACCTGTGTACCTTTCAACCAAAGTCACATGACATATAGACATGGAAGACATACTATAAATTATTACTACACAATGAATAAAGAGTACCTAAAATGCATTTAAAATGTGGAATAAACATTTAAAAATCTACACCAAATGTAAATACAAAATTGGAGTAAAAACAATGAATATCTAAAACCACATTAAAAAGAAGGAGGGAGAATGAATAATGCATCCATGGGTGTCATTAGCCACAATAAGTAAAATTAAATACATAATATATATATATGATTGACACACATAAGAACACTAAACCCTCACAACTAATATGTGCAAAATGGTACATATGAACTCATACTCATGTGCAAATAGTCTGCAGATGTAAACAATGTGTTGAATCTTATGGTTACTAAATGATGGTATGTAGCCAAAAAGTGCAAAAAAGTGCAAAAATGTGCTCATAGTGTAAAAAAACTTAAATATTATATTTAAATGACAACAAATAATCTCTGAGGCCCAGAGGAAACCCTTAGACAATCAAATCAATAAATGGCTAACAGCATCCCAGTTGTGATCACGGGCAGGTGCCCTTGCTAAATCAAAACGAATATATGAAAAAAGAGTACCATGAATTCGTGAATATAGAAAAAACTGGGTTGAAAAAATCAAAACCCAAACACGGAGGAATCATTACGGAGTCATAAATGTAACCATCACATAGAAAGACAACGGGAATAATCAGTATAGTTAAAAACCATGCTAAGAATGTTACAGCATAGAATAGATGCGGAAGTCAGAAGAAATGAAATGGGAAGAGATGAAATGGGAAGAGATTATAAAAATTGTGCAAATCTTCCCCATATTCAACCCATTAGGCATCTTGGTGTTGAGTTCAAGAATGAATTTTGATTCAAGTTGTCTTAACTGGCGTTCTCTATTGCCTCCACGAATAGATTTAGGAACTGCCCCAATGACAAAATAAACCAAATCATTTAAGTTACTGTTATGGGCTAATTTCAAATGTCTAGCAACGGGATAGCTGGGATCAGAATTGACTGTGGCTCTAAGGTGTTGTAGTATGCGGTTATACACCTGGAGCTTGGTGCTCCCTACATATTGCAAGCCACACGTGCATCGGAGCACGTAGACTGCAAAGTCTGTGCGGCAGGTGAAATGACCCTGTATTTGGACTGGAGTGTCACTGAATGCAGTCATGTAATCAGTTGTATTGATCCCAAACTTACACGCCCTGCAAGAACTACATTTAAAAAAGCCACGTTTGGGCGTTAGCCAAGTGCTGGTAGAAATAACTTCTGGGCTGGTTCTTACCAAAATGTCTCTCATAGCAGGAGACCTTTTAAATGTAAGGACAGGCAATGCGGGTAAAATTAAAGAGAGGGTAAGGTCAGTTAATATAATAGGCCAGTTTTTTTGCACAATGCTTCTAATCTGTTTATGTTGTCTAGAATAGCCCGTGATAAGCCTCACTACTTGCGTATTGTCATTTGCAATAATTACAGAATTGTCAGTAATCTCAATCTGTGAATTGGACATGCCAAGGCAGGTGTCACGAGATGAGGCATTAGCTTTAGTGCGGGCAGAATTCAGATCTTTAGACTTGTACCCACGTAATAGAAATCTCTGTGTAGCTTCATTTTGACAGGATTCTAAATCCTTGTCATTGCTACAGATACGGCGAATACGCAGGAATTCCCCAAATGGGATGCTCCGAATGAGATGTTTAGGGTGGGAACTTGTTGCATGGAGGACAGAGTTCCCCGCCGTATCTTTTCTATGCAATTTGGTCTGTATAGCACCATCCTCGATATAGACTGAAACATCTAAGAATTCTACGTTCGTAGGGCTTATAGTGGCTGTGAATTTCAGATTGAGCACATTAGTGTTAAGAGTGTCCACAAATTCAAGAGCAGATGTCTGGGAACCCTTAAAAATCAAACACACATCATCGATATAACGCCACCAATGGCAAACATGATTTTCAAATATTTCACTGTGCTGACCTCTGAGGACATGCTCCTCCCACCAACCCACATGCAAACATGCGTAGCTAGGGGAGAAGCATGCCCCCATTGCCACACCCCGCATTTGATGGTAAACTTGCTTATTAAACAAGAAAAATTATTTGTCAAACAGATCTTAATCATAGAAATCAACATCTTATTGTGTTCAGTATACCCAATGTCTCGTTGTCCTAAGTAATAGGATACTGCATTTATGCCATCCTCATGATGGATGCTAGTGTACAAAGATGTAATATCCATCACAATAAGTAAAAACTCACTGTCCCATTCAACATTATTCAATTTTCTTAAAAAGTCCCCGGTGTCTTTTAAAAAAGATGGTAAATTAGATACAGACTCCTGTAAAAAATAATCTACAAACTTAGAAACAGGTTCCAATAAGCTTCTTTGTGCAGAAATAATAGGTCTGCCTGGAGTGGGAATGATGTGTTTATGCACCTTGGGAATGAAATACAGAATAGGTGTAATAGGATGGTCATTCTTTAGAAAAAGGAATTCACTTTTACTAATCAGACCTTGTCTCTTCCATTGAAACAATTCGTTGAAAACCAAGTCTTTGACTTTTTTAAGGTCTGCAAAAGATGCCATCCTATAGCAATCAGTATCGTTTAGATGTTTCATAGCTTCAATCATGTAGGCGTCTCTAGGCCACAGTACAATATTGCCTCCTTTATCAGCCTTGTTTATAATGAGATTTTTCTCGTTCTTTAATTTATGAGTTAAATTATAGTATTGTAATTCAACGTGTCTCATTTTGTGATGACTCCTTTTGACCGTTCTATTGAGTTGTTTTAAGTCTTCCGTCACCATATCGTTAAACACATCGATGGCATCTTTCGGCATGATGGGTACAAATGTAGAAGGAGGACAAAAAGGACTCGTAGCAGGACTGCCAATAAAAGTACCTGTGTCCAAAAGTATATCTTGAGTGGATCTAGGATCTGAGTCAGTATTAGTGGCTAAGCCATGCAAGATTTTTAACATGTCAGAATCCGATGCCTGAAGATTGGAACTTTTATTCCCCGGTGCCTCACTCTCTGTGTTTGATGAATTCTTTAATTGGAAAAATTTGATTAATTTAAGTTTCCTAATAAATTTGTAGATGTCAATGCGGGATTGAGTGTAATTGAAATTGCTCTCAGGACAAAATGTCAATCCTAGCGAAAGTAATTGGATTTCCGCAGTCGTTAATACCGTGGTGGAGAGATTGATGACAGTATTATCATGAGGCCTGCTAGAATTCACCATATCTTGCTTCGCATTCGTCTGCCTCTGGCGTTGCCTCTGAATCCTCCGCCTCTGCCTCCTTGATTCTGTTCTCCTTCTCCCTGCTTGTGTTGAGGATGCCTCGGTCGCAGGGTTTGTCGCTGGGCCTCTCGCAAAAAATTCAGCTCCTCAGCAGGGGTACGTGATGTCAGTAAGGCAGTGGACATAGCATTTCCGGACTCATTCGTGCCATCTGAATCATAGACGCTAGATAAAGAACTGGCATCAGAGCTCACCAAAGTGGAATCTTTAGACTGATTAGGTTGTCTTTGCGGAAGAAATGTGTTGTCTGTCAATGTCTGTCTTTTATGGGTGTCGAATTTCTTAGAAAACGTAAAAATCCTCCCCGCTTCATAATCTCTCTTATCATGTGCGAATTTGAATACTTTCCGTTCTTTAATCCCGTCTTCAAACTTCTTAAGGCGTTCATTTATTCCTTCACGACCTTTTTGAACGTCATTTTGTTTATCTAGCTTGTCAAGGTCTATAATGATTTTATCAATTTCTTTCAGAATGCTGTCTCTATCTATTTCAGCATACTTAATAAGTATTAAAACCATGTTCATTGACGCCTGTAGGTTATTAGTTGCCCACTCTACAAGCATTGCGGGATGCGGATTTTCGAACGTAGGAGCAATCATCACTCTCAAACCTCTAGGAACACGATTAGCATCCCTATATTTCTCCAGGGATTTTTTCTCCCACCATTTTGTTAGTTCGTTTCTTTGCAGTTTTTCCAATAATTTCAATAAATTTTTCAAATCGTTGTTGGTGGTAGTAGTACCGCTGTTGCCTGGGCCATCAATGACCTCGGGTAAATTGTCAAACAGGGCCTCCGCCGCTGCCTCACGGTCTCGTAGCGCGTCCACTGCGGACATGGTTGCTGAAAACTGTTGACGTAAAGTACTGAGCACAGGGATACCGTTTCAATGTTAGGGCATCCAAACAAAACAAGATCAGTCCCCAACTCAACACCCGTTACAATCCTGGATCCTGAATGCAAGATAGCAGATACGCTTACCGGAGAAATCCCAGACGGCCTTCAGTATGTCCTCCGACTCCTGAATTACCGGCGTTCTTTCTCCTCGCAGGCAACCGCTTCGTAGCTTGTGATCCAATGACGGGGGCAAACTGGAACAAACTCCTTCCGGGTTAGAAATGACTCGCTAGCGCGATGGCGACTGCACGCCAAGTTGCCCAAGACGATGAGAGGGTCCGTAAGCTGGAGACAGCCTTCCTCCAGCGGGATTAATGAAAAAGCAAATCCTGGTTGTCACCAGACCTCCACGGCGTACAAACACAGGTATGGACCACACAAGGGATGATTTGAAAAAAATGCTGTGCTTTATTTAAAAATGACAACAGCAACCAGTCAGTCCTGGCCAGTGCCCCAGCATGACGCGTTTCGACCGAAACAACTCGGTCTTGTTCACATAACGCGCTACAAGACATTCAGTCATTAAATAGTGCAAGTGTTTAGAAAAAAGTTAAAAAGCGACACACCTGTGTACCTTTCAACCAAAGTCACATGACATATAGACATGGAAGACATACTATAAATTATTACTACACAATGAATAAAGAGTACCTAAAATGCATTTAAAATGTGGAATAAACATTTAAAAATCTACACCAAATGTAAATACAAAATTGGAGTAAAAACAATGAATATCTAAAACCACATTAAAAAGAAGGAGGGAGAATGAATAATGCATCCATGGGTGTCATTAGCCACAATAAGTAAAATTAAATACATAATATATATATATATGATTGACACACATAAGAACACTAAACCCTCACAACTAATATGTGCAAAATGGTACATATGAACTCATACTCATGTGCAAATAGTCTGCAGATGTAAACAATGTGTGAATCTTATGGTTACTAAATGATGGTATGTAGCCAAAAAGTGCAAAAAAGTGCAAAAATGTGCTCATAGTGTAAAAAAACTTAAATATTATATTTAAATGACAACAAATAATCTCTGAGGCCCAGAGGAAACCCTTAGACAATCAAATCAATAAATGGCTAACAGCATCCCATACACATACACAGGTATATATATATATTTATTTACATTTGTTTATTTTCTGTTTAGATATTTATATATATATATATTCACTGAAAAAACCATAGGTTTTAGGGACAGTTATAGTTAGTTGGACATTTCACTCGTACAAAACCATAGAAATTCCCCCGTTATAGTTAGTTCAGCTAACTATAACTCGCGCCCAGCAATGCACTGCTGATGACGTCACATATTACATCACTCATGACATGGTCAGTGACATCACTGATGACATCTCCAAATGACATCACTGATGACATCTTCCAGTGACTGTGTGTTTCTGTAAAGTTTAAATATGTTTAATATATTTAGAGAAAGGCGTATTGAAGAATGAGTGGGTGTATAAGTGTCTGAATGGATGATTTAGTACGTGAGTGACTGACTCTACAAGTGAGTGATTAAATGTATCTTACTGAATGCATGGGTTAGTGACTAAACTGTGTGAATGTCTGTATCCGTCTGTCTGTTGGTTTGTAAGCGGCTGCATGGCTTTCTGAATAGCTACATGAGTGTCTACATGGGTTATTGATTGATTGTCTGAGTATCTGTATGGGTGCCTGAGTGTTTGTGTGGGTGGGGTGTGTGTGACTCTGTGCATAGATGTGTGAGTTGGTGATTCACTGGGTGCATGGTTTCAAGAGTGCATCTGTGATGGACTGTATGGGTGGGTGAGTGTGTGTATGGGTGTGTTAGTGATTGAATGCATATCTCAGTGGTACATGTGTGAGTAACTACATATGTGCAAGGCAGTATATATGTGTGTTGGAGTATATAAATGGCTATAAGTGAGAGTGTGTGATTGTGAGAGTGGCTGTATGGATGAGTGTGTACTTGTATCAGTGATTGTATAAGAGCGTAAGAATGTGCTAGTATTTGTATGAGTAAGTGAGCTGGTGTGTGTATAACTGTATAGGTGAGTAAATGGGTGTGTGATTACGTTTTTGCATGACTGACTAGGTGTGTGAGTACCTCTATGGATGAGTGGCGGTGTGTGAGTGTTTATATAGGTGTATGAGTGCATATGATAGTCCTGTACTGAGTGACTAAGTATGAGTGACTGTACGGGTGAGTGAGTGGATGTGTGTGTAGACCTAAGAATCAGTGAGTGGGTATGTAGTTTTTGGTGTTGGAGTGTCTATGGTTTTGAGAATGGCAGTCTGTAATTTAGAGTGGGTGTATCAAAAGTTATATTAGGGTGTGAGAAGATGCATGAAATTATCACATGGATGATGTCATCAGTGATGTCATTTGAGATGTCATCAGTGATGTCATCAGTGATGTCACTGACCATGTCATGAGTGATGTAATATGTGACGTCATCAGCAGTGCATTGCGGAGCGCGAGTTATAGTTAGCTGAACTAACTATAACGGGGGAATTTCTATGGTTTTGTACGAGTGAAATGTCCAACTAACTATAACTGTCCCTAAAACCTATGGTTTTTTCAGTGAATTTCAAAGGTTTTTAAATGCTAATTTCTAACTATAACGTGTCTGAAACCTATGGTTTTTTCAGTAAATTTCAAAGGTTTTTTAAATGCTAATTTCTAACTATAACGTGCCTGAAACCTATGATTTTTAAGTGAATTTCAAAGGTTTTTTAAATGCTAGTTTCTAACTATGCCTACAGAGATAGGACATGTGAAGAAAGAAGAAAAAACGCACAGAAAGAAGCAAAAGATGTGCAGAAAGAACCAACAGAGGAGCAGAAAGAGGCCTTGTTGCAAAATCATCCTGTGCCCACAACTTTTTCAGACGGGTACTGGTGGTAACTGACTCTGACTAACCAGAGCCAGTGCTATGCTAAAAAACACTTAGAATACAGTGAAAACACCTACATACACTGGGGAACACTATGCGTTGGGGTACCCCTGTGATTAGCATGACCTCCTCTGCAAGTCCCTAGTACATAATAGGGCAGGGGGATTAAAACTACCTCTTAAAACGCGCTACAGGGCGCGTTTGCACAGTGGTGAAGGGAGGGGGGTCTGAGGTGACATGTGTGCAAACGCACCCCGTGGCGCGTTTTAAGTTGCGGGATTAAGTCCCCTTGAATTCTGAGGGTCCCTGGGGCCCAACTAGCCCCCCAGGTACCTACAGTTAGGACCACAGAGCTGAGTTGCAGAGAGGCGTTCCGAGGCCACGCACCTTTTTCACCTCTCTGCAACGCAACTCTGTTGTGCTTACTGAAGGTACCTGGTGGGCTAGTTGGCCCCCAGGGTCCCTCAGGATTCAAAGGGAATTAATTCCCCAACTTAAAACGCACCACAGGGCGTGTTTGCGCACATGTCACCTGAGGCCCCGCCCTCCCTTCACCACTGTGCAAACGTGCCCCGTGGTGCATTTTTAAGTTGGGGGATTAGGTCACCTTGAATCCTGAGGGTCCCTGGGGCCCAACTAGCCCACTAGGTACTTCCAGTAAGCACCACAGGCCTGCGTTGCAACGCCTGTAACAAATGGTGCAGTTGTGTTTAGGTAGTGAAGAGGGTCGTGCTGGGGTAGTGTTTTAGGGTTTAGGGTAGTGCAGTGGTGTTTGTGTAGTGTAGGGGGTCATGCTGGGGGTAGATTTAGGGTTTAGGGTAGTGCAGTGGTGTTTGGGTAGTGTAGGGAGTTGTGCTGGGGGAGTGTTTTAGGGTTTAGGGTAGTGCAGTGGTGTTTGGGTAGTGTAGGGGGTCGTGCTGGGGGTAGTGTTTTAGGGTAGTGCAGTGGTGTTTGGGTAGTGTAGGGGGTCGTGCTGGGGGTAGTGATTTATGGTAGTGCAGTGGTGTTTGGGTAGTGTAGGGGTACTGCTGGGGGTAGTTTTTTAGGGTTTGGGGTAGTGCAGTGGTGTTTGGGTAGTGTAGTGGTTCGTGCTGGGGGTAGTTTTTTAGGGTTTAGGGTAGTGCAGTGGTGTTTGTGTAGTGTAGGGGGTAGTGTTTTAGGGTTTAGGGTAGTGCAGTGGTGTTTGTGTAGTGTAGGAGGTCGTGTTTTAGGGTTTAGGGTAGTGCAGTGGTCTTTGGGTAGTGTAGGGAGTCGTGCGGGGGTAGTGTTTTAGGGTTTAGGGTAGTGTAGGGGGTCATGCGGGGGTAGTGTTTTAGGGATTAGGGTAGTGCATTGGTGTTTGGGTAGTGTAGGGGGTCATGCGGGGGGTAGTGTTTTAGGGTTTAGGGCAGTGCAGTGGTGTTTGGGTAGTGTAGGGGGTCGTGCTGGGGGAGTGTTTTAGTGTTTAGGGCAGTGCAGTGGTGTTCGGGTAGTGTGGGAGTCGTGCTGGGGGAGTGTTTTAGGGTTTAGGGCAGTGCAGTGGTGTTCGGGTAGTGTAGGGGGTCGTGCTGGGGGAGTGTTTGAGGGTTTAGGGCAGCGCAGTCGTGTTCGGGTAGTGTAGGGTGTTGTGATGGGGTAGTATTTCAGGGTTTAGGGTAGTGCAGTGGTGTTCGGGTAGTGTAGGGGGTCATGCTGGGGGTAGTGTTCTAGGGTTTAGGGCAGTGCAGTGGTGTTTGGGCAGTATAGGGGGTAATGCTGGGGGTGGTGTTTTAGGGTTTAGGGCAGTGCAGTGGTGTTCGGGCAGTGTAGGGGGTCGTGCTGGGGGTGGTGTTTCAGGGTCTTGGGAAATGCAGTGGTGTTCGGGCAGTGTAGGGGGTGGTGTTTCAGGGTTTAGGACAGTGCAGTGGTGTTCGGGCAGTGTAGGGGGTCGTGCAGGGGGTGGTGTTTCAGGGTTTAGGGCAGTGGTGTTTGGGCAGTGTAGGGGGTTGTGCTGGGGGTGGTGTTTCAGGGTTTGGGGCAGTGCAGCGGAGTTCGAGCAGTAAAGGGGTTCGTGCTGGGGATGGTGTTTCAGGGTTTAGGGCAGTGCAGTGGTGTTCGGGCAGTGTAGGGGGTGGTGCAGGGGGTGGTGTTTCAGGGTTTAGGGCAGTGCAGTGGTGTTCGGGCAGTGTAGGGGGTGGTGCAGGGGGTGGTGTTTCAGGGTTTAGGGCAGTGCAGTGGTGTTCGGGCAGTGTAGGGGGTCATGCAGGGGTGGTGTTTCAGGGTTTAGGGCAGTGCAGTGGTGTTCGGGCAGTGTAGGGGGTCGTGCTGGGGCTGGTGTTTCAGGGTTTAGGGCAGTACAGTGGTGTTCGGGCAGTGTAGGGGGTCGTGCTGGGGCTGGTGTTTCAGGGTTTAGGGCAGTGCAGTGGTGTTCGGGCAGTGTAGGGGGTTGTGCTGGGGCTGGTGTTTCATGGTTTAGGGCAGTGCAGTGGAGTTCGGGCAGTGTAGGGGGTCGTGCTGGGGCTGGTGTTTCAGGGTTTAGGGCAGTGCAGTGGTGTTCGGGCAGTGTAGGGGGTCATGCTGGGGCTGGTGTTTCAGGGTTTAGGGCAGTGCAGTGGTGTTCGAGCAGTGTAGGGGTTCTTGCTGGGGCTGGTGTTCCAGAGTCTAGGGCAGTGCAGTGGTGTTTGGGCAGTGTAGGGGGTCTTGCTGGGGCTGGTGTTTCAGGGTTTAGGGCAGTGCAGTGGTGTTCGGGCAGTGTAGGGGGTCGTGCTGGGGGTGGTGTTTCAGAGTTTAGGGCAGTGCAGTGCTGTTCGGGCAGTGTAGGGGGTCGTGCTGGGGCTAGTGTTTCAGGATTTAGGGCAGAGCAATGGTGTTCAGGCAGTGTAGGGGGTTTTGCTGGAGGTGGTGTTTCAGGGTTTAGGGCAGTGCAGTGGTGTTCGTGCAGTGTAGGGGTGTGGTGTTTCAGGGTTTAGGAGCAGTGGTGTTCAGGCAGTGTAGGGGTCTTGCTGGGGTTGATGTTTCAGGGTTTAGGGCAGTGCAGTGGTGTTCGGGCAGTGTAGGGGGTCGTGCTGGGCGTGGTGTTTCAGGGTTTAGGGCAGTGCAGTGGTTTTCCGGCAGTGTAGGAGGTCGTGCAGGGGGTGGTGTTTCAGGGTTTAGGGCAGTGCAGTGGTGTTCGGGCAGTGTAGGGGGTCGTGCTGGGGGTGGTGTTTCAGGGTTTAGGGCAGTGCAGTGGTGTTCGGGCAGTGTAGGGTGTCGTGCTGAGGGTTGGTGTTTCAGGGTTTAGGGCAGTGCAGTGGTGTTCGGGCAGTGTAGGGGTTGTGCAGGGGGTGGTGTTTCAGGGTTTAGGGCAGTGCAGTGGTGTTCGGGCAGTGTAGGGGGTCGTGCAGGGGGTGGTATTTCAGGGTTTAGGGCAGTGCAGTGGTGTTTGGTCAGTGTAGGTGGTCTTGCTGGGGGTGGTGTTTCAGGCTTTAGTGCAGTGGTGTTCGGGCAGTGTAGGGGGTCTTGCTGGGGGTGGTGTTTCAGGGTTTAGGGCAGTGCAGTGGTGTTCGGGCAGTGTAGGGGGTCTTGCTGGGGCTGGCGTTTCAGGTTTTAGGGCAGTGCAGTGGTGTTCTGGCAGTGTAGGGGGTCGTGCTGGGGCTGGTGTTTGAGGGTTTAGGGTAGTGCAGTGGTGTTCGGGCAGTGTAGGGGGTCGTGCTGGGGCTGCTGTTTCAGGGTTTAGGGCAGTGCAGTGGTGTTTGGGCAGTGTACGGGGTTGTGCTGGGGCTGGTGTTTCAGGGTTTAGGGCAGTGCAGTGGTGTTCGGGCAGTGTAGGGGGTCGTGCTGGGGGTGGTGTTTCAAGGTTTAGGGCAGTGCAGTGGTGTTCGGGCAGTGTAGGGGGTCGTGCTGGGGGTGGTGTTTCAGGGTTTAGGGCAGTGCAGTGGTGTTTGGGCAGTGTAGGGGGTCATGCTGGGGGTGGTGTTTCAGGGTTTAGGGCAGTGCCAGTGGTGTTTGGGCAGTGTAGGGGGTCTTGCTGGGGGTGGTGTTTCAGGGTTTAGGGCAGTGGTGTTCGGGCAGTGTAGGGGGTCTTGCTGGGGGTGATGTTTCAGGGTTTAGGGCAGTGCAGTGGTGTTCGGGCAGTGTAGGGGGTCTTGCTGGGGGTAGTGTTTAGGGGTTTAGGGCAGTGCAGTGGTGTTCATGCAGTGTAGGGGGTCGTGCTGGGGGTGGTGTTTCACGGTTTAGGGCAGTGCAGTAGTGTTCGGTCAGTGTAGGGGGTCATGCTGGGGCTGGTGTTTCAGGGTTTAGGGCAGTGCAGTGGTGTTCGGGCAGTGTAGGGGGTCATGCTGGGGCTGGTGTTTCAGGGTTTAGGGCAGTGCAGTGGTGTTCGGGCAGGGTAGGGGGTCTTGCTGGGGCTGGTGTTTCAGAGTCTAGGGCAGTGCAGTGGTGTTCGGGCAGTGTAGGGGGTCTTGCTGGGGCTGGTGTTTCAGGGTTTAGGGCAGTGCAGTGGTGTTCGGGCAGTGTAGGGGGTCATGCTGGGGGTGGTGTTTCAGGGTTTAGGGCAGTGCAGTGGTGTTCGGGCAGTGTAGGGGGTCGTGCTGGGGCTAGTGTTTCAGTATTTAGGGCAGAGCAATGGTGTTCAGGCAGTGTAGGGGGTCTTGCTGGAGGTGGTGTTTCAGGGTTTAGGGCAGTGCAGTGGTGTTCGGGCAGTGTAGGGGGGCTGGGGTGGTTTCAGGGTTTAGGGAGGCAGTGGTGTTCAGGCAGTGTAGGGGTCTTGCTGGGGTTGATGTTTCAGGGTTTAGGGCAGTGCAGTGGTGTTCGGGCAGTGTAGGGGGTCGTGCTGGGCGTGGTGTTTCAGGGTTTAGGGCAGTGCAGTGGTGTTCCGGCAGTGTAGGAGGTCATGCAGGGGGTGGTGTTTCAGGGTTTATGGCAGTGCAGTGGTGTTCGGGCAGTGTAGGGGGTCGTGCTGGGGGTGGTTTTTCAGGGTTTAGGGCAGTACAGTGGTGTTCGGGCAGTGTAGGGTGTCGTGCTGAGGGTTGGTGTTTCAGGGTTTAGGGCAGTGCAGTGGTGTTCGGGCAGTGTAGGGGTTGTGCAGGGGGTGGTGTTTCAGGGTTTAGGGCAGTGCAGTGGTGTTCGGGCAGTGTAGGGGGTCGTGCAGGGGTGGTGTTTCAGGGTTTAGGGCAGTGCAGTGGTGTTCGGCCAGTGTAGGTGGTCTTGCTGGGGGTGGTGTTTCAGGCTTTAGTGCAGTGGTGTTCGGGCAGTGTAGGGGGTCTTGCTGGGGGTGGTGTTTCAGGGTTTAGGGCAGTGCAGTGGTGTTCGGGCAGTGTAGGGGGTCTTGCTGGGGCTGGCGTTTCAGGTTTTAGGGCAGTGCAGTGGTGTTCTGGCAGTGTAGGGGGTCGTGCTGGGGCTGGTGTTTGAGGGTTTAGGGTAGTGCAGTGGTGTTCGGGCAGTGTAGGGGGTCATGCTGGGGCTGCTGTTTCAGGGTTTAGGGCAGTGCAGTGGTGTTTGGGCAGTGTACGGGGTTGTGCTGGGGCTGGTGTTTCAGGGTTTAGGGCAGTGCAGTGGTGTTCGGGCAGTGTAGGGGGTCATGCTGGGGGTGGTGTTTCACGGTTTAGGGCAGTGCAGTGGTGTTCGGGCAGTGTAGGGGGTCGTGCTGGGGGTGGTGTTTCAGGGTTTAGGGCAGTGCAGTGGTGTTCGGGCAGTGTAGGGGGTCATGCTGGGGGTGCTGTTTCAGGGTTTAGGGCAGTGCAGTGGTGTTCGGGCAGTATAGGGGGTCTTGCTGGGGGTGGTGTTTCAGGGTTTAGGACAGTGGTGTTCGGGCAGTGTAGGGGGTCTTGCTGGGGGTGATGTTTCAGGGTTTAGGGCAGTGCAGTGGTGTTTGGGCAGTGTAGGGGGTCTTGCTGGGGGTAGTGTTTAGGGGTTTAGGGCAGTGCAGTGGTGTTCATGCAGTGTAGGGGGTCGTGCTGGGGGTGGTGTTTCACGGTTTAGGGCAGTGCAGTAGTGTTCGGGCAGTGTAGGGGATCATGCAGGGGGTGGTGTTTCAGGGTTTAGGGCAGTGCAGTGGTGTTCGGGCAGTGTAGGGGGTCGTGCTGGGGGTGGTGTTTCAGGGTTTAGGGCAGTGCAGTGGTGTTCGGGCAGTGTAGGGGGTCGTGCAGGGGGTGGTGTTTCAGGGTTTAGGGCAGTGCAGTGGTGTTCGGGCAGTGTAGGGGTCATGCTGGGGCTGGTGTTTCAGGGTTTAGGGCAGTGCAGTGGTGTTCGGGCAGTGTAGGGGGTCTTGCTGGGGGGGTGTTTCAGGGTTTAGGGCAGTGGTGTTCGGGCAGTGTAGGGGGTCTTGCTGGGGGTGATGTTTCAGGGTTTAGGGCAGTGCAGTGGTGTTCGGGCAGTGTAGGGGGTCTTGCTGGGGGTAGTGTTTCAGGGTTTAGGGCAGTGCAGTGGTGTTCGTGCAGTGTAGGGGGTCGTGCTGGGGATGGTGTTTCAGGGTTTAGGGCAGTGCAGTAGTGTTCGGGCAGTGTAGGGGGTCGTGCAGGGGGTGGTGTTTCAGGGTTTAGGGCAGTGCAGTGGTGTTCGGGCAGTGTAGCGTGTCGTGCTGGGGGTGGTGTTTCAGGGTTTAGGGCAGTGCAGTGGTGTTCGGGCAGTGTAGGGGGTCGTGCTGGGGGTGGTGTTTCAGGGTTTAGGGCAGTGGTGTTCGGGCAGTGTAGGGGGTCTTGCTGGGGGTGATGTTTCAGGGTTTAGGGCAGTGCAGTGGTGTTCGGGCAGTGTAGGAGGTCTTGCTGGGGGTAGTGTTTCAGGTTTTAGGGCAGTGCAGTGGTGTTCGGGCAGTGTAGGGGCGTGCTGGGGGTGGTGTTTCAGGGTTTAGGGCAGTGCAGTGGTGTTCGGGCAGTGTAGGGGGTCGTGAAGGGGGTGGTGTTTCAGGGTTTAGGGCAGTGCAGTGGTGTTCGGGCAGTGTAGGGGGTCATGCTAGGGTTGGTGTTTCAGGGTTTAGGGCAGTGCAGTGGTGTTCAGGCAGTGTAGGGGGTCGTGCAGGGGCTGGTGTTTCAGGGTTTAGGGCAGTGCAGTGGTGTTCGGGCAGTGTAGGGGTCGTGCTGGGGGTAGTGTTTTAGGGTTTAGGGTAGTGCAGTGGTGCTTGTGTAGTGTAGGGGGTCGTGCTGGGGGTAGTGTTTTAGGGTTTAGGGTAGTGCAGTGGTGTTTGTGTAGTGTAGGGGTCATGTTTTAGGGTAGTGCAGTGGTGTTTGGGTAGTGTAGGGGGTCGTGCTGGGGGTAGTGTTTTAGGATTTAGGTTAGTGCAGTGGTGTTTGGGTAGTGTAGGGGTCGTGCTGGGGGTTGTGTTTTAGGGTTTAAGGTAGTGCAGTGGTGTTTGTGTAGTGTAGGGGGTCGTGCTGGGGGTAGTGTTTTAGGGTTTAGGGTAGTGCAGTGGTGCTTGTGTAGTGTAGGGGTCATGCTGGGGGTAGTGTTTTAGGGTTTAGGGTAGTGCAGTGGTGTTTGTGTAGTGTAGGGGGTCATGTTTTAGGGTAGTGCAGTGGTGTTTGGGTAGTGTAGGGGGTCGTGCTGGGGGTAGTGTTTTAGGATTTAGGTTAGTGCAGTGGTGTTGGGGTAGTGTTTTAGGGTTTAGGGTAGTGCAGTGGTGTTTGTGTAGTGTAGGGGGTCATGCTGGGGGTAGTGTTTTATGGTTTAGGATAGTGCAGTGGTGCTTGTGTAGTGTAGGGGGTCGTGCTGGGGGTAGTGTTTTAGGGTTTAGGGTAGTGCAGTGGTGTTTTTGTTGTGTAGGGGGTCATGTTTTAAGATGCAACGCTCCAATACCTGACCAGTCTGCACTACATAAAACTGCAAAAAAACTAAACATAAAAAGTGTTTTTCACACTTTTGTCATTGGGCTATATGTGGGCTACATCTGGGTAATATTTGTGCTACATTTGGGCTCTTTTTTCACTGGTGGCCATCTTGGAAGACTTCTTTGTTATGAAGTTTCCTAATTTCCTCATTTACTGCAGTCTCCTCAGTAGGAAATGCTTTCAGTTTTTTACTTTGATTCCATCAAGAAGGCATTCAGATGTGTCACACATTTGCCATAAATTCAGAATGTTAGCACTCTAGTTGTTCATTAGATCACTGTAGTAAAGCTACTGCTCAACAAGGAGTTAACTGGAAGTCTACTGCTGGTATTGAAAGTGATTGTTTCAGTCTGCATGTCAGAATTTTCTAATGAAATAGAAGAGGATTTGAGATCTCACTTAAAACATGCACTAAATTTTCTTTTTGCAGCACTAACCATAATTTCTATGGCAAAATGAACCCCCTCATTGTGTTCCTTTTTAAATTAAATGTTTTAAGTGTTTCCAGTTTATTCCAATCAAGATGGCTTCAGGTGTGCCATACTTTTGTCATAAGTAAGGCTGTTAGCACTCTAGTTGTTCTTTAGAACACTCTGGGAAGCTGCAGTAGAACACAAAGGCATCAACTGACAGGCTGCTCCTGTTGAAATATAACAGGAAGATATTTGAGATCTCACTTAAAACATGCCCTAATTTTTCTTTCTACAGCACTAACCATAATTTCTATGGCAAAATGAACCCCCTCATTTTGTTCCTTTTTAAATTAAATGTTTTAAGTGTTACCAGTTTATTCCAATCAAGATGGCTTCAGGTGTGCCATACTTTCATCATAAGTAAGACTGTTAGCACTCTAGTTGTTCTTTAGAACACTCTGGGAAGCTGCAGTAGAACACAAAGGCATCAACTGACAGGCTGCTCCTGTTGAAATATAACAGGAAGATATTTGAGATCACACTTGAAACATGTCCTAATTTTTCTTTCTACAGCACTAACCATAATTTCTATGACAAAATGAACCCCATCATTTTGTTCCTTTTTAAATTAAATGTTTTAAGTGTTACCAGTTTATTCCAATCAAGATGGCTTCAGGTGTGCCATACGTTTGTCATAAGTAAGGCTGTTAGCACTCTAGTTGTTCTTTAGAACACTCTGGGAAGCTGCAGTAGAACACAAAGGCATCAACTGACAGGCTGCTCCTGTTGAAATATAACAGGAAGATATTTGAGATCTCACTTAAAACATGCCCTAATTTTTCTTTCTACAGCACTAACCATAATTTCTATGGCAAAATGAACCCCTCATTTTGTTCCTTTTTAAATTAAATGTTTTAAGTGTTACCAGTTTATTCCAATCAAGATGGCTTCAGGTGTGCCATACGTTTGTCATAAGTAAGGCTGTTAGCACTCTAGTTGTTCTTTAGAACACTCTGGGAAGCTGCAGTAGAACACAAAGGCATCAACTGACAGGCTGCTCCTGTTGAAATATAACAGGAAGATATTTGAGATCACACTTGAAACATGTCCTAATTTTTCTTTCCAGAGCACTAACCATAATTTCTATGACAAGATGAACCCCATCATTTTGTTCCTTTTTAAATTAAATGTTTTAAGTGTTACCAGTTTATTCCAATCAAGATGGCTTCAGGTGTGCCATACTTTTGTCATAAGTAAGGCTGTTAGCACTCTAGTTGTTCTTTAGAACACTCTGGGAAGCTGCAGTAGAACACAAAGGAATCAACTGACAGTCTCTGCCCTTGTTGGATGTACATGTTTTACTGAGAATGTCAGACTTCATTCTCACATGACTGAGAAAGATAATGTGAATTTACAGAAAATATGCTTTCATTTTAGCTTCTGGAGCACCTTCCAAAACTGTATGGGACAAGCATGTGAAAATAGTTTTCTCTCAAACATGATTCATGATATCCCAGCAGAAGGTTTTTCACAGGGTAAAATCACCTTAGAACACACCACAATTCCTGAAATTAGTATGGTACCATCAACAAATGAATTCTAATGTAACTAAAGTCTGTTATCACCCTTTATAGTTCTCCTTTTGGTAACCCTCAAAATCTTTGATTCACTACAATGCATTTCAATGCAGTACTATCATTTATATTGGTCCCAAGATGGCTGCCAGCAATTCCAGGATGAAGTGCTGACAGCCAATCAGATCTCACGATGACATGTGTGGTTAGGCTCCGCCCAGATATATATGTGTTTTTACTTTGGATTTTCTCAGCAACTACTGAACGGATTTACACCATTTAACAAAAAGGGTTCTTTCTTAACCAAGAACTACCTCTTTGCCAAATTTGGTGTAATTCCGTTCAGCAGTTCGGGCTGTAGCCTTGCATAAAGTTTCCTATGGGAAATTGATTTTCTGACTCTTATTTCTTTAATTTCTCTGCAACTACTGAACGGATTTACACCATTTAACAAAAAAGGTTCTTTCTGAACCAAGAACTACCTCTTTGCCAAATTTTGTGTAATTCCGTTCAGCAGTTCGGGCTGTAGCCGTGTCTAAAGTTTCCTATGGGAAAATGAATGGGGAAAACACGTTTTGGGACCCCCCTTTTTTCTCGGCCCCTGCTTGACGAATCACCCTGAAACTTTCAGGGTAGGAGCGGACCGGAGCGGGCCATAAAGTTTGAAAATTTTGCGAAGATTCGTCAACCGACGCAAGAGCTATTTCAAATAGAATGTCACGGATTTCCTATGGAAAATAGGTCCTAACTATAACTATCTACTGGCGACCGCCAGTAGATAATATATATATATATATATATCAGATGGGGGAAGGCTGCTGTGACAGCCGAAACGCGTCTCTCTGTGTTGCTGGGTCAGAGGAGATTCCATGCAATAAAATGCTTTTGAACTCAGCATTCTTCATGGGCGTGCTCTCTTCCTCGTGGAGCAGGGTCGCAGGAGCCGCCTTTGCAGATTAGTGGAAAAAGGGGCGTGGCCTCGGACCACCTCTCTGCAATCCAGCTCTGTGGCACTTACTGGAGGTACCTGGTGGGCTAGGTGGCCCCCAGGGACACTCAGGATTCAAGGAGACTTAATCCCCCAACCCAGAATGCGCCAGGAGGGGTGTCTGCAGAGTGGTGGAGAAAGGGGGCGTGGCCTGGTATAAGAAGTTAACAATCCTGCTGTGTGGGACTTACTGGAGGTAATAGGAGGGGTAATTGGCCCCCAAGGTTGATGTTGGGGGCTAACTACCCCTCCCGTTATCTCCAGTAAATCCCACACAGTGGGATTGCTAAGAGGTGTTCGGAGGCCACGCTCACCTTTCTCCACCACTCTGCAAACGCAACTGCTATGTTATAGTTAGAAATTAGCATTTAAAAAACCTTAAAAATTCACTGAAAAAACTATAGGTTTCAGGGACTTTATAGTTAGAAATGAGCATTTAAAAAATCTTAGAAATTCACTGAAAAAACCATAGATTTTAGGGACGTTATAGTTAGAAAATAGCATTTAAAAAACCTTAGAAATTCACTGAAAAAAACATAGGTTTCAGGGGCGTTATACTTAGAAATTAGCATTTAAAAAACCTTAGAAATTCACTGAAAAAACAATAGGTTTCAGGGACGTTATAGTTAGTTGGCCATTTCAGTCATATAAAACCAGAGAAATTCGGCTGCTATAGTTAGTAGCGCTAACTATAACTCGCGACCCCGCAATGCACTGCTGATGACGTCACATATTACATCACTCATCTCATGCTCAGTGACATCACTGATGACATCACTGATGACATCTCAAATGACATTACTGATGATATCACTGATGACATCATCCACGTGATCTTCTGATGCACCTCCTCACAGCCTAATAAAACCTTTCATACACCCACCCTAAAATACAGACTACCAATATCGAAACCATAGACACACCAATAGCAGTTAGTACATACCCGCGCAGTGATTCATACGTCTACACACACATCCACCCACTAACCCATACAGTCACTCATACACGCAGTCATTCATCAATACAGCCACTGATATATCCACTCATACACCCATATAGACACTCACACACTGCCGCTCACCCAAAGAGTTACTCAAAAACCTAGTCAGTCACCCAAAGAATTAATTACACTGCCATTTACTCACCTATACAGTTATACACACACCACGTCACTTATTCATACAGATACATACTGTCTTCAACAATTACTGACATAAGCACACACTTATCCATGCAGCCACTGTCACAATCACTCACTGTCACATATACTCACTTATATACTCCAAAACTCACAAATACTGCCTTTCACATATGTAGTTACTTGCACATATACCACTAACACATCAATTCACTCACCAACACAGCTATACGTACACTCACTCACCCATACACTCCCTAACACATGAACTCATAAACGCATACACCCAGTGAATCACCCACTCACACATCCATGCAGGGAGTCACATCCCCCCACCCACACAGACACTCAGGCACCCATACAAGTTCTCAGAGAACCAATCATTCTTCAATATACCTTGGCATATATAGATATAACATTCTTGAAATGTTTAGTAACACTCAGTCACTGGATGATGTCATCAGTGATGTCATTTGAGATGTCATCAGTGATGTCATCAGTGATGTCACTGAGCTCTACTAACTATAACAGCCGAATTTCTCTGGTTTTATATGAGTGAAATGTCCAACTAACTATAACATCCCTGAAACCTATGTGTTTTTCAGTGAATATATATATATATAGTACTTGCATTAATGGATTGAAGTTTGTACATATATATATATATATATATATATATATATATATATATATATATATATAAATATATATATTCACTGAAAAAACCATAGGTTTTAGGGACAGTTATAGTTAGTTGGACATTTCACTCGTACAAAACCCGTGAAATTCCCCCGTTATAGTTAGTTCAGCTAACTATAACTCGCGCCCCCGCAATGCACTGCTGATGACGTCACATATTACATCACTCATGACATGGTCAGTGACATCACTGATGACATCACTGATGACATCATCCATGTGATAATTTGATGCATCTTCTCACACCCTAATATAACTTTTGATACACCCACTGTAAATTACAGACTGCCATTGTCAAAACCATAGACACTCCAACACCAATTACTATATACACACTCACTGATTCTTAGGTCTACACACACACATCTACTCACTCACGCGTACAGTCACTCATACTTATAGTCACTCAGTACAGGACTATTATATGCACTCATACAGCTATATAAACACTCACACACCGCCACTCATCCATAGAGGTACTCACACACCTAGTCAGTCATGCAAAAAATTAAGCACACACCCATTTACTCACCTATACAGTTATACACACACCAGCTCAATTACTCATACAAATACTAGCACATTCTTACGCTCTTATACAATATCTGATACAAGCACACACTCATCCATACAGTCACTCTCACAATCACACACTCTCCCTTATAGCTATTTATATACTCCAACACACATATATACTGCCTTTCACATATGTAGTTACTCGCACAAGTACCACTGGGACATACATTCACTCACTAACACACTCTTACACACACTTACCCACCCATACAGTCTATCACAGATGCACTCTTGAAACCATCCACCCAGTGAATCACCCACTCACACATCTATGTACAGAGTCGCACACACCCCACCCACACAAACACTCAGGCACCCATACAGATACTCAGACAACCAATCAATAACTCATATAGACACTCATGTAGCTATTCACAAACCCATGCAGCCACTTACACAGCAACAGACAGACGGATACAGACATTCACCCAGTTTAGTCACTAACCCTTGCATTAAGTAAGATATGTTTAACCACTCACTTATAGAGTCAGTCACGCACCTACTAAATCCTTCATCCACACACTTATACACCCACTCATTCTTCAATACACCTTTCCCTATATACTATAAATATTTAAACTTTACAGAAACACACAGTCACTGGATGATGTCATCAGTGATGTCATTTGAGATGTCATCAGTGATGTCATCAGTGATGTCATCAGTGATGTCACTGACCATGTCATGAGTGATGTAATATGTGACATCATCAGAGGTATTGCGGGGGCGCGAGTTATAGTTAGCTGAACTAACTATAACGGGGGAATTTCACGGGTTTTGTACGAGTGAAATGTCCAACTAACTATAACTGTCCCTAAAACCTATGGTTTTTTCAGTGAATTTCAAAGGTTTTTTAAATGCTAATTTCTAACAATAACGTGCCTGAAACCTATGGTATTTCAGTGAATTTCAAAGGTTTTTTAAATGCTAATTTCTAACTATAACGCCCCTAAAACCTATGGTTTTTTCAGTGAATTTCAAAGGTTTTGTAAATGACAATTTTTAAATGTATTAATTGTTATATTTATTTTTTTGATACTGATTTACTACATTTTTTAAAACTATTTATTTTTAGATATTTTATTTATTAAATTACATTGTAATTACATTATACATTACATTACAAAATATACTTTCTCAGAATGAATTACTTTAGTTTAAATACTTTGCAAATAGGCAATAGAGTTTTAAGTACAGTAGTTACAGTTGTTGCAATGGGCAACACAAATTCAAACACAATGCAACATTGAGCTCAATGTGAATTTATAGTTAAATGCAATTAGTTACTTTATGGAGTACTTTTCTAACCACAGGACTGGATCCTAGATTCAGTCCTGGGACATCTCCTGTAAACAGTTGAGTAAAAGCATTTTGGTTACAGTAGTGATTTTTAAGGAATATTATTGTATTTTAAAAGTTGACACTTAGAAACTTTTTCACATAGAATCACCAATGTTATCCTATGGGAGGAAATTCACTTAGCAGGTAAGTAGTGTTATCATTACTTTTTCTTACTCACGTGTTGGATCCTGTATCCAGCACTGGTGCATCTCCTGTAAACAGTTGAAAGAATGCGTTTAAGTCATACAGGCGATTTTTAAGGAATATTTGTAGTTTGTGAAAATCGACACTGAAACTTTTCTGCTGAAAACCAGACAATGGATTCCTATGGAAGGAAATATAAGTTACTGGTAAGTACGGTTAGAATTACTTTTCAGGGTCAGTGCTGGGCTAAAAGATGCAGCACTGGGTTCTCTCCTGATAACAGGTGAGTAAATCGGAATTCGTAGTTCGGTTGATTTTAGAGGAATATTATAAAGTTCCAAAACTCCACACTTAGAAGAATTTCCAAGTGAAACCAGTCAATGTTAGCCTATGGAAGGAAATTCAAGTTGCTGGTAAGTACGGTTAAAATTACTTTTCAGGATCAGTACTGGGCTGAAAGATGCAGCACTGAGGTCTCTCCTGATAACAGGTGAGTAAATCGGAATCCGTATTTCGGCTGATTTTAGAGGAATATTATAAAGTTCCAAAACTCCACACTTAGAAGAATTTCCAAGTGAAACCAGTCAATGTTAGCCTATGGAAGGAAATTCAAGTTACTGGTAAGTACGGTTAGAATTACTTTTCAGGATCAGTACTGGGCTGAAAGATGCAGCACTGAGGTCTCTCCTGATAACAGGTGAGTAAATCGGAATTCGTATTTTGGCTGATTTTAGAGGAATATTTGTATGTTTCAAAAATCGACACTTAGAAACTTTTAAGCAAAAAGCAGGCAATGATATCCTATGGAAGGAAATTCAAGTTACTGGTAAGTACGGTTAAAATTACTTTTCAGGATCAGTACTGGGCTGAAAGATGCAGCACTGAGGTCTCTCCTGATAACAGGTGAGTAAATCGGAATTCGTATTTCGGCTGATTTTAGAGGAATATTTGCACAATGGTGAAGGAAGGGGGTGGGGCCTGAGGTGACATGCCTGCAAACACGCACTGTGGCGCATTTTAAGTTGGAGAATTAATTCCTCCTCAATCCCGAGGGTCCCTAGGGGCCAACTGGCCCACCAGATACCTCCAGTATGCGCCAGAGAGCTGCGTTGCAGATTGGTGTTCAGAGGCCACGCCCCTTTTTACAACACTCTGCAACGCAGCTCCGTGGCGCTTACTGAAGGTACCTGGTGGGCTAGTTGGCCCTCAGGGACCCTCAGGATTGAAGGGGATTTAATTCCCCATCTTAAAACGCGCCATGGGGCCTGTTTGCACACATGTCACCTGAAGCCCTGCCCCCTCCCTTCACCACTGTGCAAACGCGCCCTGTGGCGCGTTTTAAGTTGGGGGATTAAGTCCCCTTGAATCCTGAGGGTCCCTGGGGTCCAACTATCCCACCAGGTACCTCCAGTAAGCGCCACAGAGCTGCGTTGCAGAGAGGTGTAAAAAGGGGCGTGGCCTCTGTACACCTCTTTGCAATGCAGCCCCTGGCGCATACTGGAGGTTCCTGGTGGGCTAGTTGGCCCCAGGGACCCCAGTATTCAAGGGGAATTCGCTCCCCTCTGCAAATGCTCCAGGGGGCACGTTTGCAGAGTGGTAAAGGAAGGGGGCGGGGCCTGCGGCACGATCGTTTTTTTTAAAAAAAATTTATTTTTTTTTCCTCGAAGGGGGGCTGTGTGGCCCCCCCTTCCTTTTTCCTTTTTTTGGGCCCTGGGGACCCCATCCCCCAGGGCCTTACCCCTTTTTTTCATTTTTTTTTAAAAACGGGAAGGGGCCGCGTGGCCCCCCTCCCATGGCCGATTCCGGCCCCGGGGACCCCATCCCCGGGGCAAGGCCACTCTTTTTATTATTTTTTAAGGAGGGGGCTGCGTGGCCCCCTCCTCAGGCCTCCTTTTGCCCCGGGGACCCCATCCCCCGGGGCAGGCCTTTATTTTTCTTTTTTTAATTATTTTTTTTGGGGGAGGGGGCCGCGTGGCCTCCTCCCGGGCCACTACTTGCCCCGGGAACCCCATCCCCCGGGGCTGGCCCTCTCCGTTGGGGACCGTGGGGGTCCCCAATTCCCCCACCGTCCGGCATTGCTTTTCCACATGGGGAGCTGCTGACATGCAGCTCCCCATGTGGAAAGCATCTGCTTGCTTCATTGAAGCGAGAGCAGGTTTCCTGCTCTCCCTTCAATGAAGCAAAGCAGTTTGCAATGGCAGGACGGGAGCCGCGAGGCTCCCATCCTGCCATTGCAAACTACAGTGTCCCGGGGGTAGGCACCCCGGGACACTGCAGGAGCCGGCCCTGGGGGTGGCGGTCCCCAGGGCCACCACAGGCTCCAGGAGGGGGCCGCGCGGCCCCCCTCCCATGTCTTTAAAGCCCCGGGGAGGTGGTGATCCCCGGGGCTCGGGAGTCCGTTACGGACCCCGCATTTACATTATTAGTGCCCCGGGAGGTGGCGGTCCCGAGGCGTGTGGGGGCTCGAGCCCCCACACAGGAACTGTTTTTAAAAAAAAAAAAGAAGCCCCGGGGAGGTGGTGGCCGAGTGCCCTCCCGCAACATTTTTATTAGAAAGCCCCGGGGGGTGGAGGTCCCTGGGGCTTGGGGGGCCTTAGAGGCCCCCCCATTAACTATAAACCCACCCCCCGCATGCCCACGGGACTTGGGCAACCCGGGGGCAAAATAACATCGAAGCACGGGAGACCGCGCTTCGATTTGTTTTTTTACGGCGGGATTCGCACACCCTAAGCGCGTCCCGCCGATTATTTTTTTTTTTAAATGCTTTTTTCTGCCCAGGGGGTCCTCGTGGGACCCCCTGAGCAGACCTAGGGGGTCAGGGTGTTTCTACCCTGCCCCCTTTGTGCGTTTGCGCACTTGTGTTTTTTTTTTTATCGGCAGGATTCACGCACCCTAAGCGCATCCCGCCGATGTTTTTTTTTAAATGCTTTTTCTGCCCAGTGGGTCCTTGTGGGACCCCCTGAGCAGACCTAGAGGTCAGGGTGTTTCTACCCTGCCCCCTTTGTGCGTTCTGTGCACTTGTGTTTTTATCGGCGGGATCCGCGCACCTCAAGTGCAGCCCGCCGATTTAATAAAGAAAAAAATAATCTTGCCCAGGGGTCCTTGTGGGACCCCTGAGCAGACCTAGGGGTCAGGGTATTTCTACCCTGCCCCCTTTTGCGCTTTGCGCACTTGTTTCTGTCCCTCGGTTCTACCGAGGACAAAATGGCTGCCAACACTTCCTGATTTGGAGTGTTGACAGCCAATTAGCATGCAGCTCGTGGTCGGGAGGGTACGCGGACCCTACTCGGCCATAGATATATATGTGACTTTACTTTTGATTTTCTCAGGAACTACTGAACAGATTTACACCATTTAACAAAAGGGTTCTTTTTGAACCAAGAACTACCTCTTTGCCAAATTTGGTGTAATTCCGTTCAGCAGTTCGGGCTGTAGCCGTGGCTAAAGTTTCCTATGGGAAAATGAATGGGGAAAACACGTTTTGGGACCCCCTTTTTTCTCGGCCCCGCTTGACGAATCACCCCGAAACTTTCAGGGTAGGAGCGGACCGGAGCGAGCCATAAAGTTTGAAAATTTTGCCAAGATTCGTCAACCGACGCAAGAGTTATTTCAAATAGAATGTCACAGATTTCCTATGGAAAATAGGTCCTAACTATAACTATCTACTGGCGACCGCCAGTAGATAATATATATATATATATATATATATATATATATATATATATATATATATATATATATATCCACTCCACCAATTCCGGTCAAGGATGTCCCGAGACTGTCATACGGGCGGTCCGAGTTCGGGCTACCGGAAGCCCCAAATTTTCGTTCCAAAATTTCTGCTTGTTAACAGAAGATACTCGGACACTCCAGTATGCTTTAATATGATTTAATGGCAGGAAAAAACGACGCATTTCGGCTTACGCTTTGCTCACGCTACTAGTTACACTGATAATCACTCGTGATTTCATCCACTTCTGTTATAAAAATAAAGAAGGGACTAACACCCATGAATTGTATATACAATAGCAATGTCAACAATGGTGGCCATTTTGTAACGTACTTTCCGTATCTGTACATGGTAAAAAGAATATACAATTCAAGTTTTGTGGGTTGGAATGTTTCGTAGCATTCTGTTTAGCAGCAAATAAATCAACCATCAAGTATATTCATTTGATTATCCAATGAACGGTCAAAATGCTTAATCAAACTCTCCGTTTTCAAGTTATGCAGTGGGCAATGCGTTCTGTACAAATATATACATTCTTATGTACATCTTTGTAATTCATTAGGTTAAACGAACTGCTCATTCCGGTTGTCATGTATCAATTTTCAATATCGCCCCAGTGGGCAAAAACTTATCACAACATTATGTACACATATATAAAATCTTATTTACAGATTTGCAGTTCATTGAGTTGAACGAAACTCTCATTCCGACTATCATATGTCAATTCTGAATGTCGCCTCAGTGGGCAAAAAATTATCACAACATGCCCGCATATCTATATCATTGATAATTATGCATAACAGCTAGATAATGCCCTATAGGGCATTAATGAATAATTTGATATCAAACATTGATGCCACCACAAACATCTAACAAAATACCATTTAGAAAAGATTTCACTGAATAGGTGCCATTGTCGAAAGAAGAGGTGCCCACACCTAAAAAATAAAAAAAATATTTAAATATTAAAATCACAAAAAATGGGAAACTGCACTAATATTTACATATTGAATACGGCATGTGAATATATATTCACTGGAAAAACCATAGGTTTTAGGGACAGTTATAGTTAGTTGGACATTGCACTCGTACAAAACCCGTGAAATTCTCCCGTTATAGTTAGTTCAGCTAACTATAACTCGCGCCCTGCAATGCACTGCTGATGACGTCACATATTACATCACTCATGACATGGTCAGTGACATCACTGATGACATCACTGATGACATCTCAAATGACATCACTGATGACATCATCCAGTGACTGTGTGTTTCTGTAAAGTTTAAATATTTTTAATATATATAGGGAAAGGCGTATTGAAGAATGAGTGGGTGTATAAGTGTGTGTATGGATGATTTAGTAGGTGCGTGACTAATTCTATAAGTGAGTGATTAAACGTATCTTACTGAATGCATGGGTTAGTGACTAAACTGGGTTAATGTCTGTATCTGTCTGTTGCTGTGTAAGTGGCTGCATGGGTTTGTGAATAGCTACATGAGTGTCTATAAGAGTTATTGATTTGTTGTCTGAGTATCTGTATGGGTGCCTGAGTGTTTGTGTGGATGGGGTGTGTGCGACTGTGCATAGATGTGTGAGTGGGTGATTCACTGGGTGGATGGTTTCAAGAGTGCATCTGTGATAGACTGTATGGGTGGGTAAGTGTGTGTAAGAGTGTGTTAGTGAGTGAATGTATGTCCCAGTGGTACATGTGTGAGTAACTACATATGTGAAAGGCAGTATATATGTGTGTTGGAGTATATAAATAGCTATAAGCGAGAGTGAGTGATTGTGATAGTGGCTGTATGGATGAGTGTGTGCTTGTATCAGTGATTGTATAAGAGCGTAACAATGTGCTAGTATTTGTATGATTAAGTGAGCTGGTGTGTGTATAACTGTATAGGTGAGTAAATGGCAGTGTGTTTAATTATTTGCATGACTGACTAGGTGTGTGAGTACCTCTATGGATGAGTGGCGGTGTTTGAGTGTCTATATAGGAATAAGAGTGCATATGATTGTCCTGTACTGAGTGACCATAAGTATGAGTGACTGTACGGGTGAGTGAGTGGATGTGTGTGTGTAGACCTAAGAATCAGTGAGTGGGTATGTAGTTATTGGTGTTGGAGTGTCTATGGTTTTGCGAATGGCAGTCTGTAATTTAGATTGGGTGTATCAAAGGTTATATTAGGGTGTGAGGAGGTGCATCAGATTATCACGTGGATGATGTCATCAGTGATGTCATTTGAGATGTCATCAGTGATGTATCAGTGATCACTGACCATGACATGAGTGATGTAATATGTGACGTCATCAGCAGTGCATTGCGGGGACGCGAGTTATAGTTAGCTGAACTAACTATAACGGGGGAATTTCACGGGTTTTGTACGAGTGCAATGTCCAACTAACTATAACTGTCCCTAAAACCTATGGTTTTTTCAGTGAATTTCAAAGGTTTTTTAAATGCTAATTTCTAACTATAACTTATCTGAAACCTATGGTTTTTTCAGTGAATTTCAAAGGTTTTTTAAATGCTAATTCCTAACTATAACATGTCTGAAACCTACGGTTTTTTCAGTGAATTTCAAAGGTTTTGTAAATGACAATTTTTAAATGTATTAATTGTTATATTAATTTTTTTCATACTGATTTATTACATTTTTAAATTTTTTTTTTTTACATATTTTATTTTTTAAATTACATTGTAATTACATTATACATTACATTACAAAAAATACTTTCTCAGAATGAATTACTTTAGTTTAAATACTTTGCACATAGGCAATAGACTTTTAAGTACAGTAGTTACAGTTGTTGCAATGGGCACCACATTTTCAAACACAATGCAACATTCAGCTCAATGTGAATTTCTAGTTAAATGCAATTAGTTACTTTATGGATTACTTTTTCTAACCACAGGACTGGATCCTAGATTCAGTCCTGGTACATCTCCTGTAAACAGTTGAGTAAAAGCGTTTTGGTTACAGTCGTGATTTTTAAGGAATATTATTGTATTTTAAAAGTTGACACTTAGAAACTTTTTCTCATTGAATCACCAATGTTATCCTATGGAAGGAAATTCACTTAGCAGGTAAAAACTGTTATCGTTACTTTTTCTTACTCAGTGTTGGATCCTGGATCCAGCACTGGTGCATCTCCTGTAAACAGTTGAAAGAATGCGTTTAAGTCATACAGGCGATTTTTAAGGAATATTTGTAGTTTGTGAAAATCGACACTTTGAAACTTTTCTGCTGAAAACCAGACAATGGATTCCTATGGAAGAAAATATAAGTTACTGGTAAGTACGGTTAAAATTACTTTTCAGGACCAGTACTGGACTGAAAGATGCAGCACTGAGGTCTCTCCTGATAACAGGTGAGTAAATCAAAATTCGTATTTCGGCTGATTTTAGAGGAATATTTGTATGTTTCAAAAATCAACACTTAGAAACTTTTTCAGCAAAAAGCAGGCAATGATATCCTATGGAAGGAAATTCAAGTTACTGGTAAGTACGGTTAAAATTACTTTTGAGGATCAGTACTGGGCTGAAAGATGCAGCACTGAGGTCTCTCCTGATAACAGGTGAGTAAATCGGAATTCGTATTTCGGCTGATTTTAGAGGAATATTTTAAAGTTCCAAAACTCCACACTTAGAAGAATTTCCAAGTGAAACCAGTCAATGTTAGCCTATGGAAGGAAATTCAAGTTACTGGTAAGTACGGTTAAAATTACTTTTCAGGACCAGTACTGGGCTGAAAGATACAGCACTGAGGTCTCTCCTTATAACAGGTGAGTAAATCGGAATTCGTATTTCGGCTGATTTTAGAGGAATATTTGTATGTTTCAAAAATCAACACTTTGAAACTTTTTCAGCAAAAAGCAGGCAATTATATCCTATGGAAGGAAATTCAAGTTACTGGTAAGTACGGTTAAAATTACTTTTGAGGATCAGTACTGGGCTGAAAGATGCATCACTGAGGTCTCTCCTGATAACAGGTGAGTAAATCGGAATTCGTATTTCGGCTGATTTAAGAGGAATATTTTAAAGTTCCAAAACTCCACACTTAGAAGAATTTCCAAGTGAAACCAGTCAATGTTAGCCTATGGAAGGAAATTCAAGTTACTGGTAAGTACGGTTAAAATTACTTTTCAGGACCAGTACTGGGCTGAAAGATACAGCACTGAGGTCTCTCCTGATAACAGGTGATTAAATCGGAATTCGTATTTCGGCTGATTTTAGAGGAATATTTTAAAGTTCCAAAACTCCACACTTAGAAGAATTTCCAAGTGAAACCAGTCAATGTTAGCTTATGGAAGGAAATTCAAGTTACTGGTAAGTACGGTTAAAATTACTTTTCAGGATTAGTACTGGGCTGAAAGATGCAGCACTGAGGTCTCTCCTGATAACAGGTGAGTAAATCAGAATTCGTATTTCGGCTGATTTTAGAGGAATATTTGCACAATGGTGAAGGGAGGGGGCGGGGCCTGAGGTGACATCTGTGCAAACGCGCCCCGTGGCGCGTTTTAAGTTGGGGGATTAAGTCCCCTTGAATCATGAGGGTCCCTACGGGCCAACTAGCCCACCAGGAACCTCCAGTATGCGCCAGGGGCTGCGTTGCAGAGACATGTACAGAGGCCACACCCCTTTTACACCTCTCTGCAACGCAGCTCTGTGGCGCTTTCTGGACGTACCTGTTGGGCTAGTTGGTCCCCAGGGACCCTCAGGATTGAAGGGGATTTAATTCCCCATCTTAAAAACGCGCCACGGGGCCTGTTTGCACACATGTCACCTGAAGCCCCGCCCTCCCTTCACCACTGTGCAAACGCGCCCCGTGGCGCGTTTTAAGTCGGGGGATTAACTCCCCTTGAATCCTGAGGGTCCCTGGGGTGCAACTAGCCCACCATATACCTCCAAAAGCGCCACAGAGCTGCGTTGCAGAGAGGTGTAAAAAGGGGCGTGGCCTCTGTACACCTCTCTGCAAGGCAGCCCCTGGCGCATACTGGAGGTTCCTCGTGGGCTAGTTGGCCCCCAGGGACCCCCAGTATTCAAGGGGAATTCGTTCCCCCTCTGCAAACGCGCCAGGGGGCGTGTTTGCAGAGTGGTGAAGGAAGGGGGCGGGGCCTGCGAGCCCGATCGTTTTTTTTTTTTTTCCCTGAAGGGGGGCTGTGTGGCCCCCCTTCCTTTTTCCTATTTTTAGGCCCTGGGGACCCCATCCCCCAGGGCCTTACCCCTTTTTTTTAATTAAATTTTTTTAAAAAAAACGGGAAGGGGGCCGCGTGGCCCCCCTTCCCTGGGCCTGTATTGGCCCCGGGGACCCCATCCCCCGGGGCATGGCCTCTTTTTTTTTTATTTGGAGGGGGGCTGCGTGGCCCCCCTCCTCAGGCCATTTAAGGCCCCGGGGACCCCATCCCCCGGGGCCGGCCTTGCACTTTTTTTATTTTTTTTATTTTTTTTACCTTTGGGGAGGGGGGCTGCGTGGCCCCCCTCCGTGGCCACTTATGGCCCCGGGGACCCCATCCCCCGGGGCCTGGCCTCTCGTTGGGGACTGTGGGGGGGTCCCCAAACCCCCCACAGTCCCGCCGGCTCCCCGTGTCCTACGGGAGCCGGCATTGCTTTTACACATGGGGAGCAGCTAACATGCTGCTCCCCATGTGGAAAGCAATCAGCTTTGGATATTGGAAGAGAGAGCAGGTTTCCTGCTCTCTCTTCCAATATCCAAGCAGTTTGCAATGACAGGACGGGAGCCGCGAGGCTCCCGTCCTGTCATTGCAAACAGCAGTGTCCCGGGGGTAGGCACCCCGGGACACTGCAGGAGCGGGCCCTGGGGGGTGGCGGTCCCCAGGGCCACCACAGGCTCCAGGAGGAGGCCGCGCGGCCCCCTCCTTACATTTTGAAAGCCCCGGGAGGTGGTGGTCCCCGGGGCTTGGGGGTCCAAAACGGACCCCCATTGTAATTTTTCTTAGTGCCCCGGGGAGGTGGTGGTCCCGGGCGTGTGGGGGCTGGAGCCCCCCACACAGGTTTTTCAAAAATAAAAAAAGAAGCCCCGGGGTGGTGGCGGTCCTCGGGGCTGCGGGAGGGCTCAGAGCCCTCCCGCACCATTATACATAAAGCCCCGGGGGTGGTGGTCCCCGGGGCTTGGGGGCCCTTAGAGGCCCCCACACATAAAATTAACCCCCCCCAGCATGCCCCCGGGACTTGGCCCACCCGGGGGCCAATTACCATCGAAGCGCGGGAGACCGCGCTTCGATTTTTTTTTTTTTCGGCAGGATTCTTGGAACCTGAGCGCATTCTGCCGATTTTTAAAAAAAAAATTGTTTGCCCAGGGGGTCCTTGTGGGACCCCCTGAGCAGACCTAGGGGTTCAGGGTGTTTCTACCCTGCCCTCCTTTGTGCGCTTTGCGCACTTGTTTCTGTCCCTCGGTTCTACCGAGGGACAAAATGGCTGCCAACACTTCCTGATTTGGAGTGTTGACAGCCAATTAGCATGCAGCTCGTGATCGGGAGGGTGCGCAAATCCGACGCGGCCATAGATATATCTATCTTTTTACTTTTGATTTTCTCAGCAACTACTGAACGGATTTACACCATTTAACAAAAAGGGTTCTTTCTGAACCAAGAACTACCTCTTTGCCAAATTTGGTGTAATTCCGTTCAGCAGTTCGGGCTGTAGCCGTGTCTAAAGTTTCCTATGGAAAATTGCATGGGGAAAACACGTTTTGGGAACCCCCCTTTTTCTCGGCCCCCGCTTGACGAATCCCCCGAGACTTTCAGGGTAGGAGTGGACCGGAGCGCCCCACAAAGTTTGAAAATTTTGCGAAGATACGTCTACCGGCAAGAGAGTTATTTCAAATAGAATGTCGCGGATTTCCTATGGATAATAGGTTGTAACTATAACTATCTACTGGTGACCGCCAGTAGATAATATATATATATATATAATATATGCCCACTAAAACATACCACATCTAAAATATTTATAAATTAAACAAAATTAAACATATATAATAATTTTAAAAATGTTAAAGTTATATTTATAAAATAAAAGTTATTAACAAATATACAAAAATCATCTATATTTATTAAATATAAATTTAAAACTATTTAAGAAATAACATTTACTATCATAAAAAAATTATTCAACATATATTAATTGCAATTAGCTAATTTTTAAACATAATGGAGAGGAGTTGGCCTAACGGCTAGGTCGTCCGACCTCGAATCTGGGGAACTCGGTTCGAGTCTCGGCAATGACGCTGAACATCCTGTGATTCTGGGCAAATCACTTAATCTCCCCGTGCCTAACAAAAAAATGAATGTGTGTCCTAATGTAACGTAACTGGTGCTATGTAAAGGGCTCTGATACCCGATTCGGGTCAAGTTCGCGCTATATAAAACTCTGCAAAAAAAAAAAACATTTTTATTTCTTAATATATATATACATTTAATATGAAATACTCCTTTAAATAAATAAAAGATTAGTTCTCTAAACACACACATAACTGCCAATATAATTAAACAGATGCTATAACGACGAAATCAATTCAGGCACCATGGTGATGTATTACATAATGGTACTGTATTTATTTACAATCAAAAGATGTTAGAAAGAACCTCTCAGTTTCAGTTTTATGATATAATATAGACTCTAGGCACTTTATCTAAGTATTGATTATTTTTTCTACCTCAAGTATACATCTGCACTTTAAATCATATACTTAGATCTGAAAAGATGATGTTGGTAGTGTCGGCAGCAATTGAATTTGACATTTAAGGATGATATATGATGTTGTAAGGGGTAATGGTTTGTTACAGTAAGACTCTGGCTTTTTGGTATATTCAATCAAAGGGATAAATGTATTTGTACTATAATATGAATGAATATTAAGTTGTACCAATATTAGCCTTCCCAATTTGAGCACTTTAACACACTATTTGCACTTTGTTAGCACACTGCACTTTATCAATGTTTTATGTAGGTCATTAGGTTTTGAGACATACTGCATATACAATATAATCTTATATACTGAATATTGATGAAAATATGTTCTCTCAAAGAACTTAGTTGCAACAATTGAAATTATGAGTATTGACCTATTCTGGTGAAAATATATATATTCAAAGTCAAATAAAATTGTATTAGAGGTATTCTACTATAATAGTATGTGACTCAACAGAATGGATGGCCACAGACTACACCATTTATGCATGCAATAATGATAAACTGCTATATGTAAAATTAAATGGGTGTGGTCATAGAGTGAGAAATTGATTGGCTATAGAACACACTATGACAGATCTGAGTAGTCATTATGACACCTTAAAGTGAGAGGTAGTTATTTAATTCGATAAAGGTAGAATACCCAGCAATATGCTGCAATTTACTAGGTCAAGTTGTTAGGCCGTGAAAAACAATTCATTTTAAGAACATGCTTAGTTTTAACAATAATTAATTTAATCAGCAATATGAATGTATTTCTTGTATTTATTCTTATTTAAAATATGTAATGGTTTAAGTATTGTGACTGTTTTGTATTAACGATCCAGAATTATCTGTTGATCATGTTCATTAATGGGGGGCACACGTGATGTAATGACGTTTTTAAATAGCTACCAGTTAATGCAGCGCATTTATGTGATCAAGCACGCGGTTTGGCGGTCAAAACTCATCATGGACGAGGCAGTGGCCTCTTTATGTTAATGGGAACAATCAAATAAATCATTTATCGCACCTTGATGGAGTCCTTGCCTGCTTTGCTTCTGAAGTACTTGCAATAATGGATTGAAGTTTGGAGATATATATATATGTATATATATTACCTACTGGCGGTCGCCAGTAGGTAGTTATAGTTAGGACCTTGTTTCTATTCAAATAGCGTTTTTTCTTTTGCCAATATTTTTGCCGAGCGTTTGACAAATCTTTGCGAAATTTTCAAAAATAATGGTTCACTCAGGGCAGCTCCTGTCTTGAAAGTTTCGGGGTGATTCGTCAAGCGGGGGCCGAGAAAAAAGGGGGGTCCCAAAACGCATTTTCCCCATGTTAATTTCCATAGGAAATATTGGAGCAGGCTACCGCCCGAACTGCTGAACAGAATTACACCAAATTTGGCAAAAAGGTAGCCCTTGGTTCAGAAAGTGCTCTTTTTTTTAAAATGGTGTAAATCCGTTCAGTAGTTCCTGAGAAATTCAAAAAATAAAAATGTATATATCTGAGCACCGAGGAGGAGTCGCGACTCCTCTGGAGCACGAGCTGACATCTGATTGGTTGCCAATACTCCAAACCAGAATCTGTTGGCAGCCATCTTGTGACTTGGTAACAAGAAAAAGGAATAAAAAAGTGAAAAATTAAGAAAAGGGGGCAGGGTAGAATTACCCTGACCCCCTAGGCCTGCTCAGGGGGTCCCACAAGGACCCCCATGGCCAAAAAAAGCATTTAAAAAAAAATAAAATCGACCGAAATCGCGCTGGGTGTGCAAATCCGACGAGAAAATTTTAAAAAATGAAGCGCGGACTCCCGCGCTTCGTTGTACTTAAGCCCCCGGGTGGGCCAGGTCCCGGGGGCAATATTTATAATGTTTGCGGGGGCCGTGTGGGCCCCTGCAGCCCCGGGGACTGCCATCTCCCCGGGGCTTGTTTTAAAAAAATGCGTGGGGGGGCTCCTGCCCTCCTCGCTGCCCCAGGGACCACCACCTCCCCGGGGCTTTGCATACGTTGAGAGGGCGGCCGCACGGCCCCCCTCCTGGAGCCCTTGATGGCCCTGGGGACCGCCACCCCCCCAGGGCCGGCTCCTGCAATGTCCTGGGGTGCCCACCCCCGGAGCTTTGCCGTTTGCTATGGCAGGGCGGGAGCATGGCTCCCACCCTGCCATAGCAAACACTGCTTTGCTTCATTGAAGCGAGAGCAGGAAACCTGCTTTCGCTTCAACGAAGCAAAGCAGATTGCTTTTGGGCAAGGGGAGCTGCATGTTAGCAGCTCTCCTTGCCCAAAAGCAATGCCGGCTCCTGCAGGAGGCGGGGAGCCGGCTGGGACCGTGGGGGCATTGGGGCTCCCCCCAAGGTCCCCATCAAGGAGGCCAGGCCCCGGGGGATGGGGTCTCCGGGGCAAGAAGTGGCCCGGGAGGGGGGCCACGCGGCCCCCTCCCGTATTTAGTAAAAATTATATAAGAGGGCAGGCCCCGGGGGATGGGGTCCCCGGGCCAATAGTGGTCAAGGGGAGGGGGGCCACACGGCCCCCCTCCCGTACATATAAAAAAAAAAAAAAACAAGGCCAAACCCCGGGGGATGGGGTTCCTGGGGCCAATATTGCCCTGAGGAGGGGGGCCATGCGGTCCCCCTTTTTAAAAAAAAAAAAAAAAAAAAAATATTGGCAGGCCCCAGGGGATGGGGTCCCCGGGGTGAATAACGAATAATAGAAGTGAGGCGTTTTTTTTTTCTTTCGCGTTTGGAGTCGCGACTCCAGTGCGGCTCTCTGCGTGGCCCCTCATGTAACGTCGCGTTGGATTCGCGAATTCACCTTAAATAAATAATTAAGTAGTATATAATTTAGAAAGTAGTGTTGTATTTGTGAAGTTGTTTTAAAGAGGTACTGTGATTGAAGTTAATGACAAGATTACAATTGATAGAGTTGTTAAAAATATATAAAAATAAAAAATAATAGTTAGACTTGAAAAGTGTGTTGTGTTGTAGTACATTGAATTCATGCTTAAGCAGATTTGCGTTGGGTGCGCAAATCCACAAAAAAATAAAAAAAATATATATATGTGTAAAAAAAAATTATATTCAATACTATGTTATAGGGTGGCTCTAAAAAGAGCCCTTGTTTTTATTATGAGTTTGTTATAGCTACATGTAAGTGTGGATGCAGAGCTTTAGGTTGTTGAGAAAGACTCTGTTTCCTTGATCTGTGAAGTGTACTCCATCACTTCTGTAGATGTCATCCATATCAAAACGTAGATTGTTGTTATAGATGGAGCCCATTCTATGGTCTCTGAGGTAAGCAGAAACAGCTTTATTGACATTTTTTCTAGCTTTCTCAATCTGTGGACAGAATTCCATTTCTGCCTTATATTAGAGTATACAAAGACAGTTTGAGGCAAAAACAACATCAATTGTGCAAAGGTGTCCTTCATTAGCATTTCAAGACCTACCCCAGTCAATGAGCCCAGGTCATTGCCACCACAGTGCACAATCATGAGGTCAGCGGGTTGGAGATGCAGAAAGGTTTTAACCAAAGGCATCAGTTGGTGCCACTTTAATCCTCTCTGTGCAATCCATTTAATATCCACATTTTGCAAAGCTAGGTCTTTGTCAATACCTCTGCATTCAGCATACCTTTTGCACCAGAAAACATAGCTGTGTCCAACAATCCATGCTGTAAGCATCTTGAAGGGATGTCTGGAAGTAATGAAAAGATGTCTGTAGCTGAGGTAGTCAGTTGGTAGAATGAGCGGTATCTAAAATGGAGGACAAGATGCAGTATTTTTAAAAAGTTGAGAATTGATTGGCTGTTTAAGAAGATTTTACACTCAAAAATAGGGTGTATGTTACTTTCTTTAAAAGCATGTTCCTTATTGGTTAGTAGAAAATGTTTGAAAGGTACAGTAGATAGGATAAGGAGAAACTTTGCAAACATTAACCACACTTGCTGTTTGCATTTGTAACCTTGTGTGCTGGATTTGAAAATATGGTGAACTTGTCACCTGTAAGTTCAGTTGAATGTTCCATAAACTGTTACTATGGAAACTGGCATTAAGTAGAATGGGGGAAGGGTTGAAACTTTACTGTGGACTTAAAATGTGAAATTGTAATTTATATATAGGTGATATGTTATTAAAGTATAATTTCCTAAGTCAGTACTATCTTTAGAAGTGGTGTGTTGTTAAAAAATAGTGGTATTTTTATTTGTAATATATTTTTGAACTACCGTATGGATTCGCAGTTCCATCGCATTGGTGCACGGTGGAGTCGCAACTTCCAAAAATTCCAGAACCAGTTTGGGCAGTTTTAGAAGTCAGTTGGTAAGGGTTCATATGTTTAACCAATAGAAATGTGTTTTATAATTTAAAATAATGTAGGAAGGAATGTGATTTGTTACTTACATGTATTTGTGGGGATAAAGAGAGGGAAAGTTTGCCATTACTGGTTTTACCTTGCTGAGAGTGGTGCATTACATTGATTGTGTGCATTATAAAATCTTTTATGAGTTTGTGATATTTCAAATTTTACAAATCGATTTGGAAGGTGAGTTATAAATTTGTGAGGTGTATTATGTATTAGGTTTACTTTTAATCTTTAAAAATTATTGATAAATTGTGTTGTTTGAAATATATTATTAAATGTAGAGATGTGTATTGTAGTTTGTTTTATTCTAGTTTAATGATGTTTGAAATAGATTTTGTATAGTAATATGTGTATATTGGAAGATGGATTAGTGATTATGGTAGTTTGTTTTAGTGTGTGGATATGTAGATTTGTAGTATGCCGCATAATTTTACGTGTTGCTTTAAAAGTGGAGGTGGAGTGTGTCAAGTTTTAAGGTGAGCATGGACTTTTGTCTCAAGTGTGTCTCTACTTGTATATTTATTTTGATATGTCTTATACATTTGAAGGTGCATGATGTATAACAAAGAGGTGTTGTTGCTTTTTATGTGGTAGGCTCAAGATTGTGAGTAGTTGTGGAATGGTGAAGATGTAGGATAATAGTGTGCTTTAAAAGATGTTGACATAAGGCATTAGTGGTTAGGCTTCTTTTTTTAAGTTTGTAGAGAGGTACAGTTGAAATATGCCACATAATTTTGGGTGTTTGCTTGAAATTGGAAGTTTGTTCTAGGAATTTTTAAAGTTTGGATAGTGTTATGCTACAGACATATTCATGTATGCTTTTAGGAATATGGTGAGACATTTAGTAAAGACATGTGAATGGTTCCTGCTTTGTATTTGGGTAGGTGTAACATTATAAGTAGTTGTAGAATGGTAAATCAGCAGCCCAAAAGAGAGTTTTGAGATATGTTTGTAGAGATTTTATTTATTAGAGTAATTTGTATGATGTGTTGAAAGGTATATTTCATATATACCGCATCATTTTCAGTGTATGTTTGAAAATTGAAGTGTAGTCTCTGAAGTTTTGAGCTGTGAATGGTGTTGTGACTGAGATATGTTTCTACTAGCACATATATTATGGTATGTGTTATGTGTCTGAAGATGATAGATATATAAAACACAGGTATACATTTATCTGTGTATTACTTTTATATATGATGCTGCTAGCAAAAGGTACAGACATATGCATACATGCTTTTAGAAATATGGGGAGTCTTTCATCAAAGTTAAGTGAAGGGTTGCTTTGCTGTTAGCTATGCTCAATACCAGATTAGTACTAGAATAGTAAAGCAGTACTAGTAGAAAAGTGATGTTTAAGATACGTTGGGAGAGGAATTATTGATTATGGTGCTTTATAAGAGTCTGTGTAAAAGTTCACTTGAAATTTGCCGCGTAAATCTAGGTATGTTTGAAATGTTAAGAGTAGTCTGTCAAGTTTTAAGGCCTTTATGGTCTTGTGCGTGTGGTTATGTTTCTACTTGCACATGTGTTCTAATATGTGTAATGCTTTTGGCAATAGGTATAGAAAGATGCATGCATGCTTTTAGGAATATGGTTAGAGTTATGGTAGAAACATGTGATAGGTTGCTACTTTATGTTTGATTAGGTCTAATATTTGTAGAATGGTGAATCTGTAGAATAAAACTGAGTTTAAAGACATGTTGGCAGAAGGGAATACTGATTAGGCTACTTTCTATAGGTTGGGGAAAGGTACACTTGAAATACATTGCAGAAATGTAGGTGTGTCTTTGTAATGTAAAGTTCAGTCTGTGACTACCTTTGGAATCATACAATCACTCAAGCACTATGCATGGAGTTATACATTCACTGAAGCAGATCTATTACGTCTCAGTTTCTACATTTCACTATATTCCAGAAATATTGTATATATATATTTGTTTTAGATCTGATGATGATTTGAAAAGGTAGAGACATTTGTATGCATGCGTTTAATAATATGGAGAGACTTATGGTTGAGTCATGTAAATGTCTGCTACTTCATATTTGGCTAGGCCCAAAAGTCATGCAGTTAAAAAAACATCCAAGTACTACCCATGCAGTCTTCCAAAGATCCAGGCAGTACATATGCAGTGATGCAATCACCTAGGCATTACCCCTGCACTCATGCAAACATCCAGGCACTATCTATACACTTATGCAATCACCCAGGCACTACCTGTGCACTTCTTTATTCACTTAGACACTACCTCAGTAGTGCTGCAATCATTAAAGAAGTAGCAATGGAGTTATAAAATCACCCAGTTTTTTCCTATGTAGTCATGTAAATCCCCAGATATTACCCCTGTAGTCATGTAGTCATCTATGCGTTACATATGTACTGCTTTAATCCTTCAGACGTTACCTCTGTAGTCATACAATCACCAATGCATTAGCTATACAGTGCTTCAATCACCCATGCACTATCCTTCCACTCTTTCAAATATGGGCGCAGTACTTTTGTACTTATGTAATCACTCAGGCAATACTCATGCATTTATAAAATCACCGAAGCACTACCTTTGCACTCCTGTAATCAGTCAGGCAGTAGCTTAGTACTTCTGTAATCACCCAGGTAGTACTCATGGACTTATAAAATCACCAACTCACTGCCTATGTACTCTAATAATCCCCAGATATTACTCCTGCAGTCATGCAATCATCCAGGCACTAGTTATGTACTACCTCTGCAGTTATAAAATCATCTAGTTTTACCTATGCATTATGTAATAATCTAGGCACTACTGTTGCAGTCATATAATCACCCAGGCTCTACTGTTGCACTCATCTATTCACCTAGGCACTTTTTAGCGAGTCATGTAAGCCTTCAGGTGCTATTTATACACTTATCCATGCAGTAAACCTATATCTGTGCACTCATGTAATTAGTCAGTCACTCTCCATGTTCTCCTGTAATTACCCAGCGAGAACCTTTGGAGTCATACAATCAACCAAGCACTACCCATGGAGTTTTGCAATCACTCAGGCAGATCTATTACATGTTTCAGTTTCTAGGTTTCACTATATTTTAGAAATATTGTATATATATATATATATATATATATTTCTTTTAGATATGATGATGATTTTAAAAGGTAGAGACATATGTATGCATGCTTTTAACGATATAGAGAGACTTATGGTTGAGTCATGTAATAGTCTGCTGTTATATACTCATGCAGTTATAAAAACACCCAAGTACTACCCATTCAGTCTTCCAATGATCCAGGCAGAACATATGCATTGATGGAATCACCCAGGCATTACCCCTGCACTCATGCAATCACCCAGGCACTAGCTATGCGCTCATGTAATCACCAAGATATTACCCATGCAGTCTTTGATTCATGTAGCCAGTACTCATGCACTTATATAATCACTCAGGCACTAACGTTCTACTTTTTCAATCACAGAAGCACTACCCTTGTGCTTATGTAATCACTTAGCCAGTACTCATGGTATTATTAAATCACCCAGGTACTTCCTTAGCACTCATTTATTCACTCAGGTGTTACCTCAGTAGTTTTGCGATCACCTAAGAAGGTCCTATGCTTTTATAAAATAACCCAGTCACTTTCTATGTAGTCATGTAAATCCCCATATATTACTCCTGTAGTCATGCAGTCACCCAGGTGTTATGTATGTACTCTTTTAATCCTATAGACGTTACCCCTGTACTCTTTCAATCACAAATGCATTAGGTATAGAGTGCTTCAATCACCCAAGCACTATCCTTGCACTCTTTCAATCATGCAGGCTCTACTCTTGTACTTATGTAATCACTCAGCCAGTACTCATGCACTTATAAAACCACCCAGGCATTACCTTTGCCCTTCTGTAATCACTCAGGCAGTAGTTTAGTACTTCTGTAATCACCCAGGCAGTAGTTATAGACTTATAAAATCACCCACTCACTTCCTATGTACTCCAATAATCCCCTTGATAATATATCTCCAGTCATGGAATCACCCAGGCACTACTTATGTACTACTCCTGCAGTCATGCAATCATTTAGGCTGTACCTATGCACTTATGTAATAACCCAGGCTCTACCCTTGCAGTCGTAGAATGACCTAGATTCTACTGTTGCACTCATCTATTTACCTGCACACTACTCAATGAGTCATCTAAATGATTAGGTGCTATTGATACACTTATCCATACACTCAACATTTATGTGTGCAGTCATGCAATTAGCCAGTCACTGTCCATCTTCTCTTAGAATTATCCAGTGACTACCCTTAAACTCATTCAATCACCCAAGCACTACCCATAGAGTTTTGGAATCACTCAGGCAGATCTATTACATGCCTCAGTTTCTAGGTTTCACTATATTTTAGAAATATTGTTTATATACATTTCTTTTAGATATGATGATGATTTTAAAAGGTACAGACGTGTGTATACATACTTTTAAGAATATGGAGAGACTTATGGTTCAGTCATGTAAATGTCTGCTGCTTTATATTTGGCTAGGCCCAACACTCATATAGTTATAAATGCACCCAAGTACTACCCATTCAGTCTTCCAATGATCCAGTCAGAACATATGCACTGATGGAATCACCCAGGCATTACCCCTGCACTCATGCAAACACCCAGGCACTAGCTATGCGCTCATGCAATCTCCAAGATATTACCCATGCAGTCTTTGATTCATGTAGCCTGTACTCATGCACTTATATAATCACTCAGGCACTACCGTTCTACTTTTTCAATCACAGAGGCACTACCCTTGTACTTATGTAATCACTGAGCCAGTACTCATGGTATTATTAAATCACCCAGGTACTTTCTTTGCCCTCATTTATTCACTCAGGTGTTACCTCAGTAGTTCTGCAATCACCTAAGAAGTTCTTATGCTTTTATAAGATAACCCAGTCACTTTCTATGTAGTCATGTAAATGCCCATATATTACTCCTGTATTCATGCAGTCACCCAGGTGTTATGTATGTACTCTTTTTATCCTCTAGACTTTACCCCTGTACTCTTTCAATCACAAATGCAATAGGTATACAGAGCTTCAATCACCCAAGCAATATCCTTACACTCATTCAATCACGCAGGCTCTACTCTTGTGCTTATGTAATCATTCAGCCGGTACTCATGCACTAATAAAACCACCCAGGCATTACCTTTGCCCATCTGTAATCACTCAGGCAGTACTTTAGTACTTCTGTAATCACCCAGGCAGTAGTTATAGACTTATAAAATCACCCACTCACTTCCTATGTACTCCAATAATCCCCTAGACAATATCTCTCCAGTCATGGAATCACCCAGGCACTAATTATGTACTACTCCTGCAGTCATGCAATCATTTAGGCTGTACCTATGCATTTATGTAATAACCCAGGTTCTACCCTTGCAGTCGTAGAATGAACTAGTTTCTACTGTTGCACTCATCTATTTACCTACACACTACTCAATGAGTCATTTATATGTTTAGGTGCTATTGATACACTTATCCATACTCAACATTTATGTGTGCAGTCATGCAATTAGCCATTCACTGTCCATCTTCTCTTAGAATTATCCAGTGACTACCCTCAACTCATTCAATCACCCAAGCACTACCCATAGAGTTATGCATTCACTAAAGCAGATCTATTACATGTCTCAGTTTCTATATTTCACTATATTCCAGAAATATTGTATATATATTTGTTTTAGATCTGATGATGATTTGAAAAGGTAGAGACGTATGTATGTATGCTTTTAACAATATGGAGAGACTTTTTGTTCAGTTATGTAATAGTCTGCTGCTTTATATTTGGCTAGGCCCAACACTCATGCAGTTATAAAAACACCCAAGTACTACCCATGCAGTCTTCCATTGATCCAGGCAGTACATATGCAGTGATGCAATCACCCAGGCATTACCCCTGCACTCATGCAAACATCCAGGCACTATCTATACACTCATGCAATCACCCAGGCACTACCTGTGCACTTCTTTATTCACTTAGACACTACCTCAGTAGTGCTGCAATCATTGAAGAAGTAGCAATGGAGTTATAAAATCACCCAGTTTTTTCCTATGTAGTCATGTAAATCCCCAGATATTACCCCTGTGGTCATGTAGTCATCTAGGCGTTACATATGTACTGCTTTAATCCTTCAGACGTTACCTCTGTAGTCATGCAATCACCAATACATTAGCTATACAGTGCTTCAATCATCCATGCACTATCCTTCCACTCTTTCAATTATGGACGCAGTACTTTTGTACTTATGTAATCACTCAGGCAATACTCATGCATTTATAAAATCACAGAAGCACTACCTTTGCACTCCTGTAATCAGTCAGGCAGTAGCTTAGTACTTCTGTAATCACCCAGGCAGTACTCATGGACTTATAAAATCACCAACTCACTGCCTATGACTCTAATAATCCCCAGATATTACTCCTGCACTCATGCAATCATCCAGGCACTAGTTATGTACTACCTCTGCAGTTATAAAATCATCTAGTTTTTACCTATGCACTTATGTAATAATCTAGGCACTACTGTTGCAGTCATATAATCACCCAGGCTCTACTGTTGCACTCATATATTCCCCTAGGCACTTTTTAGCGAGTTATGTAAGGCTTCAGGTGCTATTTATTCTCTTATCCATGCAGTAAACCTTTATCTGTGCACTCATGTAATTAGTCAGTCACTCTCCATGTTCTCCTGTAATTACCCAGCGAGTACCTTTGGAGTTATACAATCACCCAACCACTAACCATGGAGTTTTGCAATCACTCAGGCAGATCTATTACATGTTTCAGTTTCTAGGTTTCACTATATTTTAGAAATATTGTATATATATATATATTTCTTTTAGATATGATGATGATTTTAAAAGGTAGAGACATATGTATGCATGCTTTCAACGATATAGAGAGACTTATGGTTGAGTCATTTAATAGTCTGTTGTTTTATATTTGGCTAGGTCCAATACTCATGCAGTTATAAAAACACCCAAGTACTACCCATTCAGTCTTCCAATGATCCACGCAGAACATATGCACTGATGGAATCACCCAGGCATTACCCCTGCACTCATGCAATCACCCAGGCACTAGCTATGCGCTCATGCAATCACCAAGATATTACCCATGCAGTCTTTGATTCATGTAGCCAGTACTCATGCACTTATATAATCACTCAGGCACTAACGTTGTACTTTTTCAATCACAGAGGTACTACCCTTGTACTTATGTAATCACTTAACCAGTACTAGTAGTATTATTAAATCACCCAGGTACTTCCTTTGCACTCATTTATTCACTCAGGTGTTACCTCAGTAGTTTTGCGATCACCTAAGAAGTTTCTATGCTTTTATAAAATAACCCAGTCACTTTCTATATAGTCATGTAAATCCCCATATATTACTCCTGTAGTCATGCAGTCACCCAGGTGTTATGTATGTACTCTTTTAATCCTATAGACGTTACCCCTGTACTCTTTCAATCACAAATGCATTAGGTATAGAGTGCTTCAATCACCCAAGCACTATCCTTGCACTCTTTCAATCACGCAGGCTCTACTCTTGTACTTATGTAATCACTCATCCAGTACTCATGCACTTATAAAACCACCCAGGCATTACCTTTGCCCTTCTGCAATCACTCAGGCAGTACTTTAGTATTTCTGTAATCACCCAGGCAGTAGTTATAGACTTATAAAATCACCCACTCACTTCCTATGTACTCCAATAATCCCCTAGACAATATCTCTCCAGTCATGGAATCACCCAGGCACTAATTATGTACTACTCCTGCAGTCATGCAATCATTTAGGCTGTACCTATGCACTTATGTAATAACCCAGGCTCTACCCTTGCAGTCGTAGAATGACCTAGTTTCTACTGTTGCACTCATCTATTTACCTACACACTACTCAATGAGTCATTTATATGTTTAGGTGCTATTGATACACTTATCCATACACTCAACATTTATGTGTGCAGTCATGCAATTAGCCAGTCACTGTCCATCTTCTCTTAGAATTATCCAGTGACTACACTTCAACTCATTCAATCACCCAAGCACTACCCATAGAGTTATGCATTCACTAAAGCAGATCTATTACATGTCTCAGTTTCTATATTTCACTATATTCCAGAAATATTGTATATATATTTGTTTTAGATCTGATGATGATTTGAAAAGGTAGAGACGTATGTATGTATGCTTTTAACAATATGGAGAGACTTTTGGTTCAGTTATGTAATAGTCTGCTGCTTTATATTTGGCTAGGCCCAACACTCATGCAGTTATAAAAACACCCAAGTACTACCCATGCAGTCTTCCAATGATCCAGGCAGTACATATGCAGTGATGCAATCACCCAGGCATTACCCCTGCACTCATGCAATCATCCAGGCACTATCTATACACTCATGCAATCACCCAGGCACTACCTGTGCACTTCTTTATTCACTTAGACACTACCTCAGTAGTGCTGCAATCATTGAAGAAGTAGCAATGGAGTTATAAAATCACACAGTTTTTTCCTATGTAGTCATGTAAATCCCCAGATATTACCCCTGTAGTCATGTAGTCATCTAGGCGTTACATATGTACTGCTTTAATCCTTCAGACGTTACCTCTGTAGTCATGCAATCACCAATGCATTAGCTATACAGTGCTTCAATCACTCATGCACTATCCTTCCACTCTTTCAATTATGGACGCAGTACTTTTGTACTTATGTAATCACTCAGGCAATACTCATGCATTTATAAAAAAACAGAAGCACTACCTTTGCACTCCTGTAATCAGTCAGGCAGTAGCTTAGTACTTCTGTAATCACCCAGGCAGTACTCATGGACTTATAAAATCACCAACTCACTGCCTATGTACTCTAATAATCCCCAGATATTACTCCTGCACTCATGCAATCATCCAGGCACTAGTTATGTACTACCTCTGCAGTTATAAAATCATCTTGTTTTTACCTATGCACTTATGTAATAATCTAGGCACTACTGTTGCAGTCATATAATCACCCAGGCTCTACTGTTGCACTGATCTATTCCCCTAGGCATTTTTTAGCGAGTTATGTAAGCCTTCAGGTGCTATTTATTCTCTATCCATGCAGTAAACCTTTATCTGTGCACTCATGTAATTAGTCAGTCACTCTCCATGTTCTCCTGTAATTACCCAGCGAGTACCTTTGGAGTCATACAATCACCCAAGCACTAACCATGGAGTTTTGCAATCACTCAGGCAGATCTATTAAATATCTCTGTTTCTTGGTTTTACTATATTTTAGAAATATTGTATATATATTTTATTTAGATGTGAAGCTGATTTGAAAAGGTAGAGCTATATGTATGCATGCTTTTAACGATATAGAGAGACTTATGGTTGAGTTATGTAATAGTCTGCTGCTTTATATTTGGCTAGGCCCAATACGCATGCAGGTATAAAAATACCCAAGTACTACACTTGCAGTCTTCAAATAATCCAGTCACTACATATACACTGGTGTAATCAGTCAGGCTTTACTCCTGCACTCATGCAAACATCCAAGCACTATGTATACACTCATGAAATCACCAAGGTATTACCCATGCACTCTTTGAATCATGTAGCCTCTACTCATGAACTTATATAATCAGTCAGGCACTAACGTTGCACTCCTTCTATCACAGAGGCACTAGACTTGTACTTATGTAATCACTCAGCCAGTAGTCATACTGTTATGAAATCACCCAGGCAGTACCTTCGCACTCCTTTATTCACTCAGACACTACCTCATTACTCCTGCAATCACTGCAGCAGTACTCATGCACTCATAAAATAACTCACTCATTTCCTATGTACTCCAGTAATCCCCAGATATAACCCCTGTAGTCATAGAATCACCCAGGCACTACTCAATGTATTTCTTTATTTATGACAATATTTGTTTATAATTATTTTAATAATATTAAATATGTTTTGAAAGATAATAAACTTTTCTTTTTTTTTAGAAATTCTCCATAATTATTGAGAAATATTCACTATGACAAGAAAAGTTGAAAAGAAAAGACAACAAAGAAAACAGAACTATTTAAAGGAGAGAGAAAATCAGAAACTAGATGAAGTACAACATGTGACGTTAAGGAAAAATCTTCTGGTAAGAGAACGAAAGAATTTGTTAAAAGTCTTTTAAAAAATCTAAAAGATTTTCAAAATGGTGACAAGGGAAAGAAAAGTACTACAAGCAATCAGAAGGAAAAGAAAAAAGGAGAAATTAGTGCAAAATCAGGATATAGGAAAACAATACATGTTGAAAAAAGGATGAACGAATATAAAGAGATTAGGAAGAGAATGTATAAAAGTAGAGTACTACAAAATTTATTGAAAGATTGCAAGAAATTTAAAAGAAGATCAGCATTTTACAAGAAGAAAGAACAGATTGAAAGTGTAGTCGAAAAGGCTTTTGAAATGAAAAGAAAATTGTTTATATTAGTATTGAAGAGAATGAAAACATTGAATAAAACAATGCAGTTTATGAAGGAGAAAAGTAAAAGAAAAAAACTGGTTAATTGATCAAACTTAAAAAAAAAAAATTTGGGTGAACTTCTAGTACTGAACCTTTTTTTAATGAAGAAAGCTATTTTCAACAAATTACATTAGTTCATGCTGTTGATACCAGGGGTTGTTGTTATGAGGTTAGAAACGGATGTCCAATTGAAAAAGAAAAGATGGTTCCTAGAAATGTGGAACAAGTAATAGCTGAAGAGGTTCAAGGGAGACGTACACAAGCTCCAGTGTATAGTTGGGATTGTAGTAGTATTTGTAGTATACGACAGGAATCTATTGATATATTACGAAATTTCTTACGAGATTATGGTAAAAAAAGTGTTAAGCAAAAGATTAAGATGTTGCAAGGACTAGATCCTTGTGAAGTGAGAAAATATAGTAATTTGCAGGGTCATTCTCTGGCTTGTCTTTCTAGAAAAGTGTGTAGAAGTACTTTTCATCATCTAAGAATGTTAGCAGTACATCACTCAGAAATGCGGAAGTTAGTGAGAAGATTGTACTATGTAAAAAGTCCTGCATTATGTTTAAGTGAAATAAACAGCACTTTTGCATGGATCAGTATTGGATGTAAAAAAGTTTCTGATGATATAGAGTTTCGTTTCTTTGGTTCTCAAGAGGAGTGTAGAGAAAGTGAAAGTTTGATAAGTGTAGGTGTTGAAGAGGAGATGGAAGATAGTAATACTGAGAAGTTTGCAGAAGAAATTACATAGTTTAAGGTAGTTTCTTGTGAGAAACCAAACTATGGGGCTGATTATGATCCGCCCGCCACCGTAGCGGTGATTGGGACCGCCCGCCAGACATGCGGCAGTCGCACCACTGCAATTAGGATGCGCCCGCCATACTGGCGGGCGCATCCTGGGCTTTCAACATTGCGGGCGGTGCTGCTGGCTGCAGCACCGTCCGCAATGTTGAAAGTGCTTGCACCGCATTTCCCTGCACAGCGTGGCACTTGGTGCATGGAAATGCGGGGTACCATGGGTACCCCCCAGTGCAGCGACACCCCGCCAAACAAGGGGGGTCCTCAACGGGCCCCCAAACCCAAACCCCACCAGCCTTTCCATGGCAGCATCGCCGCCATGGAAAGGCGCCTAGCCACACACATCCTAATATGGCGGACGGTGCCTGCTAGGCACCGCCACCATATTAGTGGCCCTGCTCCGCCCGCCAGGCAATCGGTGCGATTGCCACCAGTGGAAAAGCGGCGGACGGACCTTGCGTCCGCCGTGATACCCACCGCCATCCTAATATGGCGGTGGGTAAATCTCAATGTGATGGCGGAACAATCGCCACTGCCGGCCCGGTGGTGGCAATCGTTCCGCCATCGTAATGAGCCCCTATGTTTGTATTTGTTGTCGACGTACTCACTATAGAAGTCAAACTAGGAATGTTGATGTGTATTTAAAAAGTGAAAGGGAAAACAGTGATAAGTGGGAGCAATTTGGTGCTTATTTGTTGGTGGAAGGTTGTTTTAAGTGGGGTATTGATCAACGTATTTGTAAATATTGTTACAGCAAATTAGAAGAGAACAAAATGCCAGCTAGAGCTGTACATAATAAAATAGAGTTGGTAGCTATTCCTCCGGAACTGGTAGATTTAAATACATATGAGTCCATTCTTATTCAATCTGTGCACCCATTTCAGGCTGTAGTTCGTATGGAGCCTAAAACAGGTAAGCTGCCTCCCTCAGATTTACAAAGAGGTTTAGAAGGAAAAGTTGTATATTTACCTTTAGATTTTAAGAAAAATATTGAAACTGTAGAGAGAGAGGAAAGTGAACCTGTAGTTATTCTAGTTAATGGTGTACCAACAAAGAGTCGGAAAATATGGCGAGAGTTAGTAGATGTCACCAAACTTCAAAAGGCTACGTTATATCTCATAGAAAGCAATATTTATTATACAAATGTAAATCTGGAAGAACAAGAAATATCTTTAGGAGATGATAGAGAAATATAAAACTGGCAAAATCGAAAAAGTGGACAACTCCAGGAGTGAAGAAATTTATGAACATTATAGTATACATCCTTTACATTCAAAAGAAGTTATTGGAAACACTATTCATTTATTCATAAATGAAGAAAGCGAAGGGAACTCCCATGAGTGTTTAGGAGAAAAGTTTAGAAGCTCGTTGTTTTCCACAGCTCTTCCCCACTGGAAAAGGTGGACGATATGATGAACGACCAGTACAGATTCCAGCTTAAGAATACCGAACAACAAGGTTGTATTCAGAGGATCCAAGATTTCGACAGTGTGTTCCTTATTTATTTCATCTTCTGTTTGAAAGTGACTTGTCTGGACTTTCATATGCAGTGAACCACATATGCAAAGGACTTTTTGGACAAAGTTCAACAAAGAGACAACCATTTACAATCTCAGTTAATTAATTTGATGGCATGTCAACGTGGTACTAATGAGTATTGGTATCATCGTCACGGAGAACTTAAATGTATGTTAAGGAACTTAGGAACCCCTCTGTGGTTTGTTACGCTTAGCTGTGCTGAGTACGCATGGGACGATTTACTTGAATTTCTAAGAGAAGCAAATTCAAATGTAAAAACCATTGAATTGAAAACAGCTGGAGAACTGTGTTCCTTGGATCCTGTAAATGTGTGCAGATATTTTAATCATAGGTTTCAAGCTATGATGTCTTTTATGTGCAATAAAAACAATCCACCTCGTGGAGAAGTTATTGATTTTTTTGGGAGAAAGGAGTACCAAGCCAGAGGTGCACCTCATATTCACATGCCTTTATGGATCAAGGATGCACCAAAATTTGGAACTGATACTGATGAAAGTGTTTTGTCTTTCATTGAAAAATATGTTACCTGTGCCATACCAAAAGAAGGAGGAGAAAACAACTTGAGGCAGCAAGTTTTACGGTTTCAAAGTCATCGATGTGGGAAATATTGTCGACGGAAATGCAAGTCAAAGGGAACTGCCCGCCGCAATGTTGGAGATGCGGGATGCGACCGCCATGGTGGCGGTCGCATCCTTATTGGTGGTGCTGGACCGCCGCACCGCTGGCGGCTGGTCCCAGCACCGCTAGGGTGGAGGGTGGACTGAAGTCCGCCCGCCATCCTAATAGGCCCCTTAGTAACAAATTGTACAGCTTTAGTTTGAAGATGCTTTCCCATCAAGAGATTGGATCCTACGAATGAATCACTGACAAAATATCGACGACCAGAATATCGACGAGAAAAATATCGGACCCGAAATATCGATACCCAGAATATCGAAGTCCTATCTACATAATGGTAAGTACAAAATTATCGAGAAAAAAAATATCGTTGTTAAAAATATCGTTGTTAAAAATATCGTTTTTTTTGTTTAAAAAATAATGTAAAATAAAGTAAATAATACATATAATTAAAAAACAATTGTTAGAATTATTACAAAATGTTTAAAAGTATAAGTAATACATATAATGTAAAAAAAGATTAAACCTACATATATATAAATTACAATATATATATTTACTTAATAATAATATCCAAAAATAATTATTTAAATAAAATACTTAGGGGCCCATTACGATGTCGGGCGAAGCACAACCGCCGTGCTGACGGAGGCAAAAACCGCTAATTAACGTCCGCCAGCAACGGTCCACACGCCCGCCAAATTAGGATGTGATTAGTCAGGCAAACACCGCCCGCAAGCCTGCGGCGCCGCCCGCCATCAAAGTGCGCCAGTCTACGTAGCAGCGCGAGCCAATGGAGACACACCGTCCGACGAAATGACGTTCCGCCCGGCGTACAAATTACGATGCCACAACCAAACAGCCCCACCGGCTAAGAGACACCGCACGAGATACCAAGGCGGAAACCCGACTTTTCCTGACGGAGACTAAAAAGGCAGACCACCCAGAGATGAATCCTGCACTCCAGGCCATCCCCTTGCTCTACCTGATGCACCACCTAGGAGTGAACGCACCACGACGACGCAGGTAGGCAGACACACAACAAGGGTATGAAAACAATGCACACAGTGCAAGGGCGGGAAAACTGTACATGGCCCCCCCAGACACCCCTGTGTGGACAGGACACATCCACCACTGTACCCACACATGTCCCACCTGTCAAAAATAAACAACTCGCAACATCCTGGGCACCCACGACCCGGGCCCAGGAAGTGACGTCCCCGTCACGGCACCGCAGCGTAGCGGCGATGACGCAGGTACACATGCGCACAACACAGTGGCCAACGACTGCGCCAGAATTCGGCTGCACACAAACACCACAGGGCCACAACTACACACCCCACACACCAGCCCCACCCTGAAGGCACATGTCACGTTGCCTTCCTGCATCAGTCATGTCCACAACCGACAACTCACAGTTGTCAACTTGACGTCACACAAGTGTCCCAAACAGGGAAGTAATGTGAATGCTAAATAGGACACACCCTTGAATGTAAAACTTGGATAATCACACGGCGGCTACCACATAACAGCGCAGAATATCAACAATGTCCGGAAAAGGCACACCAGTCTCAACAAGAAATACTAAAACCATCCTGCTCGCAATAACAACACATGCAATGTACAAAATAGAAAAACCCTGCTGCCTGAGAACAGGTGTGCACAATCACTACACCCACACAGAAGCCGAAATGTACAGCAGAAACGCAGTGTCCCGCCCACACACGGGAGAGCAGATAGCACTGAATGGCCTTCCATTCCTGCTCCGAAAAAACATTGCAACAAATTATGCTGGAGAATGGAGCCATTGTACCAACAAGAAGCAAAACATAGCCATGCAGAGGAAAACGTCCACTGGCAGATAGCGCACAACATGAAAGATAGATAACACCACAAAATGCAATAATACCACTCCTCCATGTGGACCAAATGAAAGTAATGTGGAAAGAGTCACACACCACTGGCCTTGACTATTCATAGAAGCATGTGGGATGAGGGACTGTGTCCTCCGCCCAAGCTATACCACAAGTCCATCCGCCTTACATCCATTCCAGAATTCCCAGCATCGACGGAGGCTGCACTCTGCTGACTGCTCAGGCAGACGGAGCACTCCATCACATCACCCTGTAGCAAAATGGCTGTTGCACCACTGACCCTCAACTACGCCGGACAGATCAAGCTGTACAGTGACAGCATGCTACACATAGTGGGCTGCTCAAATCTGGCAATGCTGAATGTAAGTTACCGAGTAACTTACCCCATTGCAATGTTCAGCTGCGTCATCCCCGTATTCTACTGTCGGAGGTGTCCGTTCCACTGGCCTGTGGATTTATATCTCTCCAACCCGGCATGTCCAAAGGAGGACTTGGTACACTTGTTTGCACCCTTGGACGACCACGACAGGATCTGTTCAGTGTATGGGGGCATGGCGTTTGTGGCTGCAATCGGGGACACACTGCAATGGGACCAGTGTGCCTCCACAGAACGTCTTCTGGATCAGTTTCATCGAATGTCATCCAACATGTCCCATCAGGATTGTACAAGGGACAACTTACGACGAATACCTTGCCACCCACCACCCGCTTCATTAGATGACATCCATGTTCACCATCAATGGGATGGATACCCTGCTGGAAGGTATCGCATACACGTCAACTTGTCAATTCATGGGTCCCCGACTCAACATCCCCAATTGAACATAGATGTACAACACCGTACCCATGCTTGGCTTTCGCACGGAGTGGGCAGGTAGCTGTACAAGAACTATACCATATAATCTGCAACTAACACCTTACCATCAACTCCACTGCCATGACAACTGACATTTCCGGGACATGCACCCTGTTCCCCACCATATCCCGTGTCTCTGCATGAACAGGGGGAGGCAGAGGTATGGGACTTGTGAACAGTAACCACATGGGCAATACAGCATGAACAACTATGCCATAATATGTATCCTGCGCACCTGGACACATGCACCTGTCAGTGCACACTCATCTGTCTGCTGTAGTACGTGCAAACTGTCACCTCACCTTTGTCTGTACTTCCGTGCCAGGACTTTTGCATGGACAACTAATGCAACCCCCTACAACATGGCCCTAGTAACAGTGTCATGTTCAGTAGCCACCACATTGCAACAACTGGTGAGATGCTGCTGCATGCAGGTGGTCACATGCCCCGATGTCACCTCTGACGCAGGTGTGTCGGAGTCACTATTGTATTAAACCGGTACCATGGAACTGAGATGAACTGTCCCTATGATGCCAAGCTGTCTGGTAGGCTGAATGAATACTGTCTGTGTCAAAGCCCAGAGACCATCAGTAATCAGCAAATGTATTGTAGCATAGAAAGGGCAAGGCAGCTGTAACCCTGAAGCCTCCATTCCACAGTCAAAAACTAATTACATCTACCTGTACCCCCTTTCGTATGTGTAATCATGCTAAGTATATCCTCCACATGCATTTTGCTGCCAGTAGTGTCCACTATTCTGCATCACAGAGGAAGTAAGTCCAAATACATGCCTCGAAGCAAATATGTGACTCTGTTGAATAATTTCAAGAAGACAAGTACGAATGAGAGAGGATGAGAGTGTGTGAAGTACACGAGAGCCATGAGATGACCATGTAGTCCAGTGACATTGGATGTCAATGCATATGAGTTGCCGCCACAGTGGACCTAGTGAAATACTACAGGTCGTGGGCCTTTGATTGTCAGACTCTGACGTGGCCCAACAGATCATCACATGAACACTGACAGGCTGGTCACTTCAAAGCATAGTCCTACATATGTGTATAATTACCTTCACAGTCTGACATCCCACTCATCAAGCAAAATTAGGACCCACGCAACAAGCATGCTACAGCAATGCATGTCAAAACACACACAGGAAATCAGTGTGGGTGGGCAGGTCCGCACAGTGAGTACGAACTGCTGAAACTCACATACATGCTTAATTAAACCAGGCACAATCTTGACAGTCACACACCCTGCAGACCCACAATGGCCAAAACATATTAAGTAGGAGCCATCCAGAACTGCAAGGACACACCCACACACTGCACACTGTGCAACATACAATACACACATGCGCTCACATTCACAGACCTGAACACGGATACAAACACCCACCATGCCCCTGGGTAATACATGTGTGTAATCGACATTGCCAGAGTGCACACACACACACCAACACCACCCCAAAGTCACACACTTCACACCACACACACCTACACTTCCCAAATGCACACTTTGAAAGTAACCCATGTGCCCAGGCTCAATGTCCATCACAAGATCAACATACACCTACACTGCTGGCCACCCAGAAAGTAAGCTCACACATACCCGCACACTATGCACATGCTACCTGTCATCCTGTGGCCAGACTCACACCCCGTCCTTTGCCTGCACGCAAACATGACACGTAGACATTTACCATGGAATTCCAGCAAATACATGCAGACAATCCGTGTCACTAAAAAACTTCTTCATCACACACACAAGTTGCAGAGTCTGAAAGAAGTGAAGTCCCAGCCACGTGTAAAACACATTGGAATGTGACACCAGACATTGCAATTGTTGATGTACCATACAAGGCATGTGCCTCACTTAACTATGCACACACAGTAACAACTGCAATCAGCAACTACACAGACACAACCAACTACAGGAACAACAGCATCCAGTCACAGATCACATAGACAGGCGGCAAAAGTGTTCAACACCAGGGACAGTGGCCAGTCCGATGTGCAGAGTAGTGACACGAAAAGCTGCATATGCAATGTGTGTGAGTGTACCCTGACATGGCCACCAACACTGCCATGGCAGGCACAATAGCCTTCACAGCCACCACTGTGTCACAGGTAGATGTGTGTGTGTCCCTACCATTCATACAGGATGTCCCGTTCAACTCGGTGCTGACTATGTGCTACGGGACAGTTGGAGGTCCGCCCCTGAGAGAGAAGCACAGCTGTGGAAGACACACATGTGTCATGTGAAGCGGGAGTTCCGCTTGGGCCAGGTGGGTGGGTGGCACGGGTAGGTGCACACATGCATTGTTGAAACAGACTGTGTGGGGATGATTCCGGAGGGCTATATTTCCACTGTGTTGGATATTTGGAAAGCACACCTGTCTGGAGATGAATGTGAACTCGTGTGGGCACAACAGGCGGGCACACGATCAATGCTGCATCAGGCGTAGACGTTAGCCCTCCCTCTGGGGACATGCTGGATACTGCTGTGCGTCTGCCAGGCCCTTGCCAAGGCACTCACATCCCCTGTCCACCAGGTGTACCCCCTACATTGTCCGCATGCACAGGCTACCCAGGGCACGGGATGGCAGTGGAGCTTGGTGGGTGGGAGCTCATGGCGCCCTTCTCCTGGTCACATCTCGCAGGCAACACATTCTCAGTGAGCAGCAGGGCACAATTCCTAAATATGTAGTGGGGGGACGCAGATGTCACGACAGGAAGTGACGTCACGAAAGGTGGCTTGCACCATCAGACATTCTGCCTCCCTTCGCCCACCACTTACATGCGATTGCAACAGAGAAGCCAGCGCGTGCCCAAGCAGCACCGAGCTCGCCCCAGAGGGGCCAAAGAGTGAATGTGTGTGTCCATTAGCACCAGTTCCCTGGCTCGTGGTAAAATCAGTGGTGGGACGCCATCCACCCGCGTGGTATCCTGACTCGAGACCTGGTGTGCAGGCAAAGTGTCCTATTGGCTTTGCGAAATGTGTGAGATGCATGACACTCGTTGGCGGGGGATGGCTCGGAGGCCCGTCACCCTGAGGCCCATGTCCCACCACATGGGACCCTTGTCAATGGCAGCGGTTGTAATGACTATGCGCGCAGCGGTGGGTCAACCCTACGTGTGGGATTGTGTTTGCGGCCTGGCCCGCTAGGGCAGACACAGCCTCTGTGTGTTGCATGTGGTGTATCCGGACTCCGGAGGCTGTCATGCATTGTCACTGTTGTCCAGGTATCGAGTCGGGGTACCACGCGGGTGGACAGCGTCCCACCACTCATGTTACCGCGAGACAGATGATTGGGGCAAATGGACACACACATTCACTCTTCGGCCTCTCTGGGGCGAGATCGGAGCTGCTTGTGCACGCGCTGGCTTCTACGATGCAATCACATATAAGGGGTGAGCGAGGGGAGGCAATGAGTCAGACGGTGCAAGCCACCTTCCGTGATGTCACTTCCTGTTGTGACGTCAGCGTCCCCCCACCCCTTATTTAAGGACTTGTGCCCTGCTGTTGTCAGATGTGCCACTGCCCAGGGGGGTGGAGAAAGGGTCAGGAATGTCAGTCTGATATTGGCCCAGTTGAAGGACCACCTTGACTGGGGGGACAACCATTGGACAGTCTGTCGTAGCCCACCCACGCGTACATGTGGGCCCTCCATGTACTGTGTCACCTGCGGCAAAGTGATGTCATGGGCAATGACGTTATTGAGGAGAGCTGTCTGCCCCACGCAGAGATGGCGCATGAGCTCAACAGACCCAGCACTGAGGGCAGCAGGGCTCACATGTGCAGGGGCAGCTGTGCCTGGTGTGAAGGAAACTCTACCCTTCATCCCTGTGCCGACACGTGTTGCACCTGTGGAAGTAGATGGGAGGGCGGGCATTGGCCTCCACGTGGCTGAAGAGGAGCCAGAGTCCACGTCCCCTGTGTTAGCAAACATGGATGCATCACCTCGGTCCTCAGATGACTCAGAAATTGCTGTCTCGGCCTGTAATTCATCCAGCACACATCTGGCCCCTCCGAGGCGCTGGTCACATCTGACACACTCAGCACCTGTGCAGCTGCTACACCCGATGCCACACCACTGCTGACCATCCCCTGTCCCTCAGCACCCACGGGAGATGCCACATGAGAGAGAGCGAGGTGGCCTCACTCATCTGGCATCAATTAAACAGACATGTGCAAGGGAAGCAGCACAGAACATCCACCAATCCACATGTTGCACGATACCTGTGCAATTGCATACAGCCACCACAATCAACACGTAATGGCTGGCGTACAGTAACTGAAGCCGCTAATAAGTGGCACCTGTGTTGTGCACATAGCACCACACCCGGCCAGTGTCACTGTGCGACCATGGTCCCAAATCGCGGTGTGCACACCTACTGTCCTGATGGGGCAAGGATGACCACTACGTAATTAGGCCAAAGACATACCTGCACGGAGCCGAATGGGACACCACTCACACAGACTGCAACATGAGCCCATGCCATCCACCTGTCGTTGACACGAGCATAACTGCTGTTGCACAGTGTGCCGGATGTGTAAGCAACAGAGATATGAGCTGAGGCATAGCAAACATATGACCGAACGAAATCAGAGTAGGCCCAGTGCCTCAAACATACATGTGAATTGCCAATCCAGGCCACTACAGGTTGTTCCTGAGGGCTACGACTCTGAGTGCATTGAGAATGCAGAGTGCTCAAATTACATCTTGACCCTCGGGAATCGCATATGCATGTCAGGTGCACACAGGACAGAGTACACTTACAACCCACTGCATACACAACATACATCGCATCACCCAGATTATGGTTAGGCTGTGGACACATGCTGCCTCTCACCGCAGAAGACACCATCCCACATTACTGTACACTTGCTTGCTGCTGATGCCCCTACAAACATGCATCCGGCACAGGCTGTGTGACTGTCAAGATGCAGACCATTACTGGTGAAATGCTGCGCTGTGCTGACTTGACAATACGAGGGGGCATCCCCCGATCCGTTCTCGCCACGTAGTAGCTCATCCGGCAGATGACGTCACACCCTTTGTGGAATTGGCTGCACTGTCGGTCACACATACACAGAGGCATCAACTTGGATGCAATGCCTCATCACAAGCCATTGGGCTGGAGGACTTCAAACTGCAGGGATGGTACACAAGAGCCTTGGAATGTCACTCATGCACTTCTCAACATCACCCACATCCACCAATCACAGTGGCATGCTGCTGACCCATCCCAAATACTCAGAGACGTGCAACAGAGCCAGGAATTAATCTGACATGGCCCAACAGCATGTGTACACCACACGTGAATGCATGCTGCTGGGAGTGTGTACACAGTACCTGTCCATCCCATTCACATGCAGGTTGCCAGCACATTGTGCAATGTGTAGTCTGCCCACATCTACTGTCCATTGTCAGGTGGACCAACAAATAGATCACAAGGCAACACATCTTTGTGGGTGGTCTCACTGTGTCCAACACTGCGCAGCCCTCAACGTACTAGCCCTGTGAATGGCTCACCACGCAATGGAGGTCACATTCAGTGCCACTATCTCTCACACACATCCCTATCACAAGGCATGGTGTGTCCAATCGACAGGGCTGAGTCTGTGCATTTCAGGAGAGACCTGAACAAAAGACACATGTAACCCACTGTACAGTCAGTGTTGTCTCCTTCTAGGATTGTGCGGTCAATGTGCAGCCCAGGTCTGCTGCCACTGAGAAGGCCAGCAGGGACCCAGCCAGCCAGTCACACAAGCAATGAGTGCCCTGAGTCCTGCATTGCCAAGTGGCTGCGTGACTGGATGTCTGACATGGAAATGCCATGTACCACCACTCGTGAGGGACATGCATGGGAAAGCGCCATAGAGCCTACATACCCCTTACACCTGTAGTTAGCATGGTAAGCAGTGCATGTTGGAACCCCACAGGCTCAGAATCATAGTGCTGCGGATCTACGACGTGTGTGTCCCCCACATGCACTCCCACACACACTGTAGTTGTCTTACACACACAAGTTTTGCTATGAATAGCCTTGGGCAGTGTGCGTGGAGCTCGGAATCCATGATCTCCAGCTCCTCGCTGGTGAGTGGACCTGGACATATCTTCAGAGTCGTCGACATGTAGGTGTACATGTGGCAGCAGCGGCAGGTGTTGTTGAGGGATGCCAGGCAGCAGTCCCTGTAAGCTGTGGTAATGCCTGTCTCCCTCCCACACTCATATAGCCCCCTGGGGCTGTTCCAGTGGGTCCAAGCTGCTGCAATTGGTGTACCATGTCTGCCTGCTTCAAATGCACACAATGGCCTGCACCGAGCTGTCCCGGTACGCTTACCTCTATCGTCGAACACGCAGGATGCAGTCGCGAGGGCCATTGGAGTTGGCCTCAAGGGCCTGGTCCATGGTGGGTACAGTCCGCTGGTGCCATGTGGAATCCACAGTTGAAGGTGCGCCATGCATTTGCAGGTGTGGCCATGATTTGTGTGTGGGAGCATGTCCACACTGGACAGGGCCACTTCATGCTGTGTGCATTGGCATTGACGGCCAGTGCTCAGCCTCCACATGTCTGTTGGCACATCATCATGTACACATTAGCATGGGTGCATGGGATGTGCATATGCACACACATGCCATATTTCTCTATGTACATCTCCCACTTGGCACGTGCAACGTTACGTGTCACTTGTGATGTGTGTTTGCATTAACACAGCTGTGTTGTCATGGAGTTGTCAATGTGTACACCTGTCAATGTGTGTTGGAGGTGTGATACGTACAGTGCTGGACATTGGGTGGGCTAGGGACATTATTGACTGTCTCATATCCCATTGTGCAACAGGACCCACTTGTTTTGGCCGCTCAGCCTGTGTACATTGTATTGTTGGTGTGTGCCATACTCACCCGGCCTCGGAAGCTGTGTCTGGCACAGCAGCTAGGTATATTGCCTTGGTGTTGTCGCCTCCCACCAATGCAGTCTGAAACCATCATGTTGCCTTTCAAGCTATTAGGGCCTAAATCCCCATGTGCATGCTCATGTCAATGGTTTGTGTGAGTAACCAGTGCTATTGGTAAGGGGACCTATGTAAGAGTATTGTGGCTGTGCTGTCCCTACTTGTCAGCTGTTCTGTGATTCTATAGCTTTGCCAGTTATTTTTGGTATGTGTATGTGTATGTGCCATGTGGTGTGTTGCATTGACATGTGTCCACTTCCATCTGTCCTAGGAGGAGACCAAACATACATCGCCGCTACCAATTGCTGTCAGACATGGAGGATGTGGAGGTCATTCGTAAATTCCAGCTGGACCGACCCACCCTGCATCGCCTATGTGCCATGTTGGAACCCCACCTTCGTCCTCGCAGGGTGTATCCAACAGCATCCACCCTAAGGGCTAAGGTGATGGCTGCACTGCATTTTTTCGCTACCGGATCTTTCCAACACACGGTAGGCAGTGAGCTGGAATGTCCCAACCCATGTTCAGCATGGTGCTACGGGATGTCCTGTCAGCCATGATGCTGTACAGGAACCGGTACATCAGATTCCCCGGGGCTCGTGGTTTGGCGGCTGTGAAGGGGGCTTTCTATGCACTTGGACGCATCCCCCACGTTGTTGGTGCAATTGATTGCACACATGTTGGCCTTGTTGCACCACAGGCCATGGAGCACATCTTTAGGAACCGCAAACATTTCCACTCCCTGAATGTGCAAGTGGTGTGCCTGGCGGACATGATCATCACGCACGTGTGTACGAAGTTTCCCGGTTCCACCCATGACTCGCACATCATGCGCCACAGCATCCTCCCACGACTGGTGTCCAATCTTCAACCGGACCGTGCCTGGATTGTTGGTGAGTATGCATACTCATGTAGCGTGCTGGGTGTGACATGCTGTCTTGTGTCCTGTTGGAATTGCAAGGATTCTCTGTGTTTCTCACACCCAGGTGACTCGGCATATCCTAACGGGCCTTGGCTGCTGAGCCCACTCCGTAATCCCAGGACACCAGCTGATGTCAGATACAATGAGGCACATGGGAGGACCAGACGTGTGGTGGAGCGTACTTTTGGACTCTTGAAGTCCAGATTCAGGTGCCTGGACCGCACCGGGGGTGCACTGGCATACTCCACACAGAAGGTGTGCCAGATAGTTGTGGCATGCTGCATGCTGCACAACCTCGCTATTCGCAGGCAGATCCCCCTGATAGTGGATGACGGTGATCAGCCAGGACCCCCGCCTGCAGACCAGGCCGTGTCCAGTGACGAGCGTCAGCAGCTCATCGCCCGCTACTTCACTTGACGGTGAGTGACCATGAACGTCGGCTGATGTTGCTGTAGTTGTGTAGGTGTATGTGTGCATTGTCACGGTGGCCTATTGTTCACTGAGTGCTGTGTGGCAATGGTCCATGTCCAGGGTAGTATGCCACTGACAGTGGCTGTGGCATTGTGCCCTGTTGCTCTGTGAGATGTGTGTACATTGCTTGAACTTGATGACAAGTACTGTGTGATGAGTGTGTGACACACACATTCAATGGACTCTTGTTCTGTTTTTCCCCCTAGGTCCCTCCAGCCTCTCCTGGCCTATCGACATACCACACTCCTGATGCATTACTGATCATGGTGACGGTTGCACATCCTTGATTAAACACAGAGCACATACAACAGAATGTGATCCAGGTGTATTTATTTTGTACAGTGACATGTGATTGTGGGCAAGGTGATGACAAAAGTGGTGCATGCTGGAACTATGAGTTGACGGACATGTCCATGTGATGGCCAAGGTGTACCCATGTTGTTCTGGGTCCACAGTCCGACAGTCACATACCATTCACATGGCAGTGTGGGGTAGGATAGTAGTCCAAGTGAATGCAGTAGATGTCCACCGTGGCTGGCTGTCTCACTGGCGTTTGGAGCGTGCAAAGTCATCTCTGGACACCTGTTTCCTCTTCGGACGCCCCCTTCCACGTTTGAGAGGGGGTGGTTGTGTTTGTGGGATGCTGGTGGTGGCTGAGGATTGCCCACTCGCTGTGGACGCAGGGGAACTGGATGTTGCACGGACCTGCGCCCCAGCAGGTGGTGTCGGAGGTGGTGTGGTTGGCCTTGATTGGGCCCTCACCGCCACCACTTGCTGGCACATGAGGTCGACAAGTTTGCCCATACGGGCGTCCATGGACCTCAACACCCCAAAGACTTCCTGCGTATCGGAAGCTGACCGGGCCCATTGTCCCTGGGCCTCTTCATAGGCCCCAAGGACTCTTGCGATTTGCGGCAGGGCTTGGCTCCCAGGCTCTGATGGCGTTGACCTGACCCTGCTCCTCCCACCTGAACTGCTGCCACCGACCTGCCCACTCGCCACGGTGGTCACCCGGGGCCTCGTTGTGGCTCCCAGGGTCGGTGTCGACGTGCGTACAAGCCCTTGCACAGGCTGAGTGGTCAGGGAGGCCCTGGTGGTGGTGGTGGTTGCGGCGGTGGTGGTGGCCACAATGACCGTGGCAGCAGGGGCCTGGGACTGGTCACCGGCCCTGGGAGATGGGTTGGTGGGTAGGAGGGGTCCTGGGGAGCGGTTGGGCCCTGCCACACCAGATGTGCCTGGTCCGGAGTCCTCGTCCGAGGAGGTGTCCAGGTCTTCCACATCCGTGAGTCCGGGTGGAGGGCTTGTGGACTGGCTGTGGTGACTGCTGTCTCCCTCTCCAGCATCATGCTGTTCGTCACCTGTGGGGCGGAGACGAAAGGTTATTGTGTTGCACCTTGCAAGGTTTGTGTTAGATGACTGACATTCACAGTTGGTGCACAGTTGTGCACTGATTTCCCAGATGCGTGTGTATGGCTCTACAATGTGTGTGCGTGATCAAGGCAATGTTATGGTGTGATGGGTGCACATGGCATGGGACGGATTTGGATAGCCAATCGGTGTGTGTTGCAGTACCCCTACATTTTGTGCCTTTGGTGGACACGGGGTACAGCCCCCTCAATGCATTTGAGGTGCAATATGGTTTTGGGGTTTCAAATGGAACGCTTAGGAACGCAGTTGGCAAAAGGGGTACAGCCCCCTCAACGCTTTTGATGTGAAATATGGTTTTGGGGTACATACTGTGGCATAAGGGTGCAGGAGGGGACATGTGTTTTGGCCGCACGACACTGCAGAGACAAAGGTGTGTGTATGTCTGACGTACCAAGCATATCTGCTCACTGTTATCATTTAGGGACATTACACTGCAAGCATTGTAGTAGGTGGGTGATGGTTGTGTGCCACACGACGTATTGCAGATGGGACAATTACTTTGTGTGCGTGCTACCCTCAGCCATGTGCAGCAATGCAGTGCTCTTGGTGTGTTGACTCTATTAGGTATGTTGTAAATCACAGTGTGACGTGCGCTTCAGACACTACAGACACATTATTGGTCATCGGCAGGAATCTTTGCTGTACTACTGTATATGGGGCAACTGATTAGATGATATACCTTTCATGACACTGGGGCTGTGAAGATGTGATGGATGAGACATTGAATGTGCATTGTGTAGCTGTGTGGTTCATGGGTCCAGTGGTGTATGTGACATTACTGTGGTTCCACTCAGTTACATTGGGACGAGATGGACTTACATGGGTGATGTTGTACGATGTGAAGGGAACAAGCAGACACGACTACATGGACAATACTTCGATGGTGTTGCTGATGTGTGTGATGACTGGCACAGTGCACGGCATGTGGGTCAGTACTCCAGTGAGACTTGTGCATGCAGACGTGACTCCTTCCGTGTTAGTGTATTTGTGATGGCTCATGTGGGATTTGACTCTGTAATTCATGTCCGTGTGCACATTAGTCACATGATTATGACAGGGAGCAGTGCTACCTGTTCCTCTGCTACGTGACATGTCCCAAATGTTAGTCGTAGTACAGTCCTCATGCCTACAGACACCCCGCCCTGTACAGTAGTCTACCTACTTGTTGGTTTGTAGGGAGCAATGCCATGGCTGTCACATGGTCATGAGAGGGAGGGGTGCTCCATCTTGCTGGTCTGTGGCAGTGGGGGCCGTGTTGTGAGTTGTGGTGAAGGCTTACCATCCACAGACACCCCTCCATGTAGGGAAACATATCTACCTGTCGGGTGGAGGTGTGCACTGCAATGGCTGTCACATGGGTGTGGGGAGTGCTCCATCTTGCTGCGCTGTAGGACTAGGGGCCTGGTGGTGGTTGTATTTCAGCAGTCCCCCTCCGATACTCGGAGTTTGTGGTAAGGCTACTTACCTGTTACTTGTTGGTTAGTGCAGCTATGGCTGACACATGGGTGTGGGTGTGGGGAGTGCTCCTTCCGGCACATCTGGGGTACAGAGGGACCTGGTGGGAGTTGTGGTGCTGGCTGACTGTACACATGCCCCCATGGTTTTGTTTGTTGGTACCTTTGGGCTGAGTGTGTGGGAGTGTCTGTTGCATGTGTGAGAGATGTCTTGTGTATTGTGTACTGGACATGGGGGTGTTTGGCCCTCGGTGCTATGGCATTCTGGTAGTGCCTGACAGTACATAGCGGTGTGCATGTATACATTTGTTTGTACTTACCAGCCTCCACTCCCCCTGGTATTCCGGTGAGACTCTCCGGATGCAGAATGCCTCGCACCTTCTCCTCCCACGCCTTGAAGGTCTTGAATAGCACGGGATTTCCGCCGCCAGTCGTGGCAGCCAGCTCACGGTTCTTGGCCTCCTTCTTCCTGACCACGCTTTTCAGGTCGTGCCACCTCTTTGTGATTTTGCCCCGGTTGCGTGGCACGTTGCCAACTGCATTCACCTGGTCCACTATCCTTCTCCACAATCTGTTTCTGGTGGCTACTGGTGTCTGTTGGACCTGGTTCCCATAGATTTGTGGGTGCACCTTGATGATCTCATCGACTTTGACCGTCAGCTCAGTGGCAGTGTACTTTGGCATCCTATGGCTTGCCATGGTGTGTGGTCTGCTATTTGTTGAGCTGGTGTGGTGGTTGTGTGTTGTGTGTTGTGTGGTGTGTGATGTGCAGGGGGTTCGTGGTGCCGTTGTTTCAGTGGTGATGGTGGTGGTGGTAGTGGTGGTGATGTGTGTGATGTGTGCGTGCGTGTGGTGTGCTGCTTTCCTTTGTGTCTCTCTGTGTTGTCTGATGGCGTCTTCGCTTTGTCCTCGTGCAAGGGATTTTGGTCTGTGGGGAGGCTGCTTTTGTACTAATTTATGTGGGTGTATCATGATGGTCTGTCGTTTTCAGGTGTGTTGTGTCTGTTGTCCTGGGATTTGTAGTTTTTTATTTTTGGCAGGGGGCATGTGTCATTGGGATGTGTTCTGTGTTTGTGTATTTTGGCGTGGTTTGCTGTGTGGACTTGTTGGCCATGTTGTGTGTATTTCTTTGTCCCGCCAATGGTTTCCGTGCACGGACGTGTCCGCAAGGCCTTCCGCCGTGTCAGTTCTTCATCACTGTTGTTAACCGTGGCGGGCGGGGAAAATGTGGATTTTCCGCGCTCATGTCGGGGAGTTCATAATTTTACAGTCGTTGTCTCGGTCGTCAGGGCGGACGGATTTGGGTTTTCAGGCGGGATTGCGTCTGTGTCGGATGGTTAATCTTCTACTCGGACATGGACGGGCGGAATTTTGTGTGTTTTTACCGCCGCGGGCGGAGGTTGCTTCGCGACATCATGATTGCTCGGTCGGTATTCCCATGGTGCAGGCGGGCGGTTTTTTAAGGCTATGGTGGATGGCGGATTTTTTAGCTCCGGTTATCGTAATGGACCCCTAATTATTACAAACATATTAAAAATTATAAATACATATATATACACATACACCAATAACAAAAATAAACATAAAATATATATATAATAAATTAAAATATTAAAATATTTTTAATATTTTATAAATACATTTTACACTACAGTAACTAAAACAGTAGAGAAAATATTGGATAGCGGAGGGAATATAATTACTATTCCAACTCCAAACAGTGCAACAGTAGGGAAAGTAATGGATAGCGTAGGGGTAAAAATTACTATTCCCACTCCAGTGAGTGCAACAGTAGGGAAAATATTAGATAGCGGAGAGGTAAAAATTACTATTCCCACTCCAAAGAGTGCAACAGTAGGGAAAGTATTGGATAGCGGAGGGGTAAAAATTACTATTCCCACTTCAATAAGTGCAACAATAGGGAAAGTATTGGATAGCGGAGGGGTAAAAATTAATATTCCCACTCCAGAGAGTGCAGCAGTAGGGAAAGTATTGGATAGCGAAGGGGTAAAAATTACTATTCCCACTCCAATCAGTGCAACAGTAGGGACAGTATTGGATAGCGGAGGGGTAAAAATTACTATTCACACTCCAGAAAGTGCAACAGTAGGGAAAGTGTTGGATAGCGTAGGGGTAAAAATTACTATTCCCACTCCAATAAGTGCAACAGTAGGGAAAGTATTGGATAGCGGAGGGGTAAAAATTAATATTCCCACTCCAGAGAGTGCAACAGTAGGGAAAGTATTGGATAGCGGAGGGGTAAAAATTACTATTCCCACTCCAATCAGTGCAACAGTAGGGACAGTATTGGATAGCGGAGGGGTAAAAATTACTATTCACACTCCAGAGAGTGCAACAGTAGGGAAAGTGTTGGATAGCGTAGGGGTAAAAATTACTATTCCCACTCCAAAAATTGCAACAGTAGAGAAACTGTTGGATAGTGGAGGGGTAAAAATTACTATTCCCACTGCAGTGAGTGCAACACTAGGGAAAGTATTGGATAGCGGAGGTGTAAAAATTACTATTCCCACTCCAGAAAGTGCAACAGTAGGGAAAGTGTTGAAAAGCGTAGGGGTAAAAATTACTATTCCCACTCCAGTGAGTGCAACTGTAGGGAAAATGTTGGATAGTGGAGGGGTAAAAATTACTATTCCCACTCCAGTGAGTGCAACAGTAGGGAAAATGTTGGATAGCGGAGGGATAAAAATTACTATTCCCACTCCAGACAGTGCAACAATAGGGAAAGTGTTGGATAGCGTAGGGGTAAAAATTACTATTCCCACTCCAATCAGTGCAACAGTAGGGAAAGTATTGGATAGCGGAGGGGTAACAATTACTATTCCCACCCCAGAGAGTGCAACAGTAGGGAAAGTGTTGGATAGCGTAGGGGTAAAAATTACTATTCCCACTCCAAAAATTGCAACAGTAGAGAAACTGTTGGATAGCGGACGGGTAAAAATTACTATTCCCACTCCAGTGAGTGCAACAGTAGGGAAAGTATTGGATAGCAGAGGTTTAAAAATTACTATTCCCACTCCAGAGAGTGCAACAGTAGGGAAAGTGTTGGATAGCGTAGGGGTAAAAATTACTATTCCCACTCCACTGAGTGCAACAGTAGGGAAAATGTTGGATAGCGGAGGGGTAAAAATTACTATTGCCACTCCAGTGAGTGCAACAGTAGGGAAAGTGTTGGATAGTGGAGGGGTAAAAATTACTAATCCCACTCCACTGAGTGCAACAGTGGTGAAAGTGTTAGATAGCATAGGGTTAAAATTAATATTTCCCAAAAATTTAAATAAAAAAAAAAACAAAAATAGCAACTACAATATAAAAATTATTGATAACACAAAAATAAAAACATTTATAAAAATATTAAAAATTTCAAAAGCATAGAAAAAGTATTTAATATTAAAAAATACTAAAGAATAACTACAAACATTAATTTATAAAAGTTTAAAAATAACATTTTACTAACAAATAACTATCATTAAAATAAATAAATTATAATAAAACATTATTTATTCACAATTTTTAAATAAATTAATTCACACCATATCCCCTATAAACACACAACATTAATTATAAATACTAATTAATAAAAATTAATAATGTCTTTATCATAATTAAATTACTTCCCACCCTATTCCCCTATAAACCCACAACCTGCTACAGAACTAAAATACGCAAAATTATTTTACATAAAATAAATAACTTTTAAAAATTTCACACATACATTAATAAACAGATATACTTATACAAAAAACATTAAATAACATACTATTAACATATACACTAAAATACACAACACTAATATAAATATCGATATTATTGACAACAATATTTTTGCAAACGATATTACTAACTTCGATATAAAAAAAAAAGATATTTCTTACCTTCATGTCGATATTCTGGTCACCGATATTCTTGATGTCGATATTCTGTACCTCTGATATTAACAACTCGATATTTATGTAGGTCGAAAAAAAAACCTCAATATTATGTCTGTTTACCCCTACGAATGTTCGGATCGGTTGACTTCTGCAAGTTTATATTCAAAGTCAAGAGGAATTATTTGGGTAAGTTTAGGTCTTGCTGCAACACGAAATCGAGTATTGAAATCTGTGCAAGAAATTGAATACTTAGCATTGAATGAACCGGAAAGTACAGATTTTGTTAAAACAAATATGTTGGATACTTACTATCCTAAAAGAAGTCCACATCTTTAAAACATATGTCTCTATGAAGTACTGCAACATTACAGCTTTAAGAGAAATGGTATAGAAAATATAAATGAAGAAAAATATGCAGTAATTGGATGTGATGGATGTTTGGTAAAACATGCCAAAGGAAATCTTATTAATCACAGGAAACTCAGTTGTGATACTCCAGATAAAATGGAATTTTTCTATTTAGCACTTCTGCAACTGTTCAAGCCTTGGCGTAGTGAAATGGAATTACTTGCAGATTTTGACTGCTATGAAGATTCTTGTAATGCATGTAAAGATAGTATTGAATGCACAATTTTTCCAAATTATCTACAAATGTTGAATGAAGAGATTGAACAAAAAACTAGTATTGCAGCTGACATCGCTAGAGATAGTTCTCAAGATAGTCAAAGTTCTGCTCCACTAAGTCAAGATCCATTAGGACAACCAATACTTGCAAATGAAGCAGCAATAGCCATGAATGATGTAGAAATGACAATGCAACAAGGACAACAGGATATAATTGAGTTGGGAAACTTGGAAGAGAAACTAAACTGTGAACAAAAATAAATATATCAGCAAGTAACACAACAGATAAAGCATGGTTTACTTCATGAAAAAAAACAGTGCAATTGCACATCATTTAAACCTATTCAAATGTATATAAGTTGTCAAGCTGGAACAGGGAAAAGTTTCTTAATTAAAGTTTTGACCAGTTATCTACATAAAACCACTGAATCACATATATCTTGTGTTGTAACAGCTCCAAATGGGTTAGCAGCACTCAACATTAAAGGGATTACATTACATCGTTTACTGATGCTACCAGTAGAACACGAAAATAAGTTGGAATATCATAAACTATCTGGAGAAGCTTGTTATGAAGTCTCAAGAGTACTAAAGAAAATGAAACTTCGAATCATTGATGAGGTGAGCATGGTCTCAAACTTAATGCTTGCTTTTGTACATTTAAGAATGCAACAGATTTTAAAAACAGATTATGATGTTTTATTTGGAGGAAAACATGTAATTGTATTTGGCGATCTACTACAACTGACTCCTGTGAAAGGACAACCAGTTTTTAAAACTCTTGTCCATGAAGATACTAGGAAATCTTTGGGAAGTATTGAAAATGTAAACATTTGGTCTAATTTTGAATATAAAGAACTTATTAAGAATATGCGACAAGCAAGTGATGAACACTATGGAAACATTCTTCAAGATATCAGAATTGGAGTTTTGACACACCATGGAAAAGAAGTTTTACAAAGTCGGCTACTTACGAATTTATTTCCAAATGAAAACATTGCACCTGAAATAATATACAAAAAAATTTTAGAAAAAAAGCCTATAGTTTGCCTAATGCCAACACTGAATCACATATATCTTGTGTTGTAACAGCTCCAAATGGGTTAGCAGCACACAACATTAAAGGGATTACATTACATTGTTTACTGATGCTACCAGTAGAACATGAAAATAAGTTGGAATATCATGAACTATCTGGAGAAGCTTGTTATGAAGTCTCAAGAGTACTAAAGAAAATGAAACTTCGAATCATTGATGAGGTGAGCATGGTCTCAAACTTAATGCTTGCTTTTGTACATTTAAGAATGCAACAGATTTTAAAAACAGATTATGATGTTTTATTTGCATGTAATTGTATTTGGCGATCTACTACAACTGACTCCTGTGAAAGGACAACCAGTTTTTAAAACTCTTGTCCATGAAGATACTAGGAAATCTTTGGGAAGTATTGGAAATGTAAACATTTGGTCTAATTTTGAATATAAAGAACTTATTAAGAATATGCGACAAGCAAGTGATGAACACTATGGAAACATTCTTCAAGATATTGAGAATTGGAGTTTTGACACACCATGGAAAAGAAGTTTTACAAAGTCGGCTACTAACGAATTTGTTTCCAAATGAAAACATTGCACCTGAAATAATATACAAAACAATTGGAGAATAAAAGCCTATAGTTTGTCTAATGCCAACACTGCAAGAGTGTTCTACATTCAATCATGAACTTTTGAAATTGGAAAAACAACCAATACTGAAAATTAACCCTGGGGCGAGTTCATGTAGTCGCGCTAGCCTGAGTTCCGCGAAGTGGTAAAAAAACTCCACGAGCTACACAGAATTCCGCGAGCACGCGGAGTTGCTTGTACTGCCCGTTCGTGATGCGTTTTTCCTGTTCGGGAATGCGTATTGCGTGTTCGGGACGCTGTTTGCGTGCTCGGGGGGAAATATCTCGCGAACTTGCCCATGTGGTCGCCAATGGGCTCGGCCATCTTGTTTTTCACCTGTCCCGCCTGTTCACGATGCGTATTTCCTGTTCGCGAACGCGGATGTTCGATGGCGCGTCCGAATGACGTGTTCTGCATCGCACACTCTCGCGGGATCGCGCGGCCGGCTACCAAAATCTTGTGGCGCACGCGAACGGATAGGAAAACTCGTCGGCGAATGCAGGGATCCCGGTAAGTCGCTACCGCGCGCACGAAAATGCATTTTGAAAGCGCGAACAAGGGAAAGACTCCGCTACGCCGCGGATCACGGAGTTTTCGGTAACTCCGCGTTCTACGCGGAACGCGGAGTTGCCAAAAATCTGCAAACTCCGCGAGAGGAGCGGATTTTACCGACCAGGGTTACTTAAAATGGAAGCCATTGATAAAATGGAACATGAAGGAGTTACTATTCTTCTCTCAGAGAAATTACAGACAAAATTGGATTCTTTGGAAAAGTCAGTGTCTAAGACTGCTGGTTTAGAAAAGATTTTATATGTATGTAAAAACTGTCGGGTAGTTTTATGACGTAATTTGAATGTAGAAAAAGGTTTAGTAAATGGAGCAATGGGAAAAGTTACTGATTTTGTTTATTATCAGAACAGAGATGGAATTGAATTTTTTAACATTAAATTTGATCAGATTGAAGAGGTTAAACAGCTTGGACGTTGTGCTGTTCGTTTTTGCTTGTAAAAACTTGTATGTTCGTAGAAAACAGTTTCCTCTTTCCTTAGCATATGCAGTAACCATTCCTAAATCTCAAGGTTTAAGTGTAGACAGTGCTTTGGTGAATATTGGAAGTACAGTATTTAAAGAAGGCATGGCATACATTGCATTGTCTCGAGTAAGAACATTATCTGGTTTGTATTTAGTTGATTTTGATGAGAAAAAGGTTAGTGCTGATGTAAATTGTGTAAGAGAGTATAATCGGTTTCGAAGACTGTTTGCTCCTAACTTAGGTGAATATCCCGTATATGAAAAGCGTGATGTGTGTGCGAAACGAAAATATGACAAACATTCTAGTGAGGTTGAAAAAACGAAAACAATTAAAAAGAATGATGAAGCTACACAGAAAATGAAAATGGACACTATTGATGATATTGTAGGATACCAGTTAGAAAATACTTCAGGTATCAACTGCTATGCTAATGTAATTGTGAATGTTGTGTTTTATCTGGAAGATCTTCATCTTCTAATTATGGAAAATCAAGAAAAAAGATTCTGTTCTTTACTTCATAATGTTTTTCAAAAGTTGGTAACTGATAGAAGTAAAATCCATACTGCTTCTGGCATCCGGCATCTTTTGGACATATGTACTGGTTCTTAACAATTTACACTCAATATACAACAAGATGCACAAGAATTCCTTATGTTTATGCTTGGTGTATTAGAAGATGAAGGAATAGAAATCGAAAATTTATTTGGACTAAGTTACAGATGGGATCATAAATGTGAAGAGTGTTCATTTTCTTCCACCACTGGAATAGATACTGAGCGATTCATATACTTGACAATACCAGATCGCAAATCAGTATCTTTTAACAAATTAGTAAACACAGCTAATTAAAATATGAAATGCTCCCATTGTAAATCAGAAATGTTGTCAACGTTATATATAGAAAGATTTGGAAAATATTTCATCTTAATGCTTCAACGTTGTAGAGCAAATGGAAGAAAAATGGAAACAAAAATTAAACATTTTGTATCAAGTCAAGTGTCAATTTCATGAAGAACTTTCAAAACAGTGGCTATTATATTCCATAATGGACCTACTACAACATCTGGACACAAAGGGGCCGATTCCGATCTCGGCCGGTAGGGCTCCGAATCGGATTCGGCATTACCGGATCCGATTCGGAGCCCTATTTCCCGACCGAATCGTACGTGCGTCCAAGCGAGCGAGTACGATGCGTGCGCTCGCGAAATCTCCGACCGACTCGTTCGCAGGACCCGACCGCTCCGACCGACTCGCACGGGGACGACTCGCACCGCGCAATGGAGACGTTCCCCAGCCGGGTAAGTACGATGCGCATCGCGACCGCTCCGACCGACTCGCGCAGTCCGGCTCCAAGGAGCTGTCGGAGCCGCACTTTGGGGGTCCGTGTCGGACCCCCATGGAAGCGTAGGCACGCGAGTCGCACACAGGGGGGAGCCATGGGTCCCCCTACACGTGCGTGTATGGTGCGACCCGCATCGACGTGAACATGCTGTAGGGGGCGCCCTTGTTCGCGTCGTTCCCATTGAGTCAATGGGAGCCCGTGTACGCGTTGTACAACTGGCTACCATTGACTTCAATGGGAGTCCGACCGAATCGAGTCTGATGGCATACGTGCGCATCGTACTCGTTCGGTCGGACTGCTAGGGTCCGATTCGGTCGGAAATCTCTCCGAGTCCGGCTCGGTCGGAGAGATTTCCGGCCCGAATCGGAATCGGCCCCTATACTGTGTATTTAAAGTGCAATAAAGGATAGACACATTTCAATGATGCCCATTTGCAATTTAAATGTAGGTTGCCTTTCGAATTACCAGATTCATATCTGATATTTTTGATGCCGAAGTTTTGAAAACATCATTTGGCCTATTGGGAAGATGGAAACACAAATAAATGAGTTTATTTTGGATATTTTCAATGGAAATTGATTTGGAAACATTTTTCGGCCTATTGGGAAGATGTGAAAAATTACTGTTTCGATTATTGTTTTTTGGTAATTGTTATTGCATTTGCCATATTGTGTTTGAAAGAAATAGTTTATATATTTGATCTTTATATTATATGTGATGTAAATTAAAATGTATATTTCAGAAATGTACTTCAGAGAAAGAAAAGATTTATTGTACGTGAAAAATATAATTTAGAAACTGCATATAGGTGAACAGATAGTTGAACTTGTTGTAAATATTTTCTATGCAGATTTGTTTTTTTTTACAATTTCATTGATTGTATTTTTTCCCCGCTGTTATATGATGATCTACATTGAAATCACTGTGAATGGTGAAATTCAATAGAATCTGAGAACAGCAAAAAAGGGAAACTGAATATGTTATGTAATTCTAAAATTATGTTGTGTTCTTAAAACTATAATATTATATGCAATAACAGTTTTTCTTCTTCTTTTTTACAGAACGTAACACTAAAGCTTGAAAAGATTTTAAATTCAGTTTAGAATAAAACTACTGTAAAATAGTTTGAATGAGTTTGGTATCTACTTTAATAAAGAAGGTAAGATGAAATAATGTAATAACCATAATAATATGAAGTAATGTTTACAGTCACTTTTATTGCAGTTATCTACTTTTTAAACACTACCCATGCACTGATCTAGACTATTAGGCACTATTCTCACACTCCTGCCATCACCCATGCACTATCCATGTATTTCTTCAATCATCTAGCCTGTATTCATACAGTTATAAGATCACCCAGACACTACCTATGTACTTTTCAAATCACCCAGGTACTATCTATATACTGATGCAATCAGGTACACATTATCAGTACACTCTTCCAATCACCCAGGTACTAGCTATACACTACTCCAATCCCCTAAACATTATCCTTGCACTGATGCAATCACCTAGACACTACCCTTGTACTCCTTCAGTGATCCAGGCAGTATCTATACAATGCTCTATTCATTCAGGCAGTGCAGATGCACTTTTAAAATCACCCAAGCTCTATTTATACAGTCCTCCAATCACCCAGGTACTACTTGTGCTCTCCTCCAATCACCCAACCAGAATGCTTAAAGTTTTAAAATCACCCAGGCCCTACCTCTACACTCTTGCAATCAGCAAGACATTACCCCTAAACTCATGCAATTACCAAGGTATTAACTTTGCATTCCTCTTATCCCCCAGACATTACACCTGCACTCATGCAATCACTTAACTATAAGCCATGTACTCTTGCAATGCCACAGACATTCCTCTGCACTCATGCAATCACTTAGACATTACACATGCACTCTTCCAATAACCCTGATATTACCCATACACTCATGCAATCACCCAGGCATTGCCCATGCACTCCTTCAACCACTCAGTCAGTATCGGTGCATTTATTAAAGCATCCAGGCACTACCTATGCACTTAAGAAATCATACAGGCATTACCCATGCACTCCTCCAATCATCCTGTCAGTACTCATGCACTTAAAAAATCACCCAGACACTACTTATACACTTTGCAATCAACCACACACTACAAGTTCAGTCATGCAACAACACAGACATTACTTTTGCACTCTTGCAATCAGTCATACATTTGTCATGCACTCCTTCAATTAACTACATATTACCCATGCACTCATTCAATCACTTAGGCATTACCTATCCACTCTTTCAATGACCCAGACATTACCCCTGCACTCATGCAATCACACAAACACTAACCATGCACTCTTCCAATCGGCCAGCCACTACCCATGCACTTATAGAAACACCGAAGCACTACCTATGCACTCGTCTAATCACTCAGACTCTACCCATACAGTCCTTCATTCACCCAGACCTTACCCCTCCATTCATGCAATCACCCACGCATTACTCCTACACTCTTGCAATCACCCAGGTATTACTCATGCACTCCTTTAATCATGCAGACATTACTTCTACACTTATGGAATCACCCAGGTATTAGCCATACAGTTCTGCAATCACCCAGGCACTACCTATGCACTCATGCAATCACCCAGACATTACCCATACACTCCTCCAATCATCTACACATTATCACAGCACTCATACAGTCAGTCTGGTGTTACCTATGCAGTTACTAAATCACCACTCACTACCTTTGCACTACTCCAATCACCCAGGCACTACCCCTATAGTCATGCAATCACTCAGGCATTACCCATTTACTCTTCCAATCACCCGCACATTACCTCTGCACTCATACAGTCAGTCTGGTGTTACCTATGCAGTTACTAAATCACCACACACCACCCTTGCACTACCCAAATCACCCAGGCACTACCCTTGTAGTCATGCAATCACTCAGGCATTACCCATGCACTCCTCCAATCACCCACACATTACCTCTCCACTCATGGAAACACTCAGGCACTGGCTATGCACACCTGCAATCACCCAGATATTAGTCCTGCACTCTTGCAATCACCCAGGTATTTCCCATGCACTCCTTTAATCATGCAGACATTACTCCTACACTTATGGAATCACCCAGGTATTAGCCATACAGTCCTGCAATCACCCAGACACTACCTATGCACTCATGCAATCACCCAGACATTACCCATACACTCCTCCAATCACCCACACATTACCACAGCACTCATATAGTCAGTCTGGTGTTACCTATGCAGTTACTAAATCACCACGCACTACCCTTGCACTACTCCAATCACCCAGGCACTACCCTTATAGTCATGCAATCACTCAGGCATTACCCATGCACTCCTCCAATCACCCACACATTACCTCTCCACTCATGGAAACACTCAGGCACTGGCTATGCACACCTGCAATCACCCAGACATCAGTCCTGCACTCTTGCAATCACCCAGGTATTACCCATGTACTCCTTTAATCATGCAGACATTACTCCTACACTTATGGAATCACCCAGGTATTAGCCACACAGTTCTGCAATTACCCAGGCACTACCTATGCACCATGCAATCACCCACACATTACCCATACACTCCTCCAATCACCCACACATTACCTCTGCACTCATACAGTCAGTCTGGTGTTACCTATGCAGTTACTAAATGACCACGCACTACCCTTGCACTACTCAAATTACCCAGGCACTACCCTTGTAGTCATGCAATCACTCAGGCATTACCCATGCACTCCTCCAATCACCCACACATTACCTCTCCACTCATGGAAACACTCAGGCACTGGCTATGCACACCTGCAATCACCCAGACATTAGTCCTGCACTCTTGCAATCACCCAGATATTACCCATGCACTCCTTTAATCATGCAGAGATAACTCCTACACTTATGGAATCACCCAGGTATTAGCCATACAGTTCTGCAATCATCCAGGCACTACCTATGCACTCATGCAATCACCCAGACATTACCCATACACTGCTCCAATCTCCCACACATTACCTCTGCACTCATACAGTCAGTCTGGTGTTACCTATGCAGTTACTAAAACACCACGCACTACCCTTGCACTACTCCAATCACCCAGGCACTACCCTTGTAGTCATGCAATCACTCAGGCATTACCCATGCACTCCTCCAATCACCCACACATTACCTCTGCACTCATGCAATCACCCAGGCATAACCATGCACTTACAAAATCACCATGCACTACCCTTTCACTACTCCAATCACCCAGGCACTACTGTTGCACTCATGTAATCACTCAGGCATTACTCATGCACTCCTCCAATCACCCACACATTACGTCTGCAGTCAAGCAATCACACAGGCATAACCCATGCATTTACAAAATCACTACACACTACCTTTGCACTCCTCCAATCACCCAGGCACTACCCTTGCAATCATGCAATCACTCAGGCATTACTCATGCACTCCTCCAATCACCCACAGATTACCTCTCCACTCATGGAAACACTCAGGCACTAGCCATGCACACCTGCAATCACCCAGACATTAGTCCTGCACTCTTGCAATCACCCAGGCATTACTCATGCACTCCTTCAATCATATATACACTACCTGTACACTTCTCCATATATTCCACTTTCCACAATTCATACAACACTTACAATTTTTTCTTTTTTAAACCAAATGTGCGCTTCTGACAAGAACCATTTTTTTTCTTCTTTTTTTTCTCTTATATTTTTTTGTGTTTTTTTAACTCTTTTTTACATTTTTTGGTTTTTTTTTTTTTTAAAAGAAAAACTAAACAGAACCAACAGCGCAAATGATCAAAAAATTATGCAATTAGGATGTCATTGCATTTGAAAAACAAAATAGAAAAAATTAACAATGGTGATTCCTAATAGCAACCAGGATGGCATCCACCGATTGCTCACCAAAACAAAGACTTTTGCGACATTTTACGCAACGCTGCTCCACCCTAGCAAAATCAGGGATGATGTTCGGAGTGCTAGTAGTGGTAGAACCAGATGATGTGCTTGGTCCAGCAGTGTTGTCCTCGGTTCTTCGCTTTTCTTCCTCTCGTCAATACTGTTCTCTTGCGAGACGCCGAGGATGGATAGTTTGTAAGTGTTTGAGCATCGATGATGTGCCACATGAATATTTCTTTTCGGTACCACATGACAGAACATTCCCACAAATGGTGCAGGTAACTTTTCAGGCATTTACTTTTTTTCTCCTGGTGGTATTGAGAAAAATGCCCACACGACACTTTTATACCTTTTTTTCACTGGTTCCTCCAGCTCTTCTTCCTCTTCAGGTGGAATTTGCTGAGGATCATTTGCAGCTGCCATTTTTAAATTAGTGAACAAAACACCAAAAAATGGCAAAAAAGAGGATCAGAAAACAATAGGTGTGTCTTCTGAGATGCTCTGGAAGAAATTTAAAAAATGGGTGGGGTCCTTCAAGTTCTAGAATTAAAAGGTTCTTAACCAATTAAATTGTGTCTTTTAAAGTCACATGGGATTTGCGCACCCGGCGCGCAACCAGCGCGCACCCAGCGCGACCTCCCAAAAAATATATTTAACAATAATTTATCGTTATTCCAGTTACAAATATATAATTTTTATGATTAGTTTAAATAATCTGTTGCTATAATTTACATATTAAACTTATATACATATAGAGGGTCATTATGAAGGCGGAAGGACCGCCACCGCTGGGCCGGAGGTCCTTCCGCCATCACATGGCGATTTACCCACCACCAAATTAGGATGGCGGTGGGTACCGCGGCGGACGCAAACTCTGTCCGCCGCTTCACCGCCAAAGGCAATCGCACCAATTGCCTGGCGGACGGAGTAGGGCCACTAAAATGGTGGCGGTGCCTAGCAGGCACCGTCCACCACATTAGGATGTGTGTCCATAAAGGCCGGCGGGGATTGGGTTTGGGGACCCATTGCGGACCCCCTCGTGGGGGGGTGTCGCTGCACTGGGGGGTACCCCCCTCATTTCCATGCACCAAATGGCAGGCTCCGCGTGGTGCCTGCCACGTAGTGCAGGGAAATGCTGTGCCCGCACTTTTGACATTGCGTGTGGTGCTGCAACCAGCAGCACCGCCCGCAATGTCAAAAGCCCAGGATGCGCCCGCCAGTATGGCGGGTGCATCCTAATATGTGTGTTGGGACCGCCGCACGTCTGGTGGGCAGTCCCAGCACCACTACGATGGCGGGCGGACTGATGTCCGCCCTCCATCGTAATGAGCCCCACAGTTTTGAAACTTTAAGATTTGCAATGGATTTGCGCACTCGGCGCGACCCCCGGAACTATGTACGTGATGTTACGAGGGGTGGAAATTCGAGCTCCTGGTGCGCAACCAGCGCGACTTCCGAAAAATATATTTAACAATAATTTATCGTTATTCCAGTTACAAATATATAATTTTTATGATTAGTTTAAATAATCTCTTGCTATAATATACATATTAAACTTATATACATATAGAGGTCCATTACGATGACTGGCGGATGCACCTCCGCGATGCTGGTGGTGGGAGAAAATGCTGTTTTCCGCCCGTGAGCTGCGGTGCACCCGCCCGCCATATTACAATGGCCAAATCCAGCTCATTGTCCGTCCGCCGCGGTGCGACGTGGACCACCATCAAAACGTGCCCGCCACCGCGGTGGAGACAACCAATCAAGAGTCACCGCCGTGCGGAATGACGTCCCTCCCGCCGTACAAATTAGGATGCACAAAACAGCCAGGCACACCGCAGCGGAGAAACCGGCCAATCTGAGCATACGGAAGCACCACAGCGGAGCGCAAATTCGAATCCCGGAGCCAACCGCCATGGACCCGGCACTACACGTCTTCCCGGCGCTGTACATGATACACCTCCAGCAAGCCATGGACCGTGGCGGACGCCGCCGCAGGTACAGCACCACACAACTCCGCACACAAACACAACCCACAACTCCATGTCTGATGTAAGGTCCCTGCCTCCACCAGACACCCTGGTGGGGACAGGAACACAACCACAGGTGTAGCCACACATGTCCTACCTGCCACTAGTCCACCCCTCCACACCCAGGCCACCATGTCCGCGATTCTTAAAAAATGTCCAGTTCACGTGACCGCAGCAGTGAATCCGCGTTAAAAAATGCACACAATGTAGTAGGCTGGGCCAGCGCAAGGCATGGGCAGTGCACAAAGTACACAGGGTAACACCTCCACACTCCACACACTAGGCCCACCCACACCATGAAGGGACATGCCACGTGATCTTCCTGTGCTCCCACATGCCCAAAAACCAGCCAGGTGAACACACACACTGCACCACACAACAAACAACTAGGGAGACAGCCTTATCAGGTGTGGCTGCAGAGTAACACACAGCGTAGAAGCACTGGGCCAGGGGAACACACACACCACAACAACATCACACTCATGGCAAGTAAACTGAGTCCAAGCACAAAATAAACACACACAGACAATGAACAAACACTCCAATGGACACCCAGCCTGCCAAGTCACACTGACATACCCCACACTGACACACAGCAACAAACACAGACCACATGCCAACAGCAATGGAGGACAACAAATAGGAAACACAAAGTGAGGTGCACACAAATGGAATGGCAAGGAGCTGAACACCAACAACATGTACATCACATGCAAGGGAAGGAACACATAACAACAACCCCAGCCCAAAAATCCACACATGGCAGTCACAGTGAGTGAAGTCAAACCACAGTCACCTCACTGCAACAACTCAGGGAGGCAGCAAGGCAACCCATGTAGAGGCACAGGGATGAAAGAAAGGGTATGAAGTCTAAAACTGATCAGCCACACATCTGTATCCAAATACATCACAGGTGTATGTCAGCAGCACAACACACAGGGCCCATTGCAACACTCCATGACTGTCAAACACAAGTATGAACCTTCACACAACCCCCACACCCATCACACCTGCAGCACACAACACCAGTGACAAACACACAGAAGCTTGCCAATAATATCCAGTCAAGACACTGACAAGCAAACACACCCCCTGGGTGGTATCCACAAACATTACACATACACACAGGTATGGCAGTACCATTGTTCGCACAAAAACAACAGTCAGTCAAACACAGAACACAATCAAAACACACACACAGAACTACTACAATAACAGACAAGACCTGTGCAGCTAAACAGTGCAAAATCAATGGGAGCACAGACACAACAGGAGTACACAACCACATCAGTCATGATAAATGCACAGACAATATACCACAACACATATAAGAAGTGCATCCACTAAAAACAATAATGGAGAACAAAAGGCAGAAATGGGCCTACAATGACACATAGACAGACATACCACACCACCCATCAACTCAAAATGGTGTCATAGTGTACCACATGTCTGCACATGCACAACAATGACAAGAGACACATCAAATATGAGGGTAGACAACACCAAGGATACACATAAAACAAGCATGGGAACCACAACAGACCTCAGTCCATGTGACAGACACACAAGTAAGGCACACCACAATGGCAACACACATCTGAATCAAACACAACAACAACACACACACTGACAGGCAAATAGAACACCACACACAGAGCATCTGTCAACTGCATGACACAACACAACACAAACACTGCACACAGCCACATCAGCCCCAACACATGCACAGGCAAAGATATCAACATGCTACAACAGCTAAACATCAGGGGGTGCACAACAGGCAAGGACAAGGCAACATACACTCACAGCACTGCATGCACACCAAGCAGTGTGTGCACAACACACATACCAGTTACAAACAGAGATGAGTGACACACCATGAACACACACAACAACAATCTAAACATCACACACACAACAACACACCCAGGAAGTCAATCAGTCCACAGCAAACACACCTACTTCCAAGCCAACACACACAGATGCACAAGTCTGGGACACAAAAGTTGAAACAACATGATCAGAGGAAACAAGACATTGGCAATGTTGAAGTGGCAAATAGAGCATGTGTCACAGTAAACCATACCCACACAGTAACCCTTTATTTAGCAAGGACACTGACAAGGCAGACAACAGGAGTAAATTTCTTTTTATTTACATTTCACACAGTTATGCAGCACAATTTAGACAAGAGCAAGGCCAGTGGCCAGGACACAGTGCAGGTGAGATACATGAGAAGCTGCACAGGCAAGGGGCACACAGCAGTGAACAGCAAGGCCAGTGGCCAGTCCAAAGTGCAGGTGAGGCACATGAGAAGCTGCACAGGCAAGGGGCACACAGCAGTGAACAGCAAGGCCAGTGACCAGGACACAGTGCAGGTGAGGTACATGAGAAGCTGCACAGGCAAGGGGCACACAGCAGTGAACAGCAAGGTCAGTGGCCAGTCCAAAGTGCAGGTGAGGCACATGAGAAGCTGCACAGGCAAGGGGCACACAGCAATGAACAGCAAGGCCAGTGGCCAGGACACAGTGTAGGTGAGGTACATGAGAAGCTGCACAGGCAAGGGGCACACAGCAGTGAACAGCAAGGCCAGTGGCCAGTTCAAAGTGCAGGTGAGGCACATGAGAGGCTGTACAGGCAAGGGGCACACAGCAGTGAACAGCAAGGCCAGTGGCCAGGACACAGTGCAGGTGAGGTACATGAGAAGCTGCACAGGCAAGGGGCACACAGCAGTGAACAACAAGGCCAAGGGCCAGTGAAAAGTGCAGAGTGAGTACATGACATCCAGCACTGTGAATGTGTGGTACAGTACTCTGCCATGGTCAGCAACACACTCAGGGTGTGAAAAATGGGCAGTCTATTGCACCACTGTGGGAGAGACATGTGTGTGAATGGGACTAACACTCAGACTTGTCTGGCAGTATGACTGGGAGGTGGCTGTCTGTCAGGGCCAGTTGGGGTACTGGCTCGGGGAGAGAAAGGCCCAGCTAGGGTCGAGCCATCAGTGTACTGGGAAGCCTGAGGGCTGCTAGGTACAGGTGTGGCAGAGCCAGCAGTGGTTTGGGAAGCCTGAGGGCTGCTAGGTCCAGGTGTGGCAGAGCCAGCAGTGGTTTGGGAAGCCTGAGGGCTGCTAGGTTCAGGTGTGGTAGAGCCAGCAGTGGTTTGGGAAGCCTGAGGGCTGCTAGGTCCAGGTGTGGCAGAGCCAGCAGTGGTTTGGGAAGCCTGAGGGCTGCTAGGTCCAGGTGTGGTGGTGGCACGTGGAGGTGGACTCATGCTTGCACAAGACCCAGTGTGTGTGGGTGAATTTTGAGGGGTGCCCTTCCGCTTCTTGGGGATTTGATATGGCTTCCCTGTCCTGGGATTCATGCCAAGTGGGGTGTATACAACAGGCACACTCGTCACAAAAGCTGGATCATGTGCAGATGCTGGTCCCCCTCTGGGGACGTGCTGGATTCTTTGGGACGCTTGGCCCCGGATTGCCTCTGCCCCTGCATCACCTGTTTACCAGGTGTCCCCCTACAGTGGCCTCCTTTCCCTGCTTCACAGGGCTCTGGATGGGAGTAGATGTTGTGGGTGAACTTGCCTTGGAGGTCTTCTTACGGGTACCCTTAGCAGGCACCTGTTTGTCACTGGGCACGGAAACTGTGTGCTTGTCTCTGCGAGACACTTTTGGGACAGGTGAGTCCTTGGCTGGGGATGCCCCTGGGGCATGTGAGCCTGAGGCCTGCTTCTTGCCATCCTTGACCTGGCTGTGGCCTGAAGGGCTTTTCCCTCTGCGCTCTGGTGTGGGTTTACCTTTCTGTGGGGATGGTGTCTGCGGCCTGGACTGCTTGGGCTGCTGCTGCTGTGTGCTGCGTGTGACGTATCTGTCCCTTGATGTCTGGGGTGTGTGCTCACTATCATCAGATGCGTCCACTGGCAGGGTGGTGGGCCTAGGGACTGGAGCTGGAGCATGGGATTGGGCAAGTTGAATTGCTGCTGTCACTGCAGAGGACAGAGACTGTACAGTCCGTTGTAGCCCACCCACGTCGGAATGAACGCCCTCCATGAAAGCCACCACCTGTGCCAATTTTTTGTCATGGTCCAGGAAGGCATTGAGGAGAGCTGTCTGACCCACACACATCTGGTGCAAAAGGTCCACAGACTCAGCACTGATGGCAGCAGGGGGGACAGGGGCAGGGGCAGCGGTGCCTGGGATGAAGGACACTCTTCCCTTTTTCGTGGTGCGAACACGGGCAGCAACAGTGGGAGTAGCAGGGAGGGTGGGCACTGAACGCTGTGTGGTGGACGAGGAGGCAGAGTCCCCGTTTCCTTCTGACGAAAACATAGATGCATCACTGCCGTCGATAGATGACGTAGAGGTCTGCGTTTCTGGCTGTGACTCCTCTAGAAGACTACGGTCCCCCTCTAATGCGCTGGTGACATCCGTGTCACTATGCAGGTGAGCAGCACTTGTGCCTGATGCCTCACCACAGGTGTCCGTCCCGTGTCCTTCCGTGCCCATGTGAGAGGCTGCATGAGAGCGAGAGGGAGAGAGGATCAGTACATTTGCATCAAGTTTACAAATATCTGCAAGGGAAGCATCAGTAATGATGGACAATCATCCATGTTGGACAACACCATGGGCAGTGACATTGTGCAACCTCAATCCAAACATCGAAATTACCGTGGCATGATGCAAACTTGACATCATACACCCATGTGATGGACACACAGCCAATTAGCCTGTTGGTGGCTTCCTCTAACCACACACACATATCCCTCTGTGCACACCTAGGGCCCTGAAGGGGTCAAAGATTCTACTCACAACATGTTGCCACTGTCACATCTTGAGCCAGCAGAAGTGTCCAACACAGAGACAGACTCCAACATATCCACACACAATGTCCATGGGCACATGCCATCCACCATGTCGTATCTTGGGGCACAACTACAGTTGCACATTGGTGTTAGATGTGTAGCCAGCACAAATCTGACGTCAGCCAATGCACACATTGATGGTGGCACACTCAGACCATGCACTCTGCTGGACCCTGACATGGGATGTCCGTGACGACACCAATGAAGATGATACCAGAAGGCCACAACTACAAATGTGAAGTCAAGGGCCATTACACCAATGACATGGGAAGGTACATGTAGGGGGAATGCATGACAACTGCACCCTACACCGCGGCCACTTACATGCCATTGCATCACACTAGCAACATCACAGCCCTGCACTGGCCCAGGCTTGGAGCACATGCTGCAAAACTACAACCAAAGTCACACTCACAGAATACTCACCACCAGCTTGCGGCTGATGCACCTTCAGACGTGCATCCAGTTCAGGCTGCGTCACAGCTAAAATGCGTGCCATCAGTTGTGTCATGCTGCGCCGCGCCAACCTGCCGGCCCGAGGGATCAGCCCCAGTGTCATCTCAGCCACGTTCCTGCTCAGCCGGGCGATGTCATCCCACCTCTTGTGACAGTGGGAGCGCCGTCTGTTTGAGACACCCAGTGCACGCACCTTTGATGCAATGGCCCTCCACACGGCCTTGCGCTGGTTGACTTTGAGCTGCAGACATGGGAGACAACATGGGGCAACAATCAGTGTAACCGACCACCATTTCCCAGTGCAGGACCATGACACTGACTCATCCCAAATTCAGCCATTACTTTAGCAGAGACAATAAATCAGCAAAATTCAAACATCATCATGTGGGAAACACACATTAATGCATGCAGGTATGAGGGTGGACACAGTACATGCCCATCTCATGGCCATGCAGGACGCCAGCCGAGAGCTAAATGTGTATGCTGACCACATCTAATGCAATATTCTGGGAATACCAAGACATGCAGGACATCACTACATATGTCACTGTGAATACTCACTGTGCCCAACACTGCGCAGCCCTCAAAGCACTTGCCCTTCAAATGCCACACTGTGTCATGGAGGTCACATTGATGGACATGACCTCACAAACGCAAACCCTCATCACAAGGCCTGTCGTGTGCAATCTACATCTCTGTAATGGCTCATTGATGGAGACTCAAGAGGAAAAGCACAGATTTTACACTCTGTACATTCAGTGTTGTGTCACTGTCAGATTGGGCAGTGAATGTGCAGGCCATTTGGGGTCACACAGAGGTCCAACGTGGGGCATCTCATCTTTTACATGGAGGGACTATTTGGAAACACAAACAGTGCCAACACATGCGAGTATGTGCACATGCTGGTGGTGATGGAAGGGTCCGGGCACAATAATGTTGGAATGTATTGTGTCATAGGTGAATGACCAACAAGAGTGTCACCCTGGGGGATTGAGGTCCTGAGTATAGTGCAGAACTAGAGATGAGGCACATATTGAGTCAGAACCAATGCCCTCACTACCCTCTGGACAACAACACTAGCTAAGGCCACAGATGGGCCTGTGAAGGACATCAGGGACACACACAGACATTCAGACTGGCAATCACTGTCCTGACTCGTGAAATGAAAAGGTGCAGCCTCACTGTATGTCTGACAAGACATTATACTTCCCTCACATCTGGATGTGCAGGCAGGGAAACGTGTTGAATAGGCTAAACACACCTTCCCCCTGGAAACAGCATGCTAGGCAGTGCATGACCCAACCCCACACTCCCACACTCGCACATACTGCAGCAGATCAACTTCATGTGTGCCCCACCTGCACTCTCACTCACACTCTGAGATACTCACCACGACATTTGGCGCACCAAAGAGCCTTGGATACTGGTTGAGCACCTCGTCCACCAGGACCTCCAGTTCCTCGGTGGTGAAGGGAGTGGAACGGATCTTATCAGTCCTTGCCATCACTCTGGGCAGGAGACAGCAGCAGCGGCAGTTGGTGGTGAGGGGTCTCAGGCAGCAGTCCCTGAAGGCAACAGCAGGTGAGGGGTCTCAGGCAGCAGTCCCTGAAGGCAGCAGCAGGTGAGGGGTCTCAGGCAGCAGTCCCTGAAGGCAGCAGCAGGTGAGGGGTCTCAGGCAGCAGGCTCAGTGAGCTGTGGCAATGTGTGGCTCTCTCACACACATATATAGCCCACAGGGCTCGTTTCTGTGGTTCTAAGCTGCTGCAATTGGCGTACCAGGTCTGCCTCATTCAAATACATCCAATGACCGGCCCCGGGGTGGCGGAGCATGCCTACCTCGATTTTCAAATTTGCATCAGGCTACCGCGATTGCGCTTCCCATTGGCTGGAAGGGCATGCTCCATGGCGGTGACACACCGCAGGGGACAGGCGTGCTGTACCGCGATGGTGCATCTTTCAAGTGCATCCAATGACCGGCCCCGGGGTGGCGGAGCACGCCTACCGCAATTTTCAAACTTGCTTCAGGCTACCGTGATTGCACTTCCCATTGGCTGTAAGGGCATGCTCCATGGCGGTGACACACCGCAGGGGACAGGCGTGCTGTACCGTGGTGGTGCATCTTTCAAGTGCATCCAATGACCGGCCCCGCGGTGGCGGAGCACGCCTACCGTGATTTTCAAACTTGCTTCAGGCTACCGCGATTGCGCTTCCCATTGGCTGGTAGGGCATGCTCCATGGCGGTGACACACCGCAGAGGACAGGCATGCTGTACCGCAGTGGTGCATCTTTCAAGTGCATCCAATGACCAGCCCCGCGGTGGCGGAGCACGCCTACCGTGATTTTCTAACCTGCATCAGGCTACCGCGATTGCGCTTCCCATTGGCTGGAAGGGCATGCTCCATGGCGGTGACACACCGCTGGTGCCAGGCGGTAGCTACCGCGTTTCCGGGCCCATGCATTGCTATGAGTGACCGGGATCTGGGTGTCGGAGCATGCCATCCGCCATTAGCCATGTGTATATGCCTATCAATCCCGCTATGGTGCCTTGGGCCATGGCGGTGACACACCGCTGGTGCCAGGCGGTACCTACCGCGATTCTGGGCTCATGCATTGCTATGAGTGACCGTGATCTGGGTGTCGGAGCATGCCATCCGCCATTAGCCATGTGTATATGCCTATCAATCCCGCTATGGTGTCTTGGGCCATGGCGGTGACACACCGCTGGTGCCAGGCGGTAGCTACGGCGAGGGTGCAGCATGACATTGTTGACTATGGGCGTGATAGTGTTGTTTGAGCACGTTTAAGGCAGCAATGGACACATCGTGCTGTGTCAATGTCATGGGTCATATCTGTACTTCGAACAGTGGTCACTTCCAAAATATCATGGCACTTGATGTAACTTAAATGGGCTGTAGTTAGTAATGACATCCTAAACTTCATATCTTACACCAAATGCAACACTGAAAGGACTAATGGGGCACATTACTCCTACACAATTTCATATCTGACCCCCAAATTTAGCCCCAATGTCATGTCTCTCACCCCATTTTGGCCCCAATTTCATATCTGACACAAAATAAGTACCCCCAATTTCATATCTGATCCAAATATTTACACACATTCATATCTCACACAATATGTCACTATACAGTACATGATTGTACAAACATTTCAGCATTATCTTCATTACTCACCACATATGTCACACTGTTGTTTGTTTGGTATCACCAATTACAGCCTTCATGTAAGGTTATTGTTCGCAGTAGCAAATCCAACAGTATATGTCCACATGGACATGTGTGTGCTCTACACACTCAAGGATATTAATTACATCACCGTCACACTTGGCATTATGTACCTCCTTATTACTTTGACTTGTATCTATGCCTTTGGGTATGTTTTGTCTCCATATCTGCCAAATGTTATCACCATTACTTGTGTCATTGTGTCGGGTATGTGCTCATGTTGTTCTGCCTGTCATATGTGATTTTGTTACATGTATTTTCCACAGCTGTGAGTATGTTGATAGTGGATTTGATGTGTGTGGTGTGTTACGTTGGTACTCACCAAGGACAGGTGCATTGACCTTGTTCACATGAAGATTGTTGGCTTGGTTATGGACTGTAGCCAAAAGTGGTGATGGTGCTCACTGACTGGGAACTTTGATATGGCATCTGTGACCAGTGTAAGGTGACCCACAATTTGCTGGACATTGATGTGATGCGTGTGCTTTCATTTGCAGTAATTGTGTGCAGTTTTTGCAGGGTGCACAATTAGGACACGTGTGCAGTGATATTAAACAAACACGAGTGGATAAGCCTGCTATGGCTTAGTAGCCTTTCTGGGGCACAAGCTGTTCCTGCGCAGTGTGGGTGAACTGATGGTGCTGTTGAATCAAGCTAATGATGGCATCCAAGACAGGTGAGATATACCTTGATAGGGCTGGCTGTGACACCCATCAAACTCTGACTTATGTTGTATTGAAGGTACCAGAGGCCAACAAGTGATGCACAGCCAGCATCTTTGTCTGCGGAGGATTGTTGAGAGTCCGCTGTGTTGTTCCTGACAGGCTGTGTGGAATGTGGGTCAGGATGCTTTTGATAGTAGTCCTTTAGTACCTGTGTTGTGCGATGACATCCGCTGTTGTTATGTGTATGAGGCTGTTGAGTATTTGTTATGTACTCAGTATGTTCATGCGCTGAATTGTAGGTATACTGGTGTGGCTTTGTCCTGGTGGTGTTGTAGGTTGTTTTTGTGGCACTGTTGTGTCTCCAAGCAGCTGGAGTATTAGCTCCATGGCAACTGTTGTACTTTAGTTGTGTGTCTGGGCAGTGCTACCTTCATACTGCATGTCATAGTGCAACTTAAGTGCAGATTGACGTTTGTCTACAGTCCTTTTGGGTCACGTACCTTATCCACTTTTTGTGTGCCACATTGACAATCTGTGTGCTTGTTGATGATATTGTGCAGTTGTGTCATTGTGTCTTGATCCACGGCGACACTGAATATGCAGATGCTTTTCATTATTAGTCATTGACTGACTTTGAATTGTGATTACCAGCATATATGGCATGTGTACTGATGACAGTGGATATTAGCACAGGCTTGTGAATATGTATGTGAGTGTCTCTAAACTTGTGTGGATTTGCATTGGCTCACACTCCATGATGAGTCCTTCAGAACTGGACAAATTGTGTAGTTCATGTGTCCCCTGTCATGATTGCACAAGAATGTGTGGCAGGTACAGCAGCCACTTTGAAGCCAGCAGTGTTTCTGTTTCACACATGTCCTGTATCATTCACTGTCATGGCTGTTTGCACCAGATTTTGATATGTGACTATTAGCATTCACAGAAACAGTTTCCATGTTTGTTGTTCTCACTGTGCGAATACTGAAGAAGTGTAATACAATGTTTTCTCAAGGTGTCACGACTTTTGACTTGCACTGTATGGTGCATTGTGATGCCAGTCAATGTTTGCGCTGTGTCAATCAAAAGCTACAGATTTGTGCACATCTCATGTTCTGTTGCAATGACGTGTCCCCTTTCATCTCTCCTAGGAGGCGACCTAATGTGTATCGTCCAGTCACCCTGCTGGCTAACATTGAGGATGATGACGTGATACGCAGGTTCCGTCTGGACCGCACAAACATCCAAGACCTGTGTGCCATGTTGGATCCACACCTGCGGGCTGGCAGGACATACCCAACAGCATTAACTACTGAATCGAAGGTGATGGCGGCACTGCATTTCCTGGCTAGTGGGTCATTCCAGGAGACAGTGGGCATTGCAGGGGGATGTCTCAGCCCACCTTCAGCATGGTGCTACGGGATTTCCTGTCGGCCATGATGCAGTACAAAGACCAATACATTAGTTTTCCAAGGAGGGCGGCTTTGGCGGATGTGAAGGCGGATTTTTATGCCCTTGGTCACATCCCTAATGTTGTAGGTGCTATTGACTGCACACATGTTGGCCTGGTTCCACCACAGGCACGGGAACACATTTATAGGAATCGTAAACATTCACATTCCATCAATGTGCAGGTGGTGTGCCAGGCCGATATGATCATATCGCATGTCTGTGCCAAGTTTCCCGGATCTGCACATGATTCCTACATCCTGCACAACAGCATTGTGCCCCAGCTGATGGCCAATCTACTTCCGGAGCGGGCATGGATTGTGGGTGAGTGGGCAGAGTCAAGTTGTGTGCTGTGTGTGCCATGCTGTCCTCTGCCACAGTTGTATTACTTAATCTGTATGTTTTTTTAACACCTAGGTGACTCTGCATATCCCAACAGACCGTGGTTGCTCAGCCCACTACGCAATCCTAGGACACCGTCTGAAGTCTGCTACAACAATGCCCATGGTAGAACACGTCGGCTGGTGGAGCGAACCTTTGGTCTCCTAAAAACGAGATTTCGCTGCCTGGACCGGACCGGAGGGGCACTCATGTACTCACCCAAGAAGGTGTTTCAGATAGTGGTAGCATGCTGCATGCTGCACAACTTGGCCTTACGGAAAGGAATACCCATGATCCTGGACGATGATGACCAGCCGAGGCCACCACCTGCGATACCACAAATGTCCAGTGACGAGGATAGTGGAGAGGAGGAAGGTGTTGACCAGCATCGGCAGCTCATCAACCGCTACTTCACTTGAAGGTGAGTGACAATGTGCAACTGGTCCATTGTCTGTTGATGTAGTTGTTTGGGTGAAGGTCTATGTGATCTTTGTGAGTGCATCCTGTTGTTGACTCAGTCCTGGCTGCCTATGTGTTGGATACAGGGTAGTTTGGAACAGCTACAGGATGTCTATGTTGGTACTGTTGCACATTGTAATGTGTGCATATTGTTGTACAGTGAGGACATGTGTTGTGTGATGGCTGTGATGCCACCACCTGACTAGTGACTTTTGTTCTGTTGTCTTTTGCTAGGTCCCTTCTGCCCCTCCTTGCCTACAGAGGATCCATGCTCCTGTGACATTGTAACCATGGTAAACATTGCACATACTGTGATAAACATGGAGCAGACTCAAATACATTTGTGCTTTATTGTTGTTTATTTCCAATGGGTATATGTGAGAGGGAAGTGGATATTTACATAAGTGTGAATGGGGAATCAATGAGTTGGCAGTCATGGTAGATGAGACAATCGGGTAGGCACCACATTGATGTGGTGACACAGTCCAACAGACGGATGCCATTACCATGGCAGTGTGGGTAAGGACAGTGTACAGAGTCAATGGTTGGGTGAAGAGTGTTGCCATCATGGCTGGCTCTTTGACTGGCGTTTGCCACGTGCTTTGCCACGGGTGAGTCCCAAGTTTTTCTTTGGACGGCCCCCTCTTCTTTTGGCAGGGGGGGCATCGCCTGCTGGGCCAGTGGGGTCTGAGGAGTCACCCCTCTCCGTGCCCGCAGGGGTGGATGATGAACTGTCATCCTGCGTGGCAACAGGGGGAGGTGGAGGTGTGGTCTGTGGCACTGGCCTGTCCCTCTGTACCGCCACTAACAGGCCCAGGAGGTCCACGATTTGTCCCATACGGTTGTCCATGGACCTCAGCAGACGTTGGAGCTCCAGGGCATCTTCGTGGGCCTGGCCCATATGTGCCTGTGTGCGTTCACATTGTTTAGGAAAAACAATGGTCTAGGTGAGGCCTAAAGTGGTCCTCAAGTAGCTGTGGCTACTAATTACTAGACGGAGTGTGACTCACTGGAAGTTAAATGTAAACTGAATCCCAACCGGACTCAGTAAGCAATGTATGTGTGGACACAAGCTTTTAGAATGACATCACATTTTATTAACATCATAAAAAGGAGTATCATTCAGTTATTTACAAATAGTTCTGGTGCTCACACATAGACGAGTGGAAGTGCGTGAAGTGAAAGTGCTCTTGTGACAATAAAAACTTTACATCGCATTGAAAACACTATGCAAAACTCCTAATTAAATCAATGCAGTAAAGGAGTTTTGATTGTGAGGTCGACGGCGTTTCGATCTTATTACATTAAGATCATCATCAGGACAATTAGTGTGAGCAAGTAGAATTTCCAGATGGATAGTGGTCCAAAAATCGACCGACGGAAGCCACGTGGGGCTAGAATTTATGGGAGAGCCCGTAGTCGTTCGAGTAGAGATTTAGGAGCTTGCTCAGAGGCTCTCTGAAGGTGCTGAAGGCTGGGAATCATTCAGGGGGAGTTGGAAAACCGCATGGTGCGCCTGAGTTGGGCGGAGCAGCGTGAGAGGGTCCAGGGCCGTAATGATTAAGGTCCGAAGGCATTTAATGAAGGATGAATTGTGGAGGCAAGTCACTTAATGACGCCGCTGTTCGCATGGAATCAGGAAAGCGTTCCCGATTCCATGCGAACAGCGGCGTCATTAAGTGATTTTTGGACCACTATCCATCTGGAAATTCTACTTGCTCACACTAATTGTCCTGATGATGATCTTAATGTAATAAGATCGAAACGCCGTCGACCTCACAATCAAAACTCCTTTACTGCATTCATTTAATTAGGAGTTTTGCATAGTGTTTTCAATGCGATGTAAAGTTTTTATTGTCACAAGAGCACTTTCACTTCACGCACTTCCACTCGTCTATGTGTGAGCACCAGAACTATTTGTAAATAACTGAATGATACTCCTTTTATGATGTTAATAAAATGTGATGTCATTCTAAAAGCTTGTGTCCACACATACATTGCTTACTGACTCCGGTTGGGATTCAGTTTACATTTAACTTCCAGTGAGTCACACTCCATCTAGTAATTAGTAGCCGTAGCTACTCGAGGACCACTTTAGGCCTCACCTAGACCATTGTTTTTCCTAAACAATTACTACCCCTGGTCATAGTATTGTGGGGTCCCCTTGTTCTTATACATATCTGTGCGTTCACAGGCACCCACAACTCTGGTGATGTTAGCCAGGGTTTCGGTCACAGTGTCCTGTGGTGTTGGAGTCCCACTTGTCCTCCCACCTGCCCTGCTATCACTGACCTGTTGCCTCACCACTCTAGCCACACGCCTGCCCTCCACAGTTGATGGTGTGGGCTGGGCATCCTCTGGGGCAGGGCGAGTGTTGCAGGCAATGGTGGTAGTGGTGGTGGTGGTGGTGGTGGTAGTGGTGGTGGTGGTGGTGGTGGTGGTGGCGGCACAGGTTGTTCCAGCAGGGGTCAGTGTTGATGTTGTTGCTGATGGGGGGGACAGTGGGGTCATGTGACCGGTTGTGCCCTGGCACACCAGATGGGCCGGCTAGGAGCTCCTCATCCAAAGAATCCAGGGACTCCGCATCATAGTGTCCATTTCCGGGGGATGAGACTGGCTCTGCAGTTTGAGGTTGTTGTCCTCTGCAGTCAGTTGTTGGTCACCTGTGGAACAGAAGGTACATAGTCATTGACTTACACCCATCTTGCTTGCTGTGTTTGATGTTTCTTATTTACATGTTATGCAACACACAGTGTTATGTTGTTATTGTTGTCATTTGAAGTTGGCACGAGTGCTGCCGCGCTCGTGTCTACTTCAAATGTCATCGCGTGTGGGATGTGATCTTTTGAAAATGTGCGCTGGCATATAGACATGGCGGGTGGCGGTTGTGATTCATTCGTAACTGTACCTGTGACCTGAATTGCCGCATTAAAGGACGTTCTGCAATCCTTGGAGTTCCTGCTTTCTTTCTTTGGATTACGTTGCAGTTAGGAGCTTTCTTTACACACAGTTATGTATTTCATAAGTTGAATGTCTGCACACTGATGTTCGTCATGACATGATGTGGAGGTACATACATCTTTTTCCATGGTGTGGCAAGTCATTGGATACCATGCCCCATGTGAAGCTCTTTGTATTGAACTGATAGGTTGTCATCTGACAACTGGCTGCTATGCGACTTGATGTAATGCATCTTTGCTGATTACTCTTCCTGACAAATGTTACATATGCACATGTACTAGACATTGTACCATTGTTATCTCATGCATACCTTTGTAATGTTCCGTGCTTGTATTTCATTGCTCAACAGACCATGCCTTTTTATTGTTACTATGGTCCTTCATGCTCAGCACCCATGGAATTTACAGATAGCATTCGGTGCAGTGCATATATGGTCCCTGATTTGCTTACACATGGATTTAGTTGAGTCACAGTTCTGTTTCTGTCACAGTTACATACGCATCGCTGTCTGCATTCTATCAAATGGAATGTAATTGGGGTGTATTTTGTTGTGATGTGTGGCCTTGTGTTGGCATTAGCTCAATGCTTTCGTTGAGGAATGGTGGGGTGCATGCACTGTCTGCTTACCTGTCCAGTTGTCATCTTTTCAGTGGACTTTCTACCACATGGTTCTGGGTGCGGGGAGTAGTCCATCCTGCTCAGCTGTGGGACAAGGGGGCCTGGTGGGAGTTGTAGTGTAGGCCTCTCTATTCCAAAGACACCTCCCTGGAAAGATGGCTACCTACCTGTTAGGTGAGGGTGTAGCACACAATGACTGCCACATGGTTCTGGGTGGGGGGAGTAGTCCATCCTGCTCAGCTGTGGACAAGGGGGCCTGGTGGGAGTTGTAGTGCAGGCCTCCCTATTCCAAACACACCTCCCTGGAAAGATGGCTACCTACCTGTTAGGTGAGGGTGAAGAACACAGTGGCTGAGACATGCTTCTGGGTGGGAGGGAGTGCTCCATCCTGCTGAGGGATGGGGCAGGGTGTGCTTGGTGGGATTTGTAGTGCAGGCCTCCCTATTCCATACACACCTCCCTGGAAAGATGGCTACCTACCTGTTAGGTGAGGGTAAAGAACACAATGGCTGAGACATGCTTCTGGGTTGGAGGGAGTGCTCCATCTTGCTGAGGGATGGGGCAGGGTGTGCTTGGTGGGAGTTGTGGTACAGGCCTCCCTATTCCAAACACACCTCCCTGGAAAGATGGCTACCTACCTGTTAGGTGAGGGTGTAGCACACAATGACTGCCACATGGTTCTGGGTGGGGGAGTAGTCCATCCTGCTCAGCTGTGGGACAAGGGGGCCTGGTGGGGGTTGTAGTGCAGGCCTCCCTATTCCAAACACACCTCCCTGGAAAGATGGCTACCTACCTGTTAGGTGAGGGTGAAGAACACAATGGCTGAGACATGCTTCTGGGTGGGAGGGAGTGCTCCATCCTGCTGAGGGATGGGGCAGGGTGTGCCCGGTGGGAGTTGGAGTGCAGGCCTCCCTATTCCATACACACCTCCCTGGAAAGATGGCTACCTACCTGTTAGGTGAGGGTGAAGAACACAATGGCTGAGACATGCTTCTGGGTGGGAGGGAGTGCTCCATCCTGCTGAGGGATGGGGCAGGGTGTATCTGGTGGGAGTTGTGGTGCAGGCCTCCCTATTCCAAACACACCTCCCTGGAAAGATGGCTACCTACCTGTTAGGTGAGGGTGTAGCACACAATGACTGCCACATGGTTCTGGGTGGGGGAGTAGTCCATCCTGCTCAGCTGTGGGACAAGGGGCCTGGTGGGAGTTGTAGTGCAGGCCTCCCTATTCCAAACACACCTCCCTGGAAAGATGGCTACCTACCTGTTAGGTGAGGGTATAGCACACAATGACCGCTACATGGTTCTGGGTGGGGGGAGTAGTCCATCCTGCTCAGCTGTGGGACAAGGGGGCCTGGTGGGAGTTGTAGTGCAGGCCTCCCTATTCCATACACACCTCCCTGGAAAGATGGCTCCCTACCTGTTAGGTGAGGGTTAAGAACACAATGGCTGAGACATGATTCTGGGTGGGAGGGGGTGCTCCATCCTGCTGAGGGATGGGGCAGGGTGTGCCTGGTGGGAGTTGGAGTGCTGTTTGCCTGGACACATACAACACAGTTGATGTTGTCTACCTTTGTGATGTTTGAGGTGGGGTGGATGTTAAATCAGTGTGACCTGTGTGTGTTTTTGGGGTGCAGATGAGTGTACTTGTGCCTCAGGGATGTAGCTTTGTAGTTGTGCAAGACAGTACATGGCAGTTTCATGGTATACATTAGTAGGTACTTACCAGCCTCCACTCCCCGGGTATTCCTTCCAGACTCTCTGGATGCAGTATGGCAAGCACCTTCTCCTCCCACGCAGAGAATGGTTTTGGTGGAATGGGAGGGCCTCCACCAGTCGCATCAGCCAGCTCACGGTTCTTGGCCATCTTCTTCTTGACAATACTCTTCAGGTCATGCCACCGCCTCATGATTTCATGCTTGTTGCGGGGCACATTCCCTACTGCATTGACCTTGTCCACTATCCTTACCCACATGTTTGTTCTTGTGGCTAATGGTGTCTGTTGGACCATGCTACCAAAGAGTTGTGGTTCTACTCTGACTATCTCATCTACCATTACTGTCAACTCAGTGTCAGTGAATTTTGGCATTTTCTGTGGTGCCATGGTGTGTGCTGTGCTGATGTTTTGGGGTGCAGTTGTGAGGGTGGTGTGGGTGGTGTAGGTGGTGTGTGTGTGTGTTGTTGTGCTGGTGAGATGTGTGGTGTTTTGCCTATCCTATGTGCTGCAGGGTTTGGTTCCTTCAGGGCTGGAGTAGTGCAAAGGATTGTGGTCAGGGAAGGGGCTGGTTTTATGCTCAGCTATGTGGGTGTGTCAAGATGGTGTAATGCTGTCAGGTGTGCTGTGTGGGTTGTCCTGTGATTTGTATATTTGAATTTGCCATGGGGGTGTGTCATTGGGATGTTTCAGGTTATTTTGGGGGCAGGGCTAGTTGCCTGTGTGCATTTGCTGGCCTTATTGTGTGTTTTTTTCCTTGGCCGCCATTTTGTTGGCGGAGCATCCGCAGCGATGGCTATGCTGCAGGCCTTCCACCGTATCTCACATTCATTACTGTTAGCGACCGCGGTGGACGGAAACAGTGGAATGTACCGCTGTGACATCGGGGATATCATAATATCATTGGCAGTCACTCCGCGTGGCTTGCGGCGGGTTTATGTGTTTCCGCTATGTTACCGACCGTCGCGGTTGGTTTTTCACCTTCTCCGTCGTCTACGGGCGGTTTTTCGATGCCTCCTACCGCCGCGGTTGGAATATTTTGGTGGTTGATCCTAATAGGGTCGGTGGTGTTTCCGCGGTACCTGCGGACGGTAATTTTCCGCTACCATGGCGGTTGGATTTTTTTCCGTCCGCCATCGTAATGACCCTCATAGTTTTGAAACTTAAAGATTTGAGATGGATTCGCGCACCCGGCGCGACCCCCGGAACTACGTACGTAACGTTACGCGGGGCTCAAATTCGCACACCTGTTGCTTACAAAACGCGCATCCTACACAAAGTAACCAATATGTCGGCTTGGATTCATGCACCCACCGAGACAGGTATACGATCGGTAAACGAATCCACTTTTTAAAAAAAAATGTATATTTATATTTTAGAAAAGACAAAACATTATGTTATTATTATAACAATTAAAGAAATAAGTAAAATTATTTTTTAGACATTATAGTTAGTAATTAGCATATAAAAAACCTTTGAAATTCACTGAAAAAACCATAGGTTTCAGGGACGTTATCATTAGAAATTAGTATTTAAAAAACCTTAGAAATTCACTGAAAAAACCATAGGTTTCAGGGACGTTATAGTTAGAAATTAGCATTTAAAAAACCTTTGAAATTCACTGAAAAAACATTATGTTTCAGGGACGTTATAGTTAGAAATTAGCATTTAAAAAACCTTACAAATTCACTTAAAAAACCATAGGTTTCAGGGGACGTTATAGTTAGAAAATAGCATTTAAAAAGCCATAGAAATTCACTGAAAAAACCATAGGTGTCAGGGACGTTATAGTTAGTTGGACATTTCACTGCAGTACAAAACCAGAGAAATTCGGCCGTTATAGTTAGTTGAGGTAACTATAACTTGCACCCACATAATGCACTGCTGATGACGTCACATATGACATCACTCATGACATGGTCAGTGACATCACTGATGACATCACTGATGACATCTCAAATGACATCACTGATGACATCACTGATGACATCATCCACATGATAATCTGATGCACCTCCTCACACCCTAATATAACCTTTAATACACACACTCTAAAATACAGACTGCCATTCTCGAAACCATAGACACACCAATACCAGTTATTATATACACACTCACTGATTCCTAGGTCTACACACACATCCACTGCATCATCCATACAGTCACTCATACATGTAGTCACTCATCAAGACAGTCACTATCATATGCACTCATACACCCATACAGACACTCACACACCGCCACTCACCCATAGAGTTACTCACCCATAGAGTTACTCACTCAGCTAGTCAATCATGCAAAGAATCAAACACATGGCTTGCGCAGGCCCAGCTCAAGTGCAACAAGGATAAGTCAGAGGTACTGTTGTATGGGTCGTTCCCCCCACATTTTAGGGAGGATCTTTGGCCCTCTGAGTATCCTTTGCCTCACTCTCTGGGCAACCTGGTTAAGAATCTGGGGGTCTGGTTTAATGAGGACCTCCGGTTTCTCACGCAGATAAAAAAGCTGACCGGAGCGTGTTTCGGCATCCTGAAATCGCTCAGGAAGTTCTTTCACCTTATGCCTAGGCCTGCTAAGGAAATGGTGACACGTGCCCTTATTTTGTCACGCATAGATTATGCTAACGCATTGTACATTGGCCTGCCTGGATACCAGCCGAAAAAGCTGCAGACTATTGAAAACGCGGCTGCAAGAGTTCTGCTCGGGGTTTCTGGCAGATCGAGCACCAAACAACATTTACGGGACCTCCATTGGCTCCCTGTTGCGCAGCGTGTCCAGTTTAAAGCTCTTACGCTTGCCCATGGAGCCCTTCACAAATCTGGCCCGCCCTATCTCAGGAGACGCTTTGATTTCTATGTCCCCCGCAGACAACAAAACAAAAAAACCTAAATATAAATGGACACTGAATTGAACTAGAAAAAATACTATTTCTCCATAGAAATGAAAAGGGAAAAATAGAAACTAGCAAAATATGTAAAAAATGTTTTATAATGTATAAAAACATGTAATATATAAATTAAATATTATTATATCATATAATATATTATTTAATATGAATTATATCTGATATTGTAAAATGCAATTACATTTTATATATAGGGCCCGATTACGATGCGGTTAGGAAATCTTCCCAATCGAATCGGTTTGGAAATGGTTTCCAACCGACTTGGATCGGGAGAGTCCGACCGACCGAGTGTGATGCATGCGAATGGTTCCAGATACGATTTGGTTGGACTCCCATTGACTTCTATGGGAGCCTATGTTCCTAACCGCATCGTAATCTGGCCCTCAGTCGGGAAGACACGTTCCCGATCCGATTCGGAAGGAGCAAATGCCGCTAGGAGGCCTTCCTAACCGCATCATAATCAGACGCTAGGTGGGAATGCTTTCCTAATCGCATCGTAATCGGGCCCTAAGTGTGAAGAAAATATTTCAATATATAACTACTTCAAATATTGTTTACAAAATAATTTTTGTTTCAACATAATTTAAAAATGTTTCAAAAGTGAAATATTATGAACTATATAATATTATTTAATATACATAGAAAAGCATAAAAAAAATTACTGTATAATATTATTTTACATTGTAAAATACATAATAAATATTATTATTTTTATAAAATTATTAAATATGTATTCAATATATATTACTGAACTATCAGAAATTACTAATAAAAATGTTTCTGTTTTGTCTAAAAATATATGTTATCCCCACAAATATAAAAATATATGTTTATTAAAAAAATGGAAAACAAATACTATTTTCCATGTACAAAAAAGTAAATACTTTCCAAAAAATGTAAAAAAAATCAAATTTGTTTTCAAATGTTTAGCAAATGTTAACAAATATGTACCATTTTGCATAAATGCAAACATATACAAATGTATGCCATATTATCATTTTTTCTATCTGTAATAAAATGTAAAAATGACAAAATATTAATTTTGTAATGCTTGTAACATAAGATGTGGAAAACAAATCTCTAATATTTAAAATTGTATACAATATGTTCTATTCAGTAAAAAAAATATTTTTTGTTTAACAAAAATATATACTAATAAACAAAAATTGTATTTACTTCTCTTTTGTAATATACTGTAATAAAATATAAGTAACAAACAAGTTTACACAATACACTTTAAAAATTAACTATTCCAACTACATTAAAACTACATTCACAAACATTACTTGACACTATACCCTACAAATTAATTATTCCTACTTCAATATAGCTAAATTCAGAGAAAGTGCTGAACACTAAACCCTACAAATTAATTATTCCTACTCCAAAATCACTAAAGTCAAAGTAAGTGCTGGACACTAAACGCAAAACAAATTACTATACCTACTCCAATATCACTAAATTCAGGAAAAGCACTGGACACTAAATCCTACTAATTAATTATTCCTACTCCAATATAAGTAAATTCAAGGAAAGCACTGGACACTAAACCCTACAAATTAAGGGCATCGGAAACAGACCGCCCAACAAGGAGTCGGAGGTCCCGCTTCCCTAATAATGATGTGATTGCCTTCATGGTGGTCGGTAAGTGTATCTTTCCTATTGTGGCTTAGCGGAGGCCCAGGGGTACAGGGGCCCTGCTAGTGGCCCTCATAGTCCCTTTCTGTCTACTTTTCTATGGTGGTTGGACTTCCATAGACAGGCAGACGGAAAGGGACATTATAATCCCTATGGTGGTGCCCCCTATCTTAGGGATTATTGTCCGTCCAACGGTCCGATGGGCTCCTTGAACCAGTTGGAAAACGTCAGACGGTCCCTCCTCCTGCTGCCTTCTATCACACGCATTGTAGTGTGGCAGTCGGACCGCAGCAGCAGAGGTTGGGCTGACCGCCACCGATGAGCTGTCAGATGGCCTTCCGCTCAACATGGAATAAGGCTCTAAATATTCCTACTCCAATATAACTAACTTCAAGGAAAGTGCTTGACACTAAAGCCTAAAAAAATACTATTCCTTCTCCAAAATCACTAAACTCAAAGTAAGTGCTAGACACTAAACCCAAATATGGTGCTGATTACGATGGGAGACAGACTTCAGTCCATATGCTAATGTATCAGGGATTGGGACCACCCCACATGCTGTCAGCGGTCCCATGGTAGGCATTACAATGCGACTGGCACCACGGCGGACGCAATGCCTATATTTTACACTGCGGCGGGTGATGCTGGCTGATCCCTGTACCATGCGGTGCCTTCCACATGATGCAGGGATATGTAGGGGGGCAACATAGGTGCCTCCCAACACCCAAAACCAAGGGCCAGGGGAGAAGGGGGTCCCGCTATGGGCCCCCGATGTCCCTTTCTGCCAGTCTTTTCATGGCGGGTAACCCACCATGAAACGGCTGGCAGAAAGGTACATCGCAATCCCTATGGCAGTGCCTGGTAGGCACCGTAGGACTACAAGCCCCTCCGCCGCACGGGCAGGCTCAAGGAGCCTGTCGGATGCATGGCGGTCGGTCTTTACGACCGCCACACGTCTGCCCACCATCATAATATGGCGGGCGGTAAAGTTGGTTACAATGGCGGGGAGACAGTCACCGACAGCCTGTCGGTGGCATGCTCCCTGCCATTTTAATCAGCCCCTAAGTCACTATTCCTACTCCAATATCACTAAGTTCAGGGAAAGTGCTGGACACTAAACCTTAAAAAATACTATTCCTACTCCAATATCACAAAATTCAGGGAAATTGCTCCTCACTAAACCCTACAAATTATTCATTCCTACTCCAAAATTACTGAAATCAGGGAAAGCACTAAACACAAAACCCTAAAAATTAACAATTCATAGGTTTCACTTTTGACCACCGTATAACAATGACTGCAGTCGGAAGAGAAACCGGACGGTCATTCCGGCTGGCTTCCAACGGACTCAAGGAGCCTGTCGGCCAGTCGGAACTGGCACAAAATCCCTTAATGACAGCGTGTCTGCCGTCGGAATTACGATGTCAGTTTCCCACAGGCTTTCCATGTTTGGCTCTCTTCCATGGAAAGCCTGTCAGAAAACTACTTTGGAAGCCCCTAGCAGCGCCCCCTTCTCCCTGCGGCCTCCGTTTCAGGGCTGAGAGAGGACCTATGGTGCTCCCCTGTTAATCTCTGCACCGTGTGGCAGGCACTGGTGCAGGGATTAACAGAAACTCCCATTTCTCTATGGGAGCTTGTGCTGTGGCAGGTTTACGGTCGCAGCACAAGCTCCTATAGGGAAATGGGAGTATGAAACCGCACCATGTACCATCGCATTGTAATAGCGATGTCGGGGCCTCCGACTGGAGGTCTGTCGGTCCCGAGATCACAATCAGGCCCTAAATCTTTAACTAACATTAATAAAACACAATAACAAATTACAAATAAATAATATAAACATTTTAGAAAATATTCACAACTAAAATTACTAAAATATAAATTCCAATTTCTATATAAGAATTTTTAAAAATTGAATAAACAGTAATAAACACACTGTAAACATAAAAAAAGTTAAACCTAAAAACCAAAAACCATAATGCAAAAAACAAAACATATTATATTAATAAAAAAAGTATGTAACCACTTATTTTAAAAGATTAAAAAACAAGAAATTGTTCAAAGATAAGAAACAGAAATTATTACCTATTAATATAAAACAAATATTTTTGAAACATTTGAAAAATTCCACAATAAAATAAACACTACTAAAATTAATCTACGAACATATAGGGCATCATTGCGATGTCGGGGCGGGACACAGTAGCGGACTGGAACTGCTCAACTATAGGTTTGTGGTTCCGACTGCACAAATTGGATGCGACTACCCTATAGGCGGTTGGAAACATCCATTTTACAATGACAGCTTGTGCGTTGGGCAGAAAAGGCCAGCAGCACAAGCTACCATTGTACAATGGATGTTTTTAAACACGGTGCAGGGATGTTTAGAGCCCCCCAAACCCCATAGCGGAGGGCCAGGGAGGAAGGGGGCCTTTCTATAGGCCCACAAAGTCACTTTCCGACAGCATTTCCATTTCGGAAAGGCCGACAAGGAAAGGCTGTTGGAAAGTGCCATTATAATTCTGACAGCAGGGGGAAGAGGTGGCCAGTCTCCAAGATGGCTGCACAGTAAAGTTGCTCCGTTAGCCCGGAGATAATATCCTGCAGAAACCTTGCTAGTAACGGCCCCAACCACAGATTTGCAATCACTCCAGCATTGGGAGCCAGTCGGGAAGTGATTGAGGTGTTCGCTGAAGGGGAGCGGGACCTCGGGCGGAGGAGGCTGACTAGAAGGGAGCGCCCGGACTTCCCGGCTGGAAGAGGCTGCGCATTTTGTTATTTCCCTGGCGGGCCTGGGACCACAACGATGCTGCCGGAGAGATGACCACGCAGCCGGCAGCGAAAACATCCCAATATACATAGCGGAGCTGTCCTGACATGAAGCGGTGTTCACCTCACTGCAATTGCCCAGAAACACTCACCGTAGCCTGCTGACTTAGAAGTGAGAGACCGGGCAGGCAGAGGCCGACAGAATTGCACGCAAGGAGTGCTGTCCGGGAAGAGAAGAGTGTACAATCCGGCAGCAAGATACTCGCTTAAGACTGAGTGAAGAGAGGTGCTGGCAGGGTCTGTCGCCTCCTGGGCTGAGATTGGAGAAGACCTGGGAGAAAAGCTCACATGAGGCCGAGGCCTTGGAAGGTAATATGCCTGCTCTAGTGGCTGCCTGCATTTCGTGACCTACCCACAGATTGTGGTCCTAGATTTATTGAGGCTGTAACCCCGCCAAGACTGAGCTGCCTGAGGTGCAGGATACACCCGCTGTCCCCTGGTTGAATATCGGAGCAATCCTAAAGGAGAAACACGCGTGAGTCTGGGGCTTTAAGTGACAGCAGGCCCACATTCAAGGCCTATAGCGTGCCACGGTCTGACCTCGATTGATGCCCGGAAACTGGTTGACCTGCTCCCCTGCCCGCCTCTCAACAATAGCGCTACAACGCTCCTATGGCTGTGCAGCCTGGGCTTGTGGGGGAGACGCTGGTCGACTGGGTGGGCTGCAGACATCATACTGAGGTACTGAACCCTGACAAATCATTGATGCACACATGCTACTAGAAAGCAGCATAGACCTGTTGCTCGTCAACAATAGTGCCAGGCTTAGACAGCGGACATAACATACATGATTTGCACAGAGAGCCATTGAACAGTCTACAGGTTCACATGGTAAGGTGTGTGGGAAACTTTCTGAATCAATCATAATTAGGACCTACACACTATTGAAAAATGGGCAAAACTGACAAGGCACAATCTAAGCTGCACTTTGAGCTGCATAAATCAACTAGACAGCAAGAATCAGACAAAAATGCCACTGAATCTGGATCCGAGACCGGTGATCCACAGGCGGACGCAGAACTAAAGCAGATCCTGGCAGCTATGCAGCGCAGCCTAACAAAAATCAATGGTAAGATTGATGCTTTAACTTTCCGCACGGATAAAATGACCGAACGATTAGATAAACATACTAAGAGGATGGACACAGTGGAGACAAGTGTCTCAGAGGCAGATGATGCCCTACAAACCGAATCGCACGCCCACAAAAAAATGGACAAGCTGCTGCAGTCCTTACAAATGAAGCCAGAGGATTTAGAAGCGTGCTCCAGGAGCAATAACATAAGGATAGTTGGGGTGGCAGAATCCACCAATATCCCCAACATGGAAACTTATGTGGAACAACTTTTGATAACTCTGTTAGGGAGAGACACTTTTTCTGAAATCTTTGTTGTGGAGCGAGCACATTGATCGGTGGCCCCCAGGCCGGTCCCCAGGGCGCCTCCCTGTCCTATATTTGCGAGATTGCTAAACTATAGAGATGGCAATGCTGCTCTTTGCAAAGCAAGGGACCTAAAAATCTGTAATTTGAAGGGATGGACCTCTCCCTCTACCCGTACTTTACGCAGCAGGTCCAGGAAGCGCGCTGTCAATTTTTCCCAGCAAAAAGGAAACTTTGCGAATTACATCTGGAGTACAATATGTTGTACCCGGCTAAACTCTGGATACAGGTGGACGGCAAATCCAATGTATTTACCGACCCGCTGCAAGTTATACAATTGCTCAAATGAAGAGGGAGCTCTGGACCACCACGGAGATCCCCTGATCACGTCCTGCAACAAGAAAATGACACACCGGAGCCTGAAGAGCAATGAACCGCAATTGAACTTTTTTGTGCTGCATTGACAGAGATGAGAGGTCGAGACGTATGGAAAGAGAACTGCAACATGTAATAGAAAGAACTTCTGGGAGGGCACTGGCAAAGGACGTTACGCCATACTGGGACTTAAAGACACTGTAATTAGTCTATGGGCAGAGGAACTTCGCCACTATAGGACAAGATATAAAGAATTGGGTAAGAATGTTCCTAGCTGGCACAATGTCTGATGAATAGCTATCCCGGAGGAAGACGGGGGAGAGAGTTTCGCGAGGGGTGGTCTATCTATCTCGCATCCATATTGGGTGATATACAATGTGGTGATACTGAGTAAGTTGGGCCTTGAACTTTGGGCTAACATAGGGCGACACAGCCGACAACATCCACCACCATGTGTGCGCCACAGAGATGGAATGTTGTTAATTTGCTATTTTTTGTTTTGGATATGTTGGGTGGGACATGGGAGGGTACAATTTCAACTATGCTCTGTTTGGGAGGGCATGGCGTGGGAGGGTTCACGGGTAAAATATACTAACCAAAGTTATTCTAATGACAGGTGGATCGCTTGGTCAGTAATATGCAGACACGAATTGCTGATTTTTGGGCTGTATGGGTGACACAACGCAATCAGATGTGGACCATAAAGTCTGCAGGTTGCTGAGGTTTATTACATGGAATGTGTGAGGCTTAAATGACCACAGAAAAGTTAGGAAGGTTGTGGCATACCGTAAAAAGCAGAAGATAGATGTTGCGCTACTTCAGGAGATGCACTTGGCACCCACAAGCAATATACTGACACTTAAAACCTTACAAGGGCAATGCTATACAGCGGGCTTCATCACACATGCATGCGGTGTATTAACCTGGGTTAACCCTAAATCAGTCGTCACCCTACAGGGGGTTGATATAGATAGGAACGGCAGATATGTGATTACTAGATGCCAAAAGGAGGGGCTGGTGGTGCTACTGGTTAACATCTAGGGCCCAAACCATGACGATCCACAATTCTACACTCAACTTGGAGATCGCCTTTATTAACATGGGGACTTACCACAAATTTGGGGAGGGGATTTTAATTGTGTTCTGAACCCGGAGCTGGACCGTTCAAAAGGCCCCACACGCCGCCACTCGGCTGCTGCTAGTGCAATTATTAAACTGGCGGACCAGTTAAATCTACTTGACATTTGGAGATATCGCCAACCAGGCCCCTCAGGCTTCACACATTATTCTGCTGCCCATTATATCCACACACGAATAGACTACTGGTTAATCTCCAAAAATGTAGTACCACGGGTGTTGGGTTGTACTCCATTGCCTAGAACTTACTCAGATCCTTCTCCAGTTCTCATAGAAATAGAGATACTCTCCATAAATCTCATCCATCTCTATGGAGGTTCCCCCCATAATATTCCCTGTTAGATCCGGTCGGTCTTTAAAGTAGAGGTGGCAGCAGCTATAGAAGACTTCTTTACGAACAACCTAGGATCTGTTAGTAGTTTCCTAACAGTATGGGAGACATTCAAGGCCTATATTACAGGGGTGGTCATCTCCAAACTCGCTGAGGTACTTAGATCACTTAGATCACAATATTCATAACATTTTTCTAAATTCTAAATTTACCCAAAAAATTGTTGGGCCTGATTTTGAGTCTGGCGGTCTTCCGACTGCCAGTCTAGCGGTGGCGGCCCACCGTCTGCTGCATTACAACTTTGAAAGTCATTGCGGTGGAGGACCACCGGCTGCGTCTATGCAGTACTGGAACTTTTTTGCCATTCCCATTGCGGTGCCTGTTTTTCACAATGGGAAAGGCGAAGGACCGTCCGCAGTACACGAGTTCAGCTCATAATATGGAGGGCTGTCTTTGTGCCAGTGTGGCGCAACTGTGCTGGCAAAGAGCTGGCGCAACTGCGCCAACTTGTAATCAGCTACTAAGAATTTTTTTTAAATGCAAAAAATATAACTCACATTTTTTAATTTTTTTTAACCTTGTTAGAAACAATTTTACAAAAAAGTAAATATTAATAAACCGCCCAACAATATCTCCTACAAGCACTACATACAATTAATAAACATTTCTAAATTCTACACATTTTATTAAAAAAAATTAAATAAAAAAATATATTTTAATAATGTTTTTAAATTATACCTAAAAAACAAAACATTTCAGTACAAAACATAAAAAAACATTTTTTTTAAATTACTCACCACCCTTAACCCCTCAAAACCCAATATCCCACTCCTAAAAATGTTTATATTCTAAAAGATTAAATAAATAATAAAAATTCCTCAAAAAATTACATTCAATATTCAAATTTTTTTTTAATTACTCCCCACCATTGTCCTCTATAAACCCAATTTCCCACTACTAAAACTGTTAACATTCTAAAATGTATATATGTTAATGCATTAAAATTATAACAGATTTAATTAAGTATTAACATCTTTTTTAACTACTCCCCATCCTTATCCCTATAAACCGAACATACTGCTACTGAAAAATATATTTTACAAATAAATAATATTATTATTAACATTATAATTATGATACAACACTAACAATCACTTTAATAATTATTAAAATTACATACATTTAATATCAAATAAATTACACTTAAGAAATATAAAATACCGTTTCAAGAAACAAATTCGATATTCTGTACGACTATATTTTTAACATCGATATTTTTATTATCGATAATTTAAACTAAACATATTTTCGATATTTTAAACATCAATATTACTTACCTCAATATTTTGCTATCATGATATTCTGTCTCAACACCGGCCCTGTATGGTCCTTTTGTTTCCTCACCGTCACACTTTTCATGGCGGTCACACCACCATGAAAAGTGTGGTGGTGAGGAAACTCCTAATATGCTTGGCAGTGTTGCAGCGGCACCGCCGGCATATTAGGGGCCTCAGACCGCTGCACCACCACCAGGGATCACAGATTCCTGGCGGCAGCAGTGGTCCCATGGCGGCCCAACCACCACAGTTCTAATGCAGCAGGCGGACCCCCAGTCTGGTGTTCCATGGACCTCCACTACGTTTTGGCAGTCCATTGGACTGCCAAACTAATAATAAGGCCCTAAGGCTTGTTTTATAGGGATCTCATGTAGTTCAAAGTAGGAGTGACACACAGATCACTCCACTCATAATTACACAAATAGGCTGACGTGTAGTGGCAGTTGTGTCACTGTTGGCTCGCGATATGTGTGGATGTTGGCTGTCAGTATGTGTGGCTGTTGGCTGATGGAAATGTATATAGTGGTTTGATGGAAGCGAGTGTAATTTGGCAGATGAGTGGGCAAGTTTCGGTGTAATCGGTCTTTAATTCCTGTGGGAGTGTGAATGTGAAAGTCATTGAATGTTGGTGGTTTGTTGATGTGAGTGTTCTGCAGGGCCTGTGGCAGGTGCTGTGAATGACTTAGTGTGTGGCACATGAATGGACTGTGAATAGATAGCATGAATGGCTGGTGCCTTGACTTGACTTTACTGCTCACAAGTAGTAGGTCTTGGGTTAATAACAGTGATTTCTGAGTTTTGATTTATGTGAGATTATTTGTTAATAGCTTTTGCTCTCTGAACCCTGCACCACTGGTTTTGGTAAAACTGAGTAGTGGATGGATGTGCCATATTTATTAGAAATACTTCATACTGATTCAAATGTCTTTCCAATGAGTATGTGGCATGATTTCTTCTATACTTGTGAATTCCAAATGTGATACACTTGAGATTTTAAAATGACTCAACATCTTTTTCAGCGGTCTTACACATTTCCGTGGTGCAGGAAGCAGATCCTCAGGCAACATATCTAATTGAAAAAAAAAACAGGAAATGTCCATGATGTCTGAGCTTTTGATTTTTCCAGTCCTTCAAGACTACTAAGCAATTGGTAGTGAAAGATAGAAAAAAAGCTAAGAGAGTTAGATAGACATTTTAGGGGCCATTCTAGAATCCATTCCCCCACTAATGCCAGTTTTACCAATGAACAATGTGCTGCAGGTGGTTTCTCAACCACTTGACTGGAGATGACTTGAGGGGGCAAACATCATTTACCACGAAGTCTAAACCATGAAACTGGTCCCAGGATGCCTGTTTCTGGTCCAGGGAGGACCTGGCTTGGCAGTTCGGGCTGGACTGTTTCCATGAGGAGCAGGGTCAAGACTGATTTGCAATATGGCTGGGTCCAAACTGGGGTGGCGTGGTGAGCAAACAGAGATGGATTAAACCCAGATCTTTGTGACTGGGGGTGAATGCTTGCATTGTTCAGCATTCCATCCATCATTTGTTCCTTTTGCTTTTGTCGCCCTACGTGGGAAGGGTATGCCCAGACGTGGGTCCCGTGCTCACTGCACCACTGGATTCAAACTAGCTCACTGATGAGGGGTGATGCCCTGAAATCGGTCCCAGGATGCTTGTTTCCAGTGCAGGGAAGACCTAGCTTGGCAGTTCGGGCTGGACTGTTCCCATGAGGAGCAGGGTCAAGACTGATTTGCATATGGCTGTGTCGAAACGGCGGTGGCATGGTGAGCAAAAAATAATAGATTTAACCCAGATTTGTGACTGGGGTGAATATTTGACAGTGTTCAGCATTCCGTCCATCATCTTTTTGTGTTGCTATGATATGCATAAGGGCTGATGCCAGGAGGAGGAAACATCCCTCCCCCTGACTCAGGCACATTTGTACCCGGGCAGGCGAAAAATTAAGTGTGCAAGGAGGTCTACATCCCAGAAGGCCAGCCACACCTCCAGGGTTGGCAGTCCAGTCTGTACACTGAAAGAAGGGTTCTGCTATTTTTTACAAGTGGCAGAATAGAGGGATCAGGGTAGAAAATGTGACCTACACTCCAAGATGTGGGCGCCACAGTGATGGAGTAGCTGCTGGAGCAAACAGCAAATTGACTGCTGGCACCTACACCCCTAACAACCCTGAATCTAGAGGGATACTCTGTCCCTGTGGCAACAATCTTGGAACTGCATGATGGAGACACCTTGTAGGCAAAAGCTTGGTTCTCCCAGACAAAGAGAACCCTGAAAGAGCCTGAAACACCCTCAGACTTCCCTGGACTAGTGGCACTAGTTCCCTGCAAACTGCAGGTAAAGCAATGCACCAGAACCAAAGAATCACTGGCCATCGGGTCCTCTGAGGGATTTCCAAAATCCAGATGGTCTAGTGCATTGTGGGAACTGTAGTTCTGTCTTCCTCGAAGTTTGAAGCAGCTACTGTGTTCCCAGGGACCATCAGACATCGAAGTATCCATCTGCTATGCCTACCAATGCCAAGGCTTATTGGTCGCCAGTCTAGCTACCGACTCTTGTACTCAACTCTGTACCTTGAGGGAACTTCATCTGACCATCGGCCAACTTCAGCATACACCCCGTTGTTGTGTTTTTGCATCTTATTCCCCGCAACAACGTGTAAGCGGTAAAAGCAGCTCTCCCGTGGCTCCTGTTCAGCACCAGGTAAATTTAAACTAACTGTTGTGGCCTGATCCAGGGACCCACACCACCTTTACCCTGCAAGGGTAGAATGTAACTCAACCTGCAAGTGACCGATTGTCATTAGTGGTTTTCTCTATTGACCACAATGTTAATATTTCACTGCATTATTTTGGGCTGATTTTATATTGCTTCTAAAATGTATAACTCCGGTTATATATATGCTATCCATTCATTTTGGTATCTAAATTGAGATAAAAATACACTCTATTTTTATAAATTGATGCCGGATTTCTCTGGAGTTGTGTCAATTACTTATCGTCCATGTTGTTACTCTGAAATGCTTAAAACATGTTCCTCTAGTAAAGCCTGACTGTCTATGCCATGCTACCAGGACTGAGCTAAGGATTCATTAATGTGAACCCAATGCCCTTCTTTGGGGTTTGTGACAGCATTGCATGGTGAAGCCTAACCAGCATTACCACGTAATACTCCACCTTCCTACTAGGAGGATATGCACACTCATTCTAGCAAACACAAAGGGGTCGATTCCGATTCGGGCCGGAAAAAGCACCGACCGACTCGGATCCAGAAAAAATACCGACTGACACGTACCCGTGGCGCACGACACGCCAAGTACGATGCAAGGCGTGAAAAATCCGACCGACACGTAACGAAACCAAGTCGACCGACCGAGCTGCACGGAAAAGCAATCCGGCCGGAAAAATACGCGAATCCAACCGACCGACACGCACCCGGAACAAATCCGACCGAAACGTACACGCTAACTCCAAACCGCAAAGTACGATGCAAGGCGCGAAAACCACGAGCGAGTCGGACGGAGGACAAGCCGTACGACCGACACGCATACAAAACCGAGCTGAAGCAACACAATACACCGCGACCGACGCGTATGCAGCACAGAAAACTGCACAAACACAGCGTGAACGAAACGGAGAACACCGTACGAGACCAATGCAGGGTCCGACTCGGTCACACGAACGTTTCCAACATACACAAACAGCACAAAGGAAAAATCACCCAAAAAAAGGCCAAACAAGCAATTACCAAGCCAATAAATACTGGGGGGGTGGGGACAGAGAACAAAGACACACCCACAACTCCACCTATATAAAGGACACAAATCACTACCATGAGCCTTTGCAAATGCCATTCCACTGCCAGCACCCAAGAGAAAGCAACCACACACCCACAGCTCATCCCTCACACAAGCCACACACCATCAGCACACCAACAAATACCAACCTCACATACACCCAGCAAAACACACACTCACACACCCTCACCTGCATACCAACACACACATCACTCACCATCACCACCCATCACCATGCCCCCCAAGAAGAATCACAAGTTCCTAGATTGTGAATTGGAAGTCCTGGTAGACGAGATCCTCAGGGTAGAGCCACAGCTGTTTGGCGCACTGGTCCAACAGACCCCCATCTCCCAGAAAACCAAGATGTGGGAGAGGATCATCAACAGGGTGAACGCACAATCACCATGTCTGCGCACAAAGACCGACATCCAGAACAGGTGGTATGACGTGCGCAGGAGGGTCCGGGAGCTGCTCAAGAAAGACTACCTCATCAGCCAATACACCGACAGTGGCCCTCCTGCCAAGCCAGTATACCTCAGGCCCTGGGAGGAGAAGGTGCGGGCCATCCTTCCGCCAGTGAGCGTATATGGACTAGAGAACATCCCAGAGCCTGGTGAGTACACAACAAATGTACACAATATTCTGACACAAAACACACACACATCACTGTCAAGGGAGAGTCAAACCATGCACTCATAGCAATTACACAGCAACCAGAACAGAATCATCCCAAAATGTGTATGTCAGTCAGATAAACACAACACATGCCATCAAAAAGTTACATCCAACCGTGCCATCACATGTACAAACACAACTACAACTACAGCTAGGCAGTGGCACAAATAGAACTAACAAACACATCCAGACATGTAGCCACCACAACAACACCAACACACAGTGAAGACCACTCAAAGGAAGGAATTCTGTGTATGCTGGCCAAGTCAGTGTAGCCAATAGCATCATGGGAGTCGCAGTCACACATATTGCCCCCCCACAACTGTCCCATCAACACCACCATGAACCATGCGCACATCACAGGGAGTGGAGAAGGACTCACAAGATGGCTGACACTGGCAACTGCTGTGGGGAGCACAAGGCCCTGCTGGCAAATGTGCACCAACAAACAGCAGGACACCACTGACTGACATCCTGAGAGACAACTTCCACTCCCTGCAATGCAAGCACGTTCCATGGTGGGACATCTGGCTGGCTGGGTGGGAAGGGGGACTTGCAGCACTGACTATAGTCACAAGCACCTCCCCTCACACACCCCCCCAACACAAACTCCACAGTACCCACCTGGTAGTATGCAATGCCCTCCATCCCAACACAAGATCCCACAAAGAACCACCACCCTGGGTTATGTTGTGTGAAGCACAGGGACACTCTTGGGGCTCTTAGCCAAACAACTGCCAGGACAACACTCCCAGCCATCCTGTCAGCACAGCCAGCCCACCCCACAGGGAAGCAGAGTCAAAAGGAAGGAAGCATGGGCATGCTGGGAAGGGGGTGGAGGCAATAGCATGATGGGAGTCGTAGTCACTGATATTGGTCACCCCCACAACTGTCCCATCAACACCACCCTGAACCATGCTCACATCACAGGGAGTGGAGAAGGACTCACAAGATGGCTGACACTGGCTACTGCTGTGGGGAGCACAAGGCCCTGCTGGCAAATGTGCACCAACAAACAGCAGGACACCACTGACTGACATCCTGAGAGACAACTTCCACTCCCTGCAATGCAAGCACGTTCCATGGTGGGACATCTGGCTGGCTGGGTGGGAAGGGGGACTTGCAGCACTGACTATAGTCACAAGCACCTCCCCTCACACACCCCCCCAACACAAACTCCACAGTACCCACCTGGTAGTATGCAATGCCCTCCATCCCAACACAAGATCCCACAAAGAACCACCACCCTGGGTTATGTTGTGTGAAGCACAGGGACACTCCTGGGACTCTTAGCCAAACAACTGCCAGGACAACACTCCCAGCCATCCTGTCAGCACAGCCAGCCCACCCCACAGGGAAGCAGAGTCAAAGGAAGGAAGCATGGGCATGCTGGGAAGGGGGTGGAGGCAATAGCATGATGGGAGTCGTAGTCACTGATATTGGTCACCCCCACAACTGTCCCATCAACACCACCCTGAACCATGCTCACATCACAGGGAGTGGAGAAGGACTCACAAGATGGCTGACACTGGCTACTGCTGTGGGGAGCACAAGGCCCTGCTGGCAAATGTGCACCAACAAACAGCAGGACACCACTGACTGACATCCTGAGAGACAACTTCCACTCCCTGCAATGCAAGCACGTTCCATGGTGGGATAACTGACTGGCTGGGTGGGTGGGAAGGAGGTCCGGCTGCCAACCAAACACAACCAATGCAGACCATGTTCACACCCCAGAAAATACATAGAAATGCCCAAATAATGCAGGACAATGTGCCACACCAATATCAACCCCTGACTGTGACGACTCAGGACAATGCAATGTACAGGCCCGCACCCAGAGGCACAGTCACAACTGTCATGTGTGTCAACCATTGATGCCTGCAGAAACATGACATACATTGTTTGTGTCTCCCAAAAACAGGTGATGATGGGGACACAGCAGCAGACGCTGAGGAGTCCCATTCCCAGGCTCAAGAGGATGCCGAGCTCACTGGCGTAGTACAGCCTCTGTCCTCCTCGGACGATGAAGAACAACCTGGCACATCCGGTGCAAGTCAACATGCAGCACCAGCAGGACCACCAGCTGCAGCACCAGCAGGACCACCAGCTGCACCCCCTGCACCCACCCCTCCAACGACTGTCACCACGAATACCATCCCTGCCGACATGGACAGAATAAGGAGCATACACCAGCACAGTGACCCTGGACCAACCTGGGGCCATGGCCACCACCACCACCACCAACTCCCAAGGTGGACCAGGGTTATCTGTGCGTGCCACTGCACACACTGCACATGTCAGCAGGGGTGGTGGGAGGGGTGGGAGACAGAGGTCGCTGCTTGCAGACGTTGCTGGTGTGCATGATGACCCACAACTGGTACGCATAGCTGATGCGTACCAGTCCAGCACCGGAGAGCTCAGCCAGGTAGTGGGGCTCCTCAGAGACATTAAACAGCAGCAGGCTGCCCATCATGCCCGCTTGGACTCCCACATGTCCCACGTGGAGTCACACATGTCCCGTGTGGACTCACACATGTCCCGCGTGGAGTCCAAGTGGGATGCACTGCATGAGATGACGGCGGTGCACAGGGACATTTTACAATGCCTCCGCCAGATGAACAGCAACCAGTCCACACCTCCCTGTGTGCCAACAACATCTGGTGCCGAACAAACTGCAACTGCCACAGGGAGGGAGGAGGACTCTGGCGGAGAGTCCCCTCCACCGCAGCAGCCTGCACTTGAGGGGCCCCCCCCCAAGAAGAGGGGTCGTCCGAGGAGGGTAAAGTTAGAGGCCGATGGCCAAGCGCAACTCCCAGGAAGCCTGAACCTGTTCTGGATGTTCGCCTTTGTGCACAGACTGTTCACCCTGTTGACGGCAACACTACTCCCACACATTGCATGGGGAGTACAAGTTGGACCAATGTGTCAGACAACTGTGGCCCCGATACTGGGGATCCTGTTTACCCGGACTTTCAATTCACCTAGGAACTTGGGATTGCAAGATTCATGTACAGCACAACCCATCCTATGCACTATTAACACAAATGTATCACAATAAACACACTAATACACCATACTTGCCTCTGTCGTGATTCCAACGTGGGTGCTGTTATGGGGATGATGAACTGCAAAATTACACTGTGTATGCGAACTGCAACAGCAAGGACAACACAGGCATGTGAGTACAGGAAACGTGACACACATGAGGGAGACACACCACCAGGGCTACACGACACATACACACCTAGGCCATCTGACTCATTGCCTACACTGATGTTGCCAGGGAAGACGGTGCAATGCACAGACACCACACCCATTCCCAGTTGTAGTCAAGTAGCCCACAGGTGCAGTAAGCAAATGGCAGTCAAATGTGTGACCACAGACAACGCACATCACAAAGTGAAGCACAGGTTTATTACACAGTTGCAACATGCCGTAACCACTACAGATGCAAGGTAACCCCACCTGGCAGCGGGCACACAGTCAACAACTGTAGACGGAAGGAAGTCCATGGGTGTGGCGCACATCACCTGTAGGGACACAACAGCTACCAGCCTGGATGTGCAATCACGTCGTCGGTGGACACAGTTGACCAAACGGATCTGAAAGTACCCTGTGAAGGACAGAAATGACACACAGTCAAAAGCAATGGAGTACAGGACAGAACAGCAAAACACATGCACAATACATGTTACAAGATACCCACCCAGAACACTGTTGGGGAGTACAGCCCACCTGTTAGCACACATCGCAACACACATCCAGTCAAGTGGCCCATGGACACACTCCCACAGCACCAGAGCACCACCCACACATCATGCCAACTCACATCATTGACATGACACCTCAGGATACTCACATTCAGCTAAAGAAGTTGGTGATGAGCTGTGTGCGGACATCACCATCACCATCATCATCATCATCATCGTCACTGGCATCGTGGTCCAGGCCAGGATCCTCCACAGGTGGCGGATGTTGGTCATTGTCATCCTGGATGAGAGGCAACTCCTTCCGCACTGCCAGGTTGTGGAGCATGCAGCAGACGATGATAATCTTGCACACTTTCGCAGGGGCATATGGGAGGGACCATCCGGTCTTGTCCAGGCAGCGGAAGCGGCTCTTCAGGAGACCAAAGGTCCGCTCAATCACTCTCCTGGTCCGACCATGTGCCTCATTGTAGCGCATCTGGGCAGGTGTCACAGGGTTCCTGAGGGGTGTCAGCAACCACGGCATGTTGGGGTATCCCGAGTCACCTACGGACAGACAAGTGCACATTAGCTGACTTGGAACAGTGGGCGGAATACTACAGATCAGATCACACACAATGGCACAAAGTCAGTACACACCGACAAGCCAGGCACGCTGGTTCTGCATCTGTGCCATCATCCTGGGGATGCGACTACTCCTCATCACAAAGGCATCGTGTGCTGAACCAGGGAAACGGGCACACACGTGTGTGATGGTCATGTCTGCAAGACACAGCACCAGTGCATTGACCGAGTGGTGGTGCTTGCGGTTCCTGTAGGCCTGCTCCTGGGCCTGTGGTGGTACCAAAGCCACATGTGTCCCATCAATGGAGCCAATTACATGCGGCATCCTCCCCAGGGCATAAAAGTCACTCTTCACGTCAGTGAGTCGTCGCAGTCTAGGGAAATAGATGTACCGGTTCAGGAAGAGCAACATTGCCGCCAAAACATCGCGGAGCACACGGCTGAACATGGTCTGTGACATCCCACCAGCAGTCGCCACAGTATGTTGGAAGGTACCAGTGGCAAAGAAGTGTAGGGCTGCCATCACCTTCACCTTGGGGGTCAGTGCTGTAGGATACGGCCGGCCAGGCTGCAAATGTGGGGACAACTGCACTGCCAAATCCTCAATCAGCTGCCTGGTGAAGCGGTACCGTCGGATGCTGTCCCGTTCCACCATCGTTGCCAGGTCTGGGAATGGCCGATGGACAGCAGGAGCCCTGCAGTGCAGAGGAGAAGTAAGCAAGATTGTCAGTCACCCCACATATGCAGCATTGAACACACTCAAGATCCCAACATACATCATTATGAGGCACAACTACATGAAGTGTGCAGTACCGGAAGGACATGTATGGTACATACATGGCCAACATCTGTCAACACGGTCCAACAGGTGGCATCAATTAGTCCCAGGTTGGCCCATTGGATATCATGAGGCCGTGTCACAGTTCCCATCTCCTGCTGCCGTGTCACAATAACCCCCCACAGGGACATGTGAGGACAGATGTGCCCCAGGCACCACAGCTCAACGACAGGTACATTCCCAGGGACCCTGTAATGCCACATGGACACTGGCATTACATGGAGTATCATGTATACACCACAGCAAAACAACCATGACCCCCACAGGTAGTGGCCCCACTTGCCACGGCAGGACAGACATGGACGTCTGTGACACACACGCACAACATCAGAGTCCATGCACACACAACGTGGATGTGGAGACTGTCTCCCATTGTGCACATGAAATCAGAGACATTGTAAACACCACATGCACAAAGACTGTGGAGGACCATCACTATTGTGCCACTGGGACACCCTGGCTCAAACATACCGTCCCACATGGGACTCACGGGGTATGTGACATGACATACACATACACCACTGTGAAATGTGACCATGGCACATGCACAGATATGAACAGTTGCACATCACAGTGGTCACGTACACGTAACACCCAGGATCCTGTCCCCATGAACACGTGCACAGCCTGGGGGTGGCTGCCCACAGGTGACACCCACAGGACAACATGTACACCAACATACACACAATAGGAAATGCAGCCTTACATGCCTTATGATAAAGTTTG